>JAJVSH010000007.1:0-107955 GCA_021460005.1 Tetramorium alpestre | reverse complement strand
TTACTTATTTAACATCAAGATACGCGTGGAATGTTCTGTCTTACATGATTTTCTATAGCCGATCGGGAGCACGGTTCAGCAACTATTTCGAAAACTACTTCTCGTATACGTGAATGCGTATGCGTCGGAGTCGGAGCATACGCGTTGAAAGCGCGTGCGGATGTGTCAGCCAATGAGTTTAAATCATGCCGACGAGACATTACCAGAGCGGAATTCGCTCCACACGACTAAATAGTAGAGAGAGGGGAGAAACACGAAGATCGGTCTGCAGGCACAAAGGGGACTTGCGAATTTATTTCATGGCATTCGGACAACTAGTGACCGGTAATTTCAAACTCATTCTAAACTTACACTAAACAAGAGAGCGTTGATAAGAAACCTCGCACGATAAGAAACCTCGCTTTCAGAATTGCATCCCTCGACGCTTCCACCCAGAGGAAGGTACATAGGCGAAAATAATTTGTGACTTTGTGCCCGTTACTTCGATCTTCTATGAATTACAAATCGAGGAAAGAGAGAATTAATGCTGCTATTTCGATTTAGAGCGATTTTAATAGATCGCAAAATTTCAATCAGCGCGTGTTTGTAACCGAAACCATTTAGACGTTAAAGGAACGATAATTATTTGCAGAACAATGCTTAATTGTATTATCGATTGTGCTGTAGTTCGTGTAATGAGAGTACTGCGAACGTTAACGCACTCGACTGTATGTATAATTTATCGGTAAGCAGAGACTTGCGTCACCAAAATTGAAATCACTTCTATTTGCAGATACAATGAATTACTCGACCTGCGTTGATTTTTTTTATTTGATTTCATTAACGCTACATGTCACATAGATCCAGAATCAATTTTTTAACATCCTATATGCAAATAATTTATTCTTGTTAATCCTGTGTCGTGTCTGTAGCGGAGTTACAGTAAGCAGTTTCTAATGCTGAGGTGTTGCAGCAAGCAATAAAATCGCCATGAGGGAGATCTAAAGAATCGCGGTTCGATTTAAGTTTCCATTCTAAAATATGCAAACGTATGCGTGAATTCTGCGCTTGCGGGCAGCGCTTATCGCGCGATTACGCAAGTCTCCGATCGCTCTCGTGACAATCTGCGCACGCAATCGGCGCGTATCTAGATATTCAGTAAATAAACATTAACTTGATATCACACTCATACTCATTCGCACTTGCACGCACACAATAAAATAAATTTCATGAATCTTTGTTCATAGACTATCATGAACAATCCCTGTAATATACGATCTTTTATTATTCTAATTATTAAAATCCCTATAAAGTATACGTCTCCACGTACGGTATGCAATAATATTTGCGATGATCCTTATGTTTACGTATAATGTCTAAATAAAATGATAGATAATATTTTCGAAACTCTTTTTCTGACTTTGCACATTCTTTTGTTAGAATGTTAAAAGACCGTAGAAAATTCTCAAGTCCTTCAGACGGAAACATAACGGGATCCTAATTCCCCCGGGGACTGCATAATTTCCAGTTTTGAAAAATCCGTAGTCATCCTTTTGAGAGGAATTTGTGAGGAAATGTAGGAGCGGGTCACTACGAGATATTTCAGTCGATATTGTAAATATAAATGAAAGCAACAAATTTTTCATTGGAATACCTGGCAGCGTTATTCTATTTTCCTGCGTAAAATTAACATACGACAAGATAAATTAAGTACATTACAGTTAATCTTTTTCTCCACAAGCACAATGCCACTGCATTCGGCACGCTTAAACTTTCATGCTCTCTCATTTGTGCAACGTCACACTGTAGAATAAGGTTTCGATCGCGTCCGAAAACCCGAGATCGATAGCTTCCGCGTATACGATCTTATGATTGGACGGCAACGATCGATATTCGATTTCGCTGGTTTATCGGTGTTACTTCCGCGAAAATCGCGCCGGCGACGTTAAACACCTCAAAGCTCGCGAAAGCCGATTAGCGTCGTCGCCGTCGGGACGATTTCGGTGAAACGCGAATACTAGCGGAAAAACTTTGACATCCCCTCTACGAAGGGCTCGTGGAAGTACGGGCATGATTGTCCAGCGATTAAACGACATCGAGGACGATTTCGCATTCTTTAAAAGCGCTCGAGTCGTTACGCTCGTTTATGGGTTAATCCTTTCGCTGCAAAGGACGATCGCGGTACTCTAATATGTCGCCACAGCCGGTGTTTCCAAAATAATCCTCTCACGTTAATTGGATTGAAAAGAGCTGACGGCTGTGATTTCAGCAACCTTCCTCAAGGTAGATGTAACATTAATCTCTGACGGCTCGTAACTTTTTTTTTTTATTTCAACGCAGCGGCCGTTAACGTTGACGAATGTTAAATCACTTCTACTTTCCGATAAAAAATTAAATGTTAGCATTTATTAGCGAGAGGAAGTAGATTAGTCAATTTTGGACTACAAATTTTACAAAGTCCACATTGTAGAATTAATCCATTTATACAGTTGATTTAATTACTTTATATAAACATTACACGGGATATAATTTTTTAATCAAATTAATGGAAAAAAATGTTACATTATAATCTGTAGTTTTCTAAATCGTAACTGACTGCACTATTTTTTTGAAATACCATTTAATTATACTTCTTTTTAATTGATTCTGTTTGTATTCTAAGAGTTTGATCTTTACAATTAATTAACACAAATGAGAAAATATGCCTCTGAAATAATATTCCAAGTTTGATTATTTCAGTCTGATAAGTGTAAATGCACAAGATATTCTATTCCTGTAAACATTCTGACTTTTCTAAAACGTTGAAAATTGAAAATTAATTGAAAATTAATTGAAAATTAATCAGTTCTCAGATTAGAAGAGGCTTGCACCGGGGGAGGGGGGGGGGGAGTAAAAACCGCGTGTGACTGCGAGCAGTCTCCGTTTCATACCGTTTCATAGTAGCCGTCACGGCCGCCATTGCGTGGCACGAGCGTGACTCGTTACCGAGCTGGAAGGGGCTCGATAAATTGAGAGGAAAGAGAAGTCAACAAAGAAACTTCCTACGGGCGACAACCGGTTCAAGGGAAGTCAAGACGGAACGGGCAGTAAAACGATCGCGGAAAGTCGCGCAAACTTCGATTTGCACGCCGTAAGTCGCCATTATTAAATCGTCCTCGCTTCCGCTGCTGCCCTCGGGTTATTTGTTGAATATCTCAGCTTGACCTTATGCATATGTAATCTAAGCACCCAGTCTCAACAATACAGTAAATATACGTGCAAATATATACAATATTGCACGAAGAAAGAAAGATTAGGTAAATAGAAAAGATGAAAACATTATGAATACAATACATTATACGTACATTACATTCTCGTACATCTCATACATACGTACATTATATTCTCTGACAAGTCTACAGAATATTTAAAAATTTGTATTGTATTCCATACTTCTAATAATGATCCAATAACGCCAGTAACACATTCGAAAGATTTTGCAACGTGAAATACAAACGCGGTTTTACAATTACAAAGAAATAATATCTCTTGGAAACAGATGACAGAGTACGATTCACGAGGCGAATTTTTAAGAGAAGCGCGATACAATAACAAGGAACAATTCAAGAAAAGCGGAGCAACGTAAGAACCTTGATGATGACCACTTTTAACGGAGTAGAAATAGACGAGACATTAAAACCACTGAATTGTAGCACTCATGAGAGGAAGAAAAAAATAAAAAAAAGAGAAAAGGGACGGAGATTGAGAGAGCGCGAGGAGAAATGAGGAGGGCTCGTGCAGCAAGTTTGCGCAGGGCTCTCGACGAATGAGAGGAAGAAGGGCCGCGCGCGGCTAAAAAAATCCATATAAAAGTGAAAAGAGGAAAACCGGATGGGGTGACTCGTACTCGAAGGGGGAAGCGGCGGCGAGGGAGGGGGAGGAAAGACAAGAGGAAGAAGGACGCAACGAGGGAGAAAGGAGAGGCGCTCGTTGTCGAGTTTGCGCGTTTTATTCCTCCTCCCGTGTTCAAGCTCCGCCCTGATGTTTTCCCTCCTCCGGCTTTCCTATCCGCCCTTCGATTTCTCCTGTACCGTCGGGATCGTACTTTGTCGGCATCTCGACTTGCAATCCTGCCATTCCTGCCGTCTAAACAACAGACGCAGCGAAACGCGCCGGCACTGTATACATATATTGGGAAAATAGAAAATTACACGAGTGTATAATAATACATTGTCTCAACTTATCGGGTGCTAAGTTTTACGCGGTTTAAACTCTGTGTGACGAAAGATCCTCACAATACGAAATTGACAAATCCAGTGTTGGTGTTGAGAAATATATCGATGACTGACAGAAACCGTTTTTCAAATTCTTGATTCGAACGGTAATAAAGTTATATTGACGTTTTGTAATTAACTACATCACTGCCAAGATTAACGCTTTCTCTCTACTGCAGTCTTTCTGTGAATCGACAAAATGTCGAAAGTTTAATTAGCCATTGATCAATCATATCGAGCTAACGAATCTTTGGGACAAACGCAAAATTATTAATATGAAAATCATTCATAGATAGCTTATGGAAATTTCAATAATTTACTGAAAACATCGACAATTAATCAGTAAGTAAATTAATAACTTACTCAGTAACGCTTTATAGAATCCAATACATATTAATATCCACAAGCATTTGTAATTTATTAGATTTAGTCTCCGATAGACTGGAGTGACATTTATTTGGTGATTTGTCACACTTAGAAATTTGTTGAAATGAATTGAGACATAAATGCAATATCGAGATTAACGGCCGGTAAAATGATTGAAATGTCAACTAGGACATTAGAAACTTTAATAGCGTATCTTCTCGGGGGAGCAGGCATTTTTGCGACTTGTCCCACAATCATTTTCGCATCATTTATCTTATCGGCTTCATTACTTTCACTCGAATTCCAACGGCATATTCGCGCAACCGGTTTACGGGCGCACACATTTTTTTCGCCGTCCACCCTACCTCGCGCGCACCTCAATTCCAAATTCCGGAGATGTTGATCGAACTACTTTGCCAGTTAGGTGTTTGCGAACGGGAATTCCCGGCTGATGTCTGCATCGTGGCGTTCGGACCACCTCCAACAACATCTCGTTCCCTTCTCGGCGGAATGCGTTACTCCGCTACGCGAGTTATACCTTCATGATAGTATCCGCACTGGCGGCTGCAAGTAGCGCGACATCGCTCGTCGCATAACTCGGTACCTTCTGCAAAACGCGCGAATGCGAGAGATGCACGGTTATTTATCGAAATTACCCGCGCGAGAGCCCTCGCCCACCACCATTGAGCGGACATCGTCGGCGGTCGACGATTTCACGGGGATACAATCGCAAATATGGGATACGGGGTGAATCATAACGCTGGCACTTTTATATCTACGCGTATCTACGAGGCATCGCGATGTAACTCACGATTCGCCCGTAAATGGCCGTTAAATTCTAACGCCGCGCATACGCGCGCTCGCGGATGTACGCGACGCTTCCCTTCATTCTTCGTGTTAAAATCTTCGCCAACGTTTTACGACCGTCCGATAAAGCACGTTTTTCGCCGTCGCGAATCTCCAAGCGGCGCGTTCGCGATCCGCTCGATCGATCGACGATGGTGAGGCGCGGGATCGAAGGAGCAAAAATAAAACGTTGATAGACGTTTCGAACAGTGTTTTCTCAGCTGGCGGGTATAAAAAAAAACCGCGCGAGTCTCACGGTCGTCTCTTTGTCGTATCTTCTCGGTTCCTCGGTTCGCGCAGAACCACGGATTCGTCCTAAGAGCCATCCTTTTCTTTTTTTCTCTCGCCTCTTTCGTTTCGCCTTCGTTCTCTCGCAGGATCATTCTCTTCTCATCCTCCCGCTCCCACTGTCTTCGCGGGGCCCACGGGAGCGGTGGTCGATAATAAACGATATGCGTCACACAGGCTCGCGAAATATTAAATACAGTCGCGCATTTATGACAGGCTCCGGTGGGAAAGAGAGGCCGGTTAGACCTCCGATCGTTGGGGCCCTCGGACCCAGTGGGGGGAAAAAGATCAAGAAGAACGCGAGCGGGCAGAAGAAGAAAGGGCGAGCGTGCGAAGGAAGCGGGTGTTCCCCCCCGCCGTCGACGAATTTATAGAGGAGAAATTAGGAGGTTTATAGAAGCTGTGCGCGGTAGCTAACCGTAGATCATCATTAGAGGCCCAACTGGGCTGCTATGTGCGGATACATATGTGCCGCGGGTCCGGCCACATATTTACCTGGCCACGGCGACCGACAGGTATGCCGCGGCGGCGAGAAGGGCACACGCGTGTTAGAGGCGCGGCCCTCTCGTCCTCGTGCGTGTGCCTCATGTATTCGAGACTTCCATGGCGCGGGAATATTTTTCTCCGACGCGTTTACGTCGCCGTTGCCGTCGCCTGCGGATAAACCCGCGGGCGAGGGAAGATTCAAATAAATTTACCCGTATCGAAAAATTGCCGACCCAATTAGATTGGAGAAAAAAAATATACCGTAAATATTATTCCTCAAATGCGAAAATATCCCTCGAGGTGATAGAAATGAAATTTCGAGATTAGATAAGATATTTTCAGGATCTCTAGTCAAAGTAAAAATTTGACAAATGAACATTATGATAAGTTACATATGTATACGAGATGAAAAAAGAGTTATAGATTTTTTGGTAAATTTGGTAGATTTTTGGTAAAACTTTGATGGTAAATAATATTTATTAAAATAAAAATTTTTATAAAATATTTGATATAGGTCCAAAAATCAATATATCTTGCCAGTCATTTCTATACAGTATTCAGTCTTTGCCTCCGCGGCAAAGAAGCATACGTTTAAATCTGCCAGCAGATTCATGAGAAATTAGAAATGCTTGAAAAAAAATGGATATCAAGTATTTGTAACAGGAACAACAATCAAGACTTTGTAACTCCGTAAATTTTAGACTTATGTTTATTAAAAGTTTTTTTTTTCATTATTTTGGTGAATATTATCTGTCAAAACCTGTAAATCCTTATTTGAATACGCTATGTATTTTATATATATGTATATATCGTTACACGTTAAAGAATTAGAGTTCAATTTGAGAGCATGGAAAGCTACGAGAGGCAGCTTTATTCTACTAGTTAATTAGGGCAAAAGTGAAACTCGCATTAGTTGCAAGCGAGGTAAATTTTCCCCCTCTTAAGACGCTCATTGTAAATTACGCGAGCGATATTTATCTGCGATGCCCAACGAGCTTGTCTTTGTGGGAGCGCGCGAGCGCGCGAGCGCGCGAGCTCGTCGTATTTTTCTTCGTTGCGTGCCACTGTCGTTACGACGCGAAATAAATGCTTGTGCATGTACAAAGCACATATATGAAGGTAGGTATATAGTTATTAACGGCGAGATCCCGCGCCGAGCGCTTCCCCCTCCGGAAAGGCGCGAGAGGAAGAGGAGAAAGCGAGAGAGGGTTGGAAGCTTTCAGTTCCGTGAATTTCGAGAAAACTTACCGCACGTGGGTGGATATGGGTGTATATAGAATGCACAAAGGCTCTGGGCACGGCAGCGAGACTGCTTTGTGAGAGCCCTAATGGACGCTAGGTAATGATGTCGACGAAAGATTGCACTATCTCCATGCACGCGTATCTCCATCGCCTTGCTACTACATCTGCACGGAGAATTTTCGCCGGAAATTTCGCTCTGTTATAATGTGTCGCTTAAGCACATGGCGGCTTTGCTAAAATACCGTAAAGATCATAAAATATCGCGCTGCGCGATACGGGAGCATCAAAGTGTTATCAATTATATCCAGTCTCACCGCGAGTCGATAATAACACGCGAGACTTACGACTATGATTTATTATATTTGAGCATATCGTAAAGGATGCACTTTAATTTGACAGTCCGTAAGTTATTTAATTCTGAAGTAACATTGATTTATTAGTCAGTCGGGTTGAGCCGATAAATTAAATAATTACGAGATTTAGCATTATCCCTCGCAGTGCGGCACCGCGGCTCTACCGGCTCTACGGCTAACGTTACCCGCATGTTCATTGCGCATGAGGCACGCTTCCTCGCGCGTGAAACGTCTATGAGCACTTAATCAAAATGTTGTAATCGTGGCGTTAAAAAATTCCGAGCTCTCCCAACCCCAAGTGTGTATGCGTGAATATTCAAAGTATGACTCGCGCGTAACGGTGCGGACTTAACAATTGGCAATAAAGGGCAATCGGTGGGTCTTTCACGGAATAGCGGTATATTTTTACGGCCACGTAACGTACCCTTGCCTGTGTTGCCTGGGAGCGAAGAATCTCGCCGGAAAGAAGTGAAAGGACGACGCGCGCTCGCGCGGGAACCCACGGATCCCGGCCATTAGATACGGTCCGGCACTATTACGAAATACGTTCGTAACATAACGAATTATCGGTGTCCGTCCGTGCGTCATCGTCGCCATTATAATTCTTCCGAGGCTTCCAATTAACCTCGTCGATGCCTTTTCATCGTACGGCCGTCCATTCATGTATTCCGTTATCACTCGCTATTACGGAACGCATCTGTACGCGGCGGATTTACTCGATCGTACGTCGGCGATCCGAAACGAGCAGCTTTAATATACAACCTATTTGACAGCTCTCATTAGTTGCCGATAAAACCTAGGATTCTATTCTCTATTGTCTGAGCAAACGGCAGGAGTATTGTAGTCGTGTCAGCGGTCGCAAGATCTTGCGGAAACAAGAAGAAACATTTCGAGCTAATGGCGACACCACGCCCACAAACCCTAAATAGTTGGTCTGTCTCTTCAAACAATCTGCCCACAAGTCCTAGATAGCCTTTTCAAACAATATCCTTACGAGTCTTAAAAGTATAGAAATCTAGAGCGAGACATATCGAAAACTTATCGATGTCGTTTGTAATATATAAAAAAAAAAACTATTGTTGTACAGATTTCTTCAATTTTCAAGTTAAACTTGACCGTTTTTGATTATTTTTCAGAGTACCGTATAACGTGTTAAAAAATAAATGTGTCAAGCTGTTCCGTAAACTTTTTTAACAGTTACGTTGCTACTTCGCGCTCGTTCCACCTCAGTTTTCTCAAGAGTATTTCAAGATCGATAATACATGGTCTACCCGATGATGCATGAAGCGGCGGTTAGCGGCGGCGGACAACAGTTTCGGCCAAGCGACGGAAAAGCAGCGTCACGCTTGTCGTGCTTCCGCACCTCTACCTGGCCCAGAGGGGGCATGGCCGCAGAACTGCTAAATCTCCCATAGTGGTGGTAAACACCATCAGTGTAAGCCGCAAATCCTGGCTTAACCCGAGCCTATGAATTGGTTAAAGGTCGCGTTAACTGGGGCTCTCTCCGTGTCACCGGTAAGAAGAAGCGCCGCGGCTCTTTCTCCCTTAGGTATTACATACCTTTGGCCCTTCATACCGTCCTTCGTTTCTTTCGTTCTTCGATCTTCGATCTCTTCGATCCTTTCGGAAAATTCCTCTCTGGCGCTTTCTCAGAGAGAGAGAGAGAGAGAGAGAGAGAGAGAGAGAGAAAGAAAGAATAGCCTAATTGGCGAAACCGAAAGATTTCCCGAGATTTGGCTCAGAGATTATAAACGATAGCTATATATAGACACACCTATTTGCTTCCGAATGCAGGACTAAAATATTGTTCGATCGAAAGGTACACTTCTCAGTAAGGGTTGAAGGCTCGTTGACGATTCTTTAAGTATCGGGAACTGAACGTGAATAGCGCGGTGACCCCTTTGATCGCCTTCGATCCCTTATGCCGCGCGCGCCCACGTTTCTATGTAAAGCTCGTTACCAAACTCCCGGTTTCGACCGGATACCGCGATCAAATAATGAGTCTCCGACTCGGTCAGGGACGCAAGTAGTAATCTCATTATTTGTCCAACGTGTATCGCTACGATGAATACATGATTCCTGTGTAGCCGTTTCCCGCATGTTTTCCATCCGCTCACTTCATATTGTGTCCATTCATTCATTCAATCGGTATTCAAGATCGATTTATTGAGGAAAATTATTTCGAGGCGAAAATGCCATTTCTATTATGTTCTGCTTGGAAAATAACATTTCTTTTATGTTACTGTCTTCTTTCATTGTCAGATCTGTATTAGGAATACGTGAACGCTTTCCTGAAATTCCTCCGTGAAAATGCCAATGCCAATTTGTGTAATCGCTCGAGGATTATTTGAGAAACAATAAAGCGATGTTTCGTGTAACAAGATTTTCCGCATTGAAAGTTGGTTTCTTCTGAAAGAAATCGATTGGCACTCGCAAAGTGTCGAACACATGCTTGGTCGGAAGCTAAAACTGAAATCACGTACCGATTAGCGGGCTTCCGTTTAATCCTACTGCAGTGTAAGCTTATATTCGTTTGAGAACAAAAATCGGATCTCAAAAAAAAATCTTTATTTTTCATTTCAACTGTCATTCATCAAAGTGTGTGATAAAATGTCATCTTCACGTGTTTCACGTATTATAATTTCATGAGCATTGAATTTCATTCATCACACAAGTATTTGCTCTAATGTATACGAAAGAAATTTGGTTTTGCAAACAAATTTCTGTTTATGATAAAAATAACAGATAAAGACATCCAAAAAAAAATATTTTACGTGATTTTTTTCTATAATCTCATATTTAAGCTTACTGTTTTACAGCAAATATATTCCTTTTCCAATAAAATAAAAAATACTTTTTTCTCCTTTAAAAATATTCTTGTTATACTATTTTTTCCTTGATTTCAGAAAAATCCTTTTGAGGTTAATATAACAGTAAAATCCTTTAAAATTTAGACGTTCCATTCCACGTATATAAATTTTTTTTTTGTAACACTCAGAGAAAACTCTTAAGAAAATTTTTGAAAAAATTTGTGACATGTATAAAAACTTGGAAAGCTTTTATTTTTTATTTAAAAACTAGAAAGATATTTGTGAGAGGTTAGTGGATTCTGGTATAGAATATTATTAAATTTCCAATAATTAATCGTATATATAAAAAGGTCTACCATTTTGATAGAATAATTGCATTGGGAAGGACTTAGGTACATTACAGAAAAATGTTTAGTCTCGCGGCAACATCCGTGTTTGTAGAAGGAAAAAAATAGAACAGAATAAAAAAAAGGTGGAGGAGGAGATAAGCGAAGAAAACGACGTTTCTTCTGGGACCGTCGGTACAGCATATACTTGAAAACCGATTTCGCCGAGCTTCCGCCGTCAGAATTCGCACGCATACAAGCACGCAGGACATGCGTCCAGAGAATGGGACGCGATCGCGTTCTCAACGCTGCGAGGACATGACAATGGGCGGCTTCGATCTCCGTATTCGGGAGTCGGGCACAATGCAGCATGCTGACGTGTTTATATAGCTGCGCGCGGAGGGCGACGAAACGGGATGGGTACAGCGTGTAATTTAGTTATAGATCAGTTTGTTACAATTTGGCGTTTCGTTTGTGTCGGCCCTGTAAACGCTGTTTACCCAGGCTCCTGATGATCGACGAGTAAACGTCGTCTGTTTAGAAACCAATACGAACGAGTCCCGTCACAGGCTACCCTCCTCCCCCCTTACCCTCCTCTCTTTTTCTTCTATTCTATATTATGAATAGCTACGAATTTCTTCGAAGATGCACGCGTGTCGAAAAAAAATATTCTTCTCCCAGAATGTCCGTACAATTTTAAATGTAGGTATAGTCGGCGTTAGAATGGTCGAAACATCCCTTGTTTATAATAACTAACATTTCTATAATTGTTACATTAAAATATCAATTATACGGATACACAGGTATCCAACTGTAAATGTGTAAAATGTTACAAATTTTTAATGAATTTTAAAATTTAATTGTTATAATATTTTCATGGCTTATATTATTATTTTGAATATTGTTTCTTTATTTATAAATTTCTGCAGATAATCCGTATAATAGAGTGTATCATTGTTTCTCTGGATAATCAATATGTTGATGTATTATTCCACTCGATTCTTTTACATGAAAATCCGTAGAGAGATTATCTACGAAACAGTGTCTCTCAAGCATTACATTTTAGTAGAATACAAAAAACATTAAAAATTAAAAATATAAAATTTTTGAAATTTGGAACCAGCAGCTAAAGAATCCTCTTTCAGTAACATATTATAAACTACTTATTAAAAATCTCACAATTTAAGAAAACTAAATGTTAATATAGTTAAATAATAATCGTGTTTTTTTTTCAATTCATTTCAAAATATGATATGTAAGTCCACTTGCAATTCGTTACATTGCAAAAAATTATTAAGTATATTCTAGAAAACATCGTACAAAAACATTTATTAAAAAGTGATTTAATAATGTAAACAAAAATGAATATTTCTCAAGAGAATCTCTTAATTAGAGTGTCTCATTATGAAAATTAGCTTAAACTCTTTTAGTTTTTTCTACGGCTTTTAAACCATATGATAGGATCATCACTTTCACGACTTTTTCAAAACAACCCATTGAGGGGCTTTGGTAGAACACAGTAATAATTAAGATATATTATTTTCTATCTAGTGTTTCTTACGTTTTGACAGGTATTCAGTTTCCATAAAAGAATTAAATTGACAACTCAGATTACGTTTTCGCAAAATCATCGTAAGACTGTATTTTGCAGAAAATATTTCTGTTCATTATGTCCAGAGAACCCTCAGGGATTTAAAATCCCATCACGTATGCAAGAAGAAAGGAAAAAGAAATTTTAAGTTTGGTGACACATTGAATAATGATGATGTAGCTGACATGAACAATAAAAATAGAAAAAAATCTCAGGAGACACTTGGAATAATGACATAGAATAATAATCACTTCGATAATCTTTTCGTATTCGTTTTTAAAATATCACCATTTTTAGTTAGTTACTCAGTTTGTTTGTTTTAAATATTAATATATTATCTAAATTATTTTTGGTATTAATTATTAATTCGTTTTAGCCATAGAAAAAATATTCTCAATTATTTTCTTGAAGAAACTTTTTCTGTAATATTCGAAATTCAAAATTATTATTTAGTTTCAACTGATGTTTTCACAATCGTACATGAAAAAAATAATTACGTGAATATTAATCGCTAACCCTTTTAATCTGCAAATATCCATATTACGCGATATTCGAAGATCATATCGATTCATATTCATTCTCTTCGGAAATCAGAAAAGTACTGAAATTCGAAACTAGAGATTTTCTCGTGACGACTTTTCCGGCAATTTCTCGAGTTACATGTTTACGCAGACACGTAATTGTCGGCAGCCAAAATAAATGACGATAGAAAAACAAAAGGAAAAAACATCCTAAGAATCGTGGCGACAGTGGTGACGTGAGACTGGACGAGACGCGACAGACACGTTATTCTAGACACAATGTGTCCAAAATGCACCTGTCAAGAGAATCGATTCTTTTAGAAAACGATAGAAAGTTTCAGGTAAAATCCCAATAGAAAAAATAACCCGACTTCTCAAACCTATATTTCGATAGATGGGTTTGACATTTCAATAGATCTTCATCTTTCATTACAATTTTAGCGTCTCGTAAACGTCGGACGCCAAACGCTCACAGAATTCGTCGCGTCTGTCAAAACTAAGAAAAACGATGAAAAATATTTCTTCAACAACTTTCCATAGAAAGGGGTTGCAATTGCAAGAGAAGTCGTGATAACGGTTGCTAGTGCATCGAGAAAGACAGAAAGAGAGAAAGAGAGAGAGAAGGAGAGGATTCTCCTCGTACAAAGTCCTCGGAGAAATTTTGGACGACGCCGGCGTAGGACGCTATAGACGTCGCGATACACGGGTCGGGCGTGTCTCGGGGCCTTTTAACCGTTTGACATCGGCGACACGTAGAATACATTCTGCGGGCGTCCCTCGTAAGGCGCAGATTCCATCTCGCGCGTCAACCTGTCCGGTCGCCTCGTTTCTCGAAAGCTGACCGGGACGAGCACGCGGACATGCTCGAATATTCGAAGCGGGCGGACGATTTCTTTTGAGCTGCTGCTCGATCCGCCGACGGGCGACGACGTTCTCGTTTTTCTCCTCTTGTCTTTTATTCGGTCAAAGTGAGAATGAAGATACAACAACGCGCAACAGATACGTCGTATTCCCCTGAAATCGATCGCGTTCGAGTGCTGACTGAGTCTTCTCACAACAGGTTGCACTTTCCCCACCTGTCATATCGTCATTTTGTGCATGGCATTTTATGTTTGGCACTTTTGACACTACGGTCGTCCCAATCCCAAGTCATAATCTTCTCAGATTTCAATTTTTCTCAACGTTTCAAATCACAGTAGCGACGTGAAAAATTTGAAAAATCTAAATTGTCCGAAGCCCTCAACTGGATTCGTAGCTGAATTCTCTACCGTTTTCTCAAATCAAATATACCCGTCCTTTGTAGACGGATCATTCTCTTATGAGATGAACAGTAAAAATCATCAAGAGTTGTGTTAGAAGGAATTCGAAATGTTCAAATGTAGAAATGGCTTCTTACATTTCTAGATTAGATTTCATCTCACGCGCCTCCTGTCCAACCTGTCTCCGACATCCTCTGAAAAGAAGACTGGAGACAAGGCCGTGAACACGAATCGTGGTTGAATCGAGAAGACGGTTTCTCCATCTGCATCCAGGAGGAGAAATGCCAGAGAGCCAATCGCGCGTTCAGAGACTTCTCTCCTTCTTTCATTCACGGGCGTTTTATCTTGTTTGTGACTATCCACAAACGCATGTAATCTCAAAATTCAGATATGCATTTGCAACGTGATCAAAGTACCAATTAATTAAAACAACATTCTAATAATTATTTCGCGCATATAATTAAAACACTGTGATAATCTGCATTTTATAAAAAATATACAAGTATCACATATTATTAAACACGACGATAAAATAAACTTTACATTACCCCTTTTGTGTGGGTCATTGTCTTGGAAAAAGTTTATATCGACGAAATAATCTTGTGTGTGCAAAAGGGAAAAAAAAAAATTATAAAAGATGTTCCATAATTGCGCCGTAGGAGCCACTTACGGACATTCTTTCGATAAATTCTGACGACAAATTGACGGCTGTGAAAAGTGGCGATAAGGCGAGCCGGAGGCTGACAATATCGTCCGGCCTATTTTCACGGTCGGTGGCGCGATCCGACTATTATTACAGTACGTCGTGGGGTATATGAGGTTTTGACAGAGTGGGGGAGGAATTTCCTGTGCGCAAAGATTAGCACTTCCAATAGGATTAAATCGCCCTTTTCTCTATGACGCGTATTGCGCCACGTGTGCATCACAACGTGCGAGACAAACAGCGAGTATCGACAGGAAACGACTCTTCGTTCTGGTAGACTACGGTAGAGTCTTCACGGTTGTTCCCCATGACTGCCCCTCCGGGGACTTCTATTATCTCCCGGCGTAGTTAATTATCGACAAACGACTCGTTTATTGGTACGGAGATGACTAAGATCGGTCTCCGCACGAACCGCTAATAGAACGCTGAGATTTTATCTGCGAATTGGGGCGGGAAAGAGATTCCCTTGACGCGATAATAGTTCTGAAAAGCTTATGCAATTCGTTTTCCATCTACTTTTGGACGTCGATTTTTTTTCTTTAATTGAAACTAAAGCGACATGCAATTGCGACAAACGCGATAGAAATTTTTTTAAGTCTATTAAAGTTAATTAAGTTATTGAAGGATACGCGATTAAATATTTTAATTACATAATTAAATTTTTTCTCATTTTTCTTTCCTACTCTTAAAAAAGAGTTAAAATATTTCGTACTGAAGTTATCCTTTAGCTGGCAAAACATAATAAACTTGCATCATTCTCTTCAGACTATAAATACGATCGCGTTGTATTATTGTTACGTTTTGTTGTCGAATACGTTAGATTTTATTGCCGAAGCAAGTGCGCGAAGGATTAAATGGATACGCGAGAAAAGTACCCATACGTCCGGTTCTCACGAAGGGATCGTCGAACTGGACAATGAATCTGAGAACGTAGGATTTATAGTCCTGCTAGAACGAATGAATGGAGCCCTGAATGGATGCCCACCCTCTACTACGTCACGACTTTCGCCCCTCAAAACGGCCCGAATTAATTTATATTTCCTGCTCGAGGTGCCGGAGTGCCCTTCACGATCAGGTGATTCAACTAAGTCGCGCTAAGGGATTTCGTTAAAAGGCGTTATCGAGATGCGGGAGGAATCTAAGTCACTTATCTCAGATCACTCGGTGGATTCGCTCGTAGTTCCAAATTTCATTCATAGGTTAGCGTGACTCGTGACTAGCTCTAAGCGAGGTCCAGTTTAGAAAGATCTCTGTATTGATCTAGAAAGATAGAGATTGATGTCTCTCCGATTGACTTGATCTACTAGACATAACGTGAAAAAAATGTTTCAAGTAACACAAATACAAATACAAAAGTAAATACAAATAGAGTGTCAAAATTGTTTTATTCGAGGGATAACTTCATATGTTTAATTTAATCTAATGATATAAATATATAAGATACGTTTTTATCTCGAATGTTATCCATATTAGAAATAGATTATAAGAAATCTATTGTTAGATGAAAAATATATATGTTTTAAGATTCATAAAGTGATACTAATAGCAATTACCATGATTAACCATATTAATTATATTATATACTAAATATATAAAAATCTAAAAATAGTCTAAATACATAACGTTTCCTTGACATAATTGGTATATCACGATGATTGTAACCCATGGCACATAGAAAAATTTAAATAGTAATGCATATTAAGTAGTCATGCATATTCGGACCTTCTAATAAGAATACATTTTATGCATTTTTGTTAGTATTTTTAATATAAGAATACATTTTATGCATTTTTGTTAGTATTTTTAATACTAACTTTTGTTAATATTTTTCTTTCGAAAAAGTTATAATGTGAAATCCGTGTTTTTGTGAGATTAGATTTGACAGGTAGCAATCCCTTGAATAGGCAATGATGGGCCGTGTCAGAAGCGTAGGATATTTCTGTAAACGAGGCGCATTTTGGTGGAATAGGTGAAATAAAAGGTTCAGTTCGCGTTTTCCGACGTTTTAAAAATTCTTGTTTGACAGCAACTTGCGAGAACAAAAAGCAGCAATGCGAATAAAGGCGATCGTTCGTGATCATTTCACATCAGTGTCGCATATTCGACACAATATTCCGAATATCTCCAGAGTAAACGCGTGCATGTGCGACGATAGCTGTTATCTAGCTTTTATCCAGATATTCAATTATCGGCGGCCGCCGCGCGCTAAATCAGCCAGAACGATTCCTTGCGTCGACTTCTGGATCCAGGATCGCTTCGGCGGCAGGGTTCGTTGCCGCTCAGATTTACGGTGGAATAATTGAGCGGGCGTCTTACACGCGTCTTACGATGGCGAGCTCGAAATCAAACCGGTTTCCACCTGGACAACCGCGACGCCGTTATCGTCGTCGTCGTCGTCGTTGTCAGCAACGGCGACGAATCGGCTCGCGATTTGCGATCGGCCATGAAATGATGGTCGATTTGCACGATTTTTTTTAATATTTCCTTGTCACGTCGAAAACTGGTCGGAGCTAATGAAGAACGTTTAGTGAAATAAATAATGTGCAAAAACATTTGCTGCGATGTAAAATATAAATCTGCATCCGCTTGCAACATCTTGTAGTATTAATAGTAGATGCTTTGAATATAAATGTTTTCTTTATTAGCTTAATGTTCAATAACAGACTATTGATGGACGCAGAAATAACATGTCTACATGAACATTGAAAATAAAAAGAACAAGATTCGTTCATAATTTTGTCAAGTTACAAACCTGTATAGCAAATGCCTGTTTGATTGTAAAAATAGTTTTTCTTCATTCAGAATTTTCTCAGAAACAAAAAAAGAAAGACACAATTTAAACTGGTTTGTTTAACATGTTCGCCACTACTGTTGTGAAAAATCGGCCATAAAATCATGAAATGTTTCTTTTTAATAAGTATACATAAGTAAATTGAAATTTTTAATAAGTACACTTTGCATGTATTTT
The DNA here is from genome assembly GCA_021460005.1 of Tetramorium alpestre. Classification (NCBI taxonomy): domain Eukaryota; kingdom Metazoa; phylum Arthropoda; class Insecta; order Hymenoptera; family Formicidae; genus Tetramorium; species Tetramorium alpestre. The sequence goes on along the minus strand of JAJVSH010000007.1, from coordinate 89,964 downwards.
TATTTACATGTATATACGTGAATAAGCATATTGGGATTGTTTGTATTGTACATGTCACGCATGTCGGGCTCTCATGAGCATCGGCGTGTTACACATAATACGTTACACACGTAGTAGAGAACGTGTTGAATACACTACGTATTAAACTTTTGGAAACCAAATCGTTCTTCATTAATTCAAGTCTAAACGTCTGATGCTACATTTTTTTTCACGGTTCTTTAATGTTATAATTAATTAATTACAATAAACTTTTATAGTCACAGTAATAGACATTAATTTTCTCGTTATTAGCAGTTTTTTACATTTATATGTAGCAATCGGAAAACCTAGAATGCCCAGAGGAAAAAAGACATAGCGGATCAGTCGCCAAAGGAACCCAGCTGAGATTATTGACATTTTTGCGGTTTCGTTTCGGAAAAATGGTGTAAACTCTTCAAAGGCGATCCAATCTTCGACAGACTCACGACCCTTGACGACCGACGCCTGTGGTGCGAGGCAGCTATTTAACATGTCTCGTTCGAGTCCTCCCGCCCTTTTGAAGAGCATGCTGTTCTAGTTCTCGTTTCTGAATGAACCTTTTTGTACCTTGCATCACTTAACGGTTCGTCGAGCGCTTTCATAGGTCCGTAGATACTTTCGGCGAAAATGTAGCGGTAGCAGAAAGAAGGACTGGCAAAATAGGGCGTGTTGCAGGCATGAGGTCTCTAAGAGAGGGTGAACCGGGGATAAATTTCGGACATCTTGTCGAGGATAAGATCTTTGAGATACACGAAATTTTATGTTTAAACTCCGCTTTGTTGGAGACATCGGAGATTGAAAGAAGGATATACAATATCCTACGGTAAACGTAATTCGGTAGCATAAATTTAAAGATTGTTTAGCAGAATTGGTTTTATAACAATTGGTATTGACATAGATTTTTAATTGCGAGCTATTTCTTAGATTCTTTCCAATACTCATAATTTTTTTTATTGAGACCTTCTAGTTTTATGCACATATACAGTCGATACAGATAATAAATAATAATGTTAAAAATTTTAATACAAAAATAGATTAATGCAGACAAATAAAATATAAACTAGAAGAGTCTTCAAAATTGCGATTAGAAACTTGAGAATTAAACGATACATTGACTAAAAAAATTGTTTATATAAATATTTAATTCATATATAGCAAATGTTTTGCTTGTGGAATGTAGAAATCAAAGTTAAATATAGAATATATAAAACGGATTCTAGTATACGGAACACCGCAAACCATCCGAGCACACGCCGCAATTTTTCAGCGCGCCTCTCTCTCGTGCCGCAACCAACCCTCTTCAAAGTCGTCACCGCGAGTGCGATCTTTGAACGTTTCACGCCCGGGCGAGCCGAAAACCGACGAGCGTAATAAAGCCACCCCTTCGGTAAACCATCACTACACGGCATATCCGCCCATCCATTCATCCGTCCGTCCGACAGCCATGGGTGGCGGCGTCGCGCGGTAATGGTCGGAGCGTCGTGCCGGTTTCTCTCCTCTCCTCTCCTCGCCTCTCCTCTCCTCTCCAGCGTCGAGATCGCGTCGAGAGAACAAGAAGGGACGAGGAAGGTGAGGACTTCTCGATTCTCCCTGGACACGCCTCGGCAAATTACTTTACAATGCTTCCGCACGCTACTTCCCCGGATCCTTCTCCCCTGCCCCTGCGACCTCTCTCCCTCTCGTTTCTTCGAATTCCGCTTTCACTTTGCTCCCCGAAGCCGCGCGCGCTAATGCTTCTCGTATTTTCTCTCGTCCGAGCCACCCTTACTTCACCCCCGCGTGCCTGCGCGTCGGAGGATGCTTTTAGAAGGCATTAGACGGGGCGCTCACGGTTCGTCGCCCGTAGTCGTTCCGCATTAAGGATCCACGTTCGGTGTGCTCGACACCATCTCCCTTCTCGCTCGATCCTCTCGAGCGAGTACTGACTGGCTGGCTGGTGCGTGGGCGATGGGCGATTCGCATGCTGATATAATTCGATGATTCGAATCGCGCGAGTAGACACTCGCGTTGATGGAGGAACGCGCCGCGCCGTGTGCTCCTGGAGCGTCGAGAAGAGATGCATCCTGGCCATGCGCGATATAATCCGCCCAGTTTATCTTCCACGTGCAAATGGTTAATGTTATTTTATTTGAAAACAAGTGTTTTTTCCTCTTCTCTCCAACTCTTTGCGTAAGAACGCTGTAATATCGCAATGCGAGAATTTAGTTTTGCAACCATCTTCGATTTAAACAAATCACGCGTTCTTAACTTTTGATGCTTCCATGTTTAAACTGCGGCAAGGTATTTAACTCACTAATATAAAGTTTTCAACAAATAGTTTTCTCATATTTCAACAACGATTTGACAAGCGATCATCGACACGTTCGCCGAGACAAATGATCGTGAGCAACGTAAACGAAAACCTTCATTGCTAAGCGAGGATTGGAGTAGACTATTCTGCGATTTGCGTTTCGCCGTTTACAGGTCGGAGGGAGGTCAAGGTTGCCAGCACGATCGCGGCGCGAAGAAGAGACGTATCCACGTATCATGGGGGACGGCACATCGGTGGCACAATCCTTAATTAAGGGATGAGGCACCCGGTGGCTCGGGTCACAAACTACGCTCGTAAATTCTTCGGCAAACGCATGCAAAAGGTAAAAGTCCGAAGGTGCGCGGGGAAGAAGAGCAATCGAAATAGAAAGGAAGACGATGAAGATGGGGGGAGGACGAAGGTGCCGCTGCCGGCGATGACTCCGACAAACGTACAGTCTTCGTAGGAAATCGCGTCCACTACGAGCATCTCCGTCGAGAGGACCGTGATATAGCCGTACCTGTTAACACGATATCGTCTTTCTTTGCTAAAAAAATATTCGCATTATTCTACATTTAGAGGCGTACTGGTATTCTTCGTCCGTTCCGCTAACCTTATGACACGTTCAACGCGATTTTGATTACGTTAATGAAACTTGGTAGTTTAACGCTAAATAAGACGAGTAAATAAAAGTCTTTAATTCTAATTCCTGAGATGCGATGCTGGAATTTAATAAAAGAAAAATGTTTGTCGGATTAAACGTCAAGTATTGATGTCGCGTATTATTTTATAGTCAAAGTTCTGAATTATTTGTTGCAGAATTTATCAGTAGAGAGGGGGGCGGGGTAGCAATAGTAAACACGAGTCTAAAAAGTAAGTGTTGGAATTAACCTTGCCTAGTGTACTGATTAGCAGTCCGACTAGTTCTCTGATCCGTGCTATTTCTCGGCTTACATAGTAATGCGATTACATAATCGTTCCCAGGCTGATTGGCTCCGGCATGCCGAAAATAAACATGCATATTCGAAACTAGCGTTATACCGCCAACGGATCTTTAATCGACAGCTATTTGCACCTAATTAATCCTGTAAATTTATTGAGTCGCATTTATAATGAGTTATCGATTGCGAGTCAGACTGCGTATCTTCTTGTAGAAGACTCTATGAATTTTATTTCATATCGAATCTTCGCGTCTTCAGATTCGCGTAATGCAAAATTGATCGACTGCGGAATAATTCAAAATCAACTCATTCTCCCATGCGTTTATAGCGACATATTTATATTTGCGTTACAAGGAAAGGATTAGATTACCGAGAGTGAGAAATCTGAAGGTACGTAAAATCTCCCGTAGCCAGAAATCAAAAGGTTTTACATCGTCGGTTCGGTTTCTTCCAATTGCACGATTCAACGCCCACGATTTTATTCCTGTGCGAGGGAAGCCACGGTATATCGTGCCTAACCGGAGGATTTTTCACGCGAGGCTACGCGAAAAACCTTCGACAATACCATGGCGTAAAGTGCCGCCGGCCTCGACGACGTTCCTCCCGGGAGGGCCTTCCTTATGATATTGGCTGTACCCCGTACACGGCACCCCGCATCTATATATAGATGTGGGACAAACGCGCACACCTATAAAGGATATCCAACGTGAGCGTGGAACGAGCCTTGAGCATATCATGGTAGGAACGGAATATGGGATGGCACACCGGAGATGACACATGGTCCGGCCGCCGGCTTGCGCGTCCTGCGCTTGAGGACTCCGCGACGGGAACGGAGATAGCCGAGAGAACGGCGGCGGGAACAGGACGGAGCATGGTCTCTCTCCGACGTGCCGAAGGAGAAAGAAGAAGCGAGGAGGAGGGAAAAGAGGGAGGTCGGTTAGTTCTCTGCCGCAAGCCGCCGGCGCGAGAGCACAGTAGCGGCAAATACCCATAAATATAAAATATGTCCCTCCTTTTCACCCTTTTGCACGCACACCGACGCGCCCCTGCCCCCTTGCTCCCTGTTCTCTCTCGCTCTCTCTCTCTCCCCCCCGTAATATATCGATAACCGTACACACGCATCTCTCCGCCGATGAGGCGAGCTCCTCCGACCCTTTGCCGCTTGCTCTCTTTATCTCTCTCTCTCTCTCTCTCTCTCTCGTCCGTCATATCGAAGAGAATCGCGCTCGTTCTCTCCCGTACGCGGCTGTATCTTTTTTCCAGCGGCTTTTACTCCGGCTCTCTTGCTCTCTCGCTGCTATCCGGCCTCAACACCTTTGTGTACGACATTCCTTGCTCCTTCTTTCTTCTCACTCTCACACCATTTCTCTCCCACCGTTTCACCATTTTCTCGCCATCTCTCTTTCTCTTGCATTCTCTTTCTTTCACCGATTCCGCCGACTTCTTCTGATTCTCGTTATCTTCGTAGAAAAAAGGTCGTATCTTTTCCCTTTTTCGCTTGCCATTATTACTTTGCGGTTCACAATCTATACCTGAGAAAAGAGATAAAGAGAAAGAAAAGACGAGAGAAATAAGAGGGAGAGTATAGCACCCATCCCCCCATCTCCCTCCTCCCCCTTTCCCTCTTTCTCTCTCTCTCTCGGAAGTCTCTGTGCTTTTGCAAATGCTCGCCGATTGTGGGAAGCTGCGCATTGCCTCCGTATGTGCATGCGACGTCGCCTTCGACGTTGATTAATCGGGTAATTAATTGATGGGGAGCTCCTGAGAAGCCGCGGCTTCTCAGGAGAAGGCGCAAATAAAAAGGAGAACTCTCCGGACTGGTTCCCCATTCTGTCGAGAATGTCGCGCGTGCGAAACTTAATGAGATGATCCATTATTTCGCATTTATGGCAAGTCCGCAGTTTTTCAAAACGCGATGATACAAAACTTCTACAAAGCAATGATTTTAGCATTTACTATTTTAACCGGAATCGTATTGTCAATATAAAGAATACAACGTAGATGTGCGTAATTATTCTTTGACTGTGTCCGTATGTGTAGATTCAGAGTAATATTCTCGGCGTAATACTCTCGAAACAGCATGCCAATAACATGTCACAGTAATAAGATCGAGACTCAGATAGAACTAGAACTTTTGCAGTCTAAAGAAAGTAGTGTCGATTGGAGTAACCTAACAAGTAATTTAAACTAGTTTAGAAAGGAGTTGAAATGAATGATTATTTTCTTTAATCCACTACGTCTTTCGCTTACTACTACGTACGACGATATTATTAAGTATAATTGACGCAGCATTCGCTTGCGTGGACAAAAGAAACGATAAAATAAACTCTGTGACAGACTTGAGGAACATAGTATTTTCTTATTCTCAGTATTATATTGAATTGTAATAGATGAATATGCACAAGATGCAAGACACAAGATCCTTTGCTCGCAAGAAAATCTAATTGCACTAAGGCTAATCTCACGGACTAATATTTCATTCGTTGCGCGAGGAATCTGCTGGACATGTCGATTGTCTATTGAACAGAGAATTTCTAGAGAGTCCTCAAGAGAATTTTCCTGCTGCTTGAAAAATGTCCTGTCCGATAACTAATCTCGTCAAACGTGACAAATGAAGTATTAATCTTACAACTGTGCATCGCTGCACAGCTGTGTCTAACTAAAGGGAATTAGCTGTTCTAGCATTAAACGCGATGTTTAATTTTCAGGGACTCTGAAACACAATCCTAATGCACTTTTTGTCTTAGCCAACTGTCTTCTAATCGCTTCTAATCCTTGCACCTCTCGCACGTGCCCTATGAAACATATTTCTTTAGCTTTACGTAGATTATGATATTTATCGAATAAATAATTGTCTGTGCATGTAAACTCTTCCGGTATACCGACCTTGTAATTTTTGCAGTTACAGAGACGGCAGAACATACAAAAATAGATAATAAAATAGATGCACGGGAGTTTCTTATCTTGAAATAAAATGCGGTCGCGTAAAACAGTCAAGTAAACTGTGTCAAAGACACAGTACAATCTTGATGTATTACGACTCTTCATTTTGCTTCAAGTAAATGTCGAGTTTGTTTAGATTTCAATTTTCTTTTTATCGTCTTTTATTTAAAGGAAAAATTAAAGAATTAGAGAGAGAAAGAGAGAGGGAGGGAGAGAAGCGAACGGCCGCTGCGCGATCGGCGTGCATGCGCGGCGTTAATAACGAAAAAGAAAGCGAGGAGGGAAATCGCCACTGTCGGAAACCCGTCCGCGGAGAGAGATCTCGGCTGCTCTTACGTCCGACTCTTACATACAAGACGTCCTGCTCTTACGATACGGTTTGCACGGATGCAGCGCGAGAATGCATTAGCAGGTGCGACGTCCACACGGATGTTCAATAACCGGCGGATCGATTCGCGTCAGAGGGATCTCGCTGCCGCGTCGCATCGGCACGGCGAGACGCGGTGCGAGGAGGCAATTTAGCAGGCGCAATGACACGCGTCCGGTTTTGTTGTTGTCACCGCCGAGCGGTGCGTACATATAAGCGCGCGTACGCGAGGATCGCGCGGGCGAGGACGAGGGGAGGTATAGAAGCGATCAGAGAGTGCGGAAAAAGCCGGAGAGGACGAGGAGCGGAGAGCGCAGCGAGTCGTCGTCGCTGCGAGAGAAGAAATCCCGTGAGCGAAGCCGAAGGACGAGAAGCGGAGAAGCGGAACGACGACGAAACCCGTTCTCATTATTATATTCATATTCAGGCACGATGGGGCGAACCCTCCCCCTCGTTTCGCGTCCTGCGCCCTCGTCCCGCCCGCCGCGGTTCCTCTCTCGCTTCCTCACGGCTTCTCCCGGAGAGCGTCTCTCCCTCACGTAGCCGCGCGTAGAGAGACGGTATAGATATAGCGGTATAAAAATCTCTATAAAAAGTTGAAAAGTGCCGCCGCCGGAGTTGAGGGGCGACAATGGATGAAATATGCCGCTCCGTTCGACCCTACTGGAAGTCTTAAGGTGCCGGACACCTCCTTACACCTGCGCGCGCGCGAGAGAGAGAGAAAGAGAGAGACCTCGGCGTGTTATAGCGCCTTATTATAAACCGAGCCGGCGGCCTCAGCATCTCGCCACGGATGGGACGCCTATCCACGAAATCGATGCGGCCTTCTACCTTGAATTATTCTCGCTGCCGCGCGAGACTGCGAGGCGGTCGCGGCGATTCCGTGAAATTCGGAGTTCTCTCGCGTCTCTCCACCTTCCTCGAACAACTCTGTCTATCCCATCTCTTTTTTTTTCCTCTCCTCATCTCCCCCTCTCTCGTGTGTATGAATAGATGCTTCTTTATGTCCCCGTATGATACAGAGTAAATAGGTAGATGAGGATTCCTACGCTTGGACGTCAGAGAATAATAACGACTGACTTGCGATTAGACTACTGCATCAAATAATTGATAAACGTGAATTTCGATGATTATGTAGATGAGCGCGTGATTATTTAGCAGAAGCAGAAATACCGAGTTTATTTCCGCTGTCACGCAGCGACATAATTTTCCCGAGTGTCGTAAATAGCGACTCCGTGCATCGCCACGGTCCTCTCACTATTTTGATACACGTTGATTCTTTCCAAATATACCGAATAAATCGTCCAAGAATCCATTCTTGAGATCACGGTGATTTTTCGAATTTTAAGACGCGAAGTTATGATCCGAAAGATTTATGTGTGTCTCATGAGAGAGCGGTGATTAGACGTAATAGCATCTATTTATTAAGGCATGATCTCACGTAATTTAGAGCCTGAAATTTACATTCAAGTTTAAATTAAAGTTTGAATTTTATGTTTTCGTAATTACGCAATGTTGCTAATTTTATCGATTTATCAGATCGACATTTTATCGATGTGACAAGTTTGTCGGCGCGTAGCAAAATGTGCAACAGTAAAACACACGGTTACTGGAGTATAATAATATCTGTAGTGCGCTGTGGAAAGTAATATTGTGATTCGCGCGAATCATGGCGAGCGCAGACCGCAGGTTAGATCAAAGCAGCTTAATAAAGCTCCGCCGCTTGCGATATTTCACGAAACGTACAACGGCTGTCGCGCCATAGCAGTCGTTAATAATGATTTGTGCTCATCGTGTCCCCCAATCCGCAGAAACATCGGTAGTCCCACTTTCGATTTGTCCAGAAATAGAATGATCATTTTTTCTCTTTTTCTTTCTCTTTTTTCAGTACGATCCTTCTATTCAGGCATCTATGGAAACGCCATAGATATTAGCCGTCATCGCTGTTCAGATTAGCGTAAATGACTTTCAAATGAGTCCGATATCTTTCTTAGATTGGTAAAGTGCATTTCACTCAAAAGCATTCTAATAATTTTTAAACTCAATAATTGGTTGAGCTCGGATTATAGAATTAACACAATCTCTGTATATCATTATTAAAATACTAGTTCTTAACACTATATATTTTAAAGGAAAAATTAACCGTATAAGAAAATATCGAAAACATTTACATAGTCCTCTCGATGGGATTGTTAAGCCAACTTAAATTATATATTATTCCATATATTAAATTATAATATTCCATTTTTTCCCCTTTATCTAAAGTATTTTCTTTTAGTAACATCAAATTGTTAAAGACTTAGTGTTTATTATTTATAAAAAAATCATCATGCTTTTCGGAGATAAATCAACGAACAAAAACTTTACATTTGTTCGAAAAAACTGAAAACTGTATTTTGAATAAAAAAAGTCCGACAAAAGGACTTACAATTCACAGTCTTGATGATTTCTTGTTGGACAATCTTATCCAAACTGTCAACACTATTTCGGAGAGAATTGATGATGCTAGAAAAAAAGAAAAAGAAAAAGGGAAGTCATGCCATGAAATATAGAAAACTGCTAGTTGAAAGATCATTACCGAAAAATTCCGGATGAAATAATTGATTTTAACCCCAGTAAAGTATTATTATTCTACCCAGGGGACCTTTGTTTGCGGTTACAAAAAGGTCGTGCTGTGTAGCGCCCAGACTTGTAAATAGAAATTGTAGCCTGAGCAGCGTGCCAAAAATAATCTTAGTTTCGTCTTGTCTGTAGCTCTTCAGTTCGCAACTATTTACACGCCTATCGACCGAATTCAGGTGTTCATTTCTCGAAACAGGTTTAGTCGAGGATTTTAAGTGAAGGAGTCGACTGGCTTGAAAAATTTTGCACGATTTTCTTGTACCAACAGTGATTTCTAATCAGCATTCATTGACACGTGGATAATATACTTATAGTCGCATATTTCAAAGTTTGCATTAAATTATTACGTTATTAATGTAATTTAACATTAATATTTATACAAGATACTCCAAATAGTCAGTAGTTTACTGAAGTTAATATTCTATCTATTTTGTTAACTTACAACCAGACTCCGACCGGAGTCTCATTGTCAGTTCGTGAGTTATACCGCGTGTCATTATATTTAATGCCAAATTAGGCTATATTTTTTGCAACGCAAAGGCATTAAAATATTTTGAATAATAACCAGACGTTCAACATTTTCGCTTCAATGCAGTACGCGACAAAAAATCCGATTAAGCTCGAGCTGTAATAATGATTGCAGTCAATAATAATATTTTATGAATCGATACGCTTTTATCGTCAAGTAAATTATTAGGATTGCAGGAGGCGAGCATATTTTACGGGCGCGAGCGTGCTTCGCGGATTCATAAGGCTCCGCTGGAAATGTCGAACGAGAGAAACCGAGTACTGAATAAGTAAACGCAGGTTTCGCGCGAAGCTTGCTTTTCCTAAGCGGGGGCGTTGTGAAACTTGGCTTTCTTTCGTGAGCGGTTACGTGACGGGAATAGAATAGATAAACGCGAGTGATCTCGGCGTATTCTGGGCGTGTACGACGGGGACGCGTCGTCGCTTGTAAATCACGGAACGTGGACGTATACCAATCGGCGCGGGACTTAATTTACGGCCGCATTACGAGCCAACCAAGCGCTGAAATGGCGCTTCGCCATTCATTGTCCGCCACGCGAAGCTCGAGCTTAAATTGCGTAAGATTTATACCTCGTCCCCTCTTCCCCTCACTGGCGTTAATCGTTGCGTTCCGTCGGGGTCACTGTCGAATTTTCGAAAAAATTTGACAGATCCTACTTCATATTCCGAGACAGACGAGCGTTTCGGGAATCGCTAACTGATAGTAAACACGAATGCGCACTTTGTTCAATGAACATTTGTTACGGCCGATTACAATGGCGCGACGTACCTCGGAAACCTTATGACAGATGTTATAAATCAGCCGAGAATTTTCGTAAACTTTATTGTTACGCGTTCATGTGATTTAATTTTATATTTATATTTAAAGAATACGGAGTAATTTTTCTTTTTACATTTTTCAATCATTTATGATTTTCCTAGGTTTATAAGAGAAATTTCTCATTTTTCATGATAATATTGATAAATGTTATCCTTTTCACTTGCATTATTCACAAAATTATTGCTCCTTTAGCTACATTCGTCCGCCTTTCAGTTTCTTCTACTTTCTGTCGCTCAAAATTTAAATGTTTTTCTTCTCCGCTTTGGTGCATTATTAATACACATAAATGTTCATCGTACACATCTTATCTCGAGCACTTAAGAGGACCGGAGATTCTAGAATATTAAAAGTCTCTCTCTCCCTCTCTCACTCTCGCAGAGACTCCTATCTAGCATGAAACGTGTGGATTTCGAATCGTGCATTAACGTGTGAACTCGACGATACCGAAGGGCTTCCTCGGAATTTCGTCTCGAAGAAGGTGCTCCGAAGCGACGGCAAGGCACGGACTGGCCGAACCGACGCTGACTCACTCGGGAGAACGCAGCTGATGCGAAGCCAGCCCGGAACGGTCAGATCGAGCCTGACCCCGTGTCCTGGCCGTTACCGTTTCTGAGTGACGTCTTCATGTCTGGCTCTGCGGGGCATTCCTCGTTCTCATTGTGCGTTTGTCCGTCAGCTCGTTCGGGCCTACGGGTTCGGGACCACGAGACGTACACAACCGCCAAACCCCCCGTCGTCGTCCACTTCTCGCCGTGAAAACTGCGCGGCACCTACGGAGATGACTCGTGAAAAAAAGGGCACCACGAGTCACCATGGGCCGACGATGACGCTCTGGCGGTGCCGGGAACCTTGCGGGAACCGACGCGCGGGTGCGACATGAGAATCGAGTGAAAGTGAAGCGGAGGCGACGATGTCCGTTGTCGCGATGTTGAAAGACGTAACAACTGAAATCGCGATTGCCTTCTCGTTATTTTCAGCTCCGAATTGAATATTAGATTACCACGCATCATTAGCTATATTAGCCAAATGCGTTAATTGTTTGTTGGATAAATTATCTCTGGACGATAACTTGTTAAAAAAAAAGTATTACCATTTTTGACGTAATAACCAACCGATTATACTAAGTTGAGTTTATTAAATTCACAACTGTCACTGATTTTTTTACATAATAAAATAGACTCTAGCATTTTTTGTAATTATATTTTAGACGTTACAAACATTTTATAAATTTTAATGCTTTAATATTAATTGAAATATCAAATATGCCTAATGATATTTTAATCTAATGTGCCTAAAAAGTATTTTTCTCTGCTAAAAATAATTCTCTAAAAAGTTTAAGCAATAATTAAAGTTTCCTGCATATGTGTATCTTTATGATCTTTACAGTTACACAAACATACATATATTCTTTGCAAACGAAGCTAGTTATCGAGCTATAAACATCTAAAGAAACAGGTTGATCAATTGAACCTCTCGCAAATCGACTGTAACTATGATTAGCCTAATAGTTAAGATAGTAATTATAACCCATGACACCATCTAATATATTAAAGCCTATCAGTTTCTAATTGAAATTTATCGTTTCGTTTAATTTCGATAAAAATAAATTTTAGCAACGTCATAAATCTCAACATTAAAAGATTTAATGCGAGCAAAAATCTTTTTTTCTCGCAAATATATCACTCGGCAATTAAGATTACATACAACCTAACTCGATAAAAAAAAAACCACATTTAATCCACTAAAGGTTACTTATTAAAATATTTAAATGAGAATAAATTGTCGAGTACATTCATTCGGAGCATCGCGAGTGAGTTTTTTCAAAGCTCATTTAGCAAGTATTATTCTCGTGAAAAGAACGATAATATTATTCGCGCAGAAGGCTGGGAATAAGGCTGGCGAATGTTGAGGAAATCTGAGAGAGTCTTTCGCCTAGGCAGTTCTCACCGGAGAAGAGCGCGAATGTACCTCGCTAACGAGCGGCGATTTCGGTGCCGGAACCTCGAGGCGATAGGTAACTAAACTCGTATTACCGATTCTGCCGCGGCTAGGACGGCCGGTCGGCCAAAGAAATCGGTACAAAGATTGATGCTCGCGCGGCGCGTTTCACTCTCGCGCGGCCGGTAGCGGTCTTTATCGAGAGGACGTCGTATAAACGCGGCGTACTTTTCGTGACGATTAGCGGGGATGACGTGGCGTTACGCCGACAAAAGCGCGAACGATGGTTTACCGCTGCTCGCCGGGGTGTACGAGCCGGCGGAGAGAAAAGACGGCGGCGATCCTGAATAGAGCCGATAAGGAGGTGGACCTGGCAAAGCAAGGTGAGACGCCGACGAGAGAGGTTGTACCTCGTTAATTGGCGACAATTAACAGGACGAGCATGCGACTGGCTACCGGAGCCACTCACGCGCGTGATACGCGCGAAAAGGCGCCGGTCTTTATATTCGCGCCGGGGCTCTTGCTCTTACGCAAGAAGCCGCTCTCCGCTCGCCGCTTTCTTTCGGCACGGCCGATTTCCGCGACTTCATTTATCAGAGGCCCCGCGCGCGCCTCCTCGATCGCCTGCCGAGGATTCATAAGCGCGACGCGGAAAGGAAGACTCCACCGCGCAGCCACGACCGTTACGCCAATTTCAGCCGCGCGCGAGTAACGATCGTGCAACATTCGGTACGCACACTCGGCGCTTCTCTTTCATGCGGTTTGACGAAGCCGCGATTGAGAGATTTTAAGCTCGTCTATTTATCCGCGCGCGCGCGCGCGCGCGCGCGGCCGTTCCGTCTGACGCTATCGCCGAGATTATTTCATCTTCGTTATTCTAAGCAGGGCAGATTTCTCTTCCTCTCTTTTATATCAATTTATACGCGTCGAAGCTATTACTATCAACGTAAATCAATAATATAAATTGTACCAGATATGTAAATATATATATATATATATTGTATATAGAGTCACACATATCTTTTATTTAATCATCTCCGATTCGCGTATCGTACGTGCCAAGACACTCGGGAGCTCGTTGCAATATTGTTCGAATTTCCATATTTTGATTACAATGCGACGTAACACGAGAAGCTGAGAGCTGTCACGAATATACGTACATTGACCTCATGGGGAAAGATTTATAGCCTCTAGATAAGTGTCAGGAATCAGGATTTTCGTCTCGCTCCAACCAAGGAGAATCCGAGGCTTCTCCGTGATTCGAACGACCGGAGGGCGTGTCGGGATAATCGTCATCGTGCTTCAGCCGAAATCTAATCCGAGAACGGCCCACTAATTTTCACAGTGGTTTTTCCAGTTATTCTCTACCGCGGCAATAATTTCTGTATCCCTATCCTCCAGACACGCCTTAATTTAAGGATGCAATTATCGCGGGATGTTTAGTGTCGTCGCGTTATTGGAAACATCGTTGCAAACAGTTTACGGCAAGATAAATTAATCGAAAATATATTTAAAAAATCGGGACAACAGTTTAGGAAGGTCTATGACAAATTGAATGCTTTTAGCAATTAAATTCGTGGCGAGTCGTATACCAAGCAGACGTTTGTTTCTTGATTCTATGTGTGATAGGTACTCGAGATATTTGACCACCCAACGTTTGAGCAAAACGCGATTTGATGTTAACGAAAAGTATTGATTGAAGTTACACAACTATGCTATATCGGTCTCTGCATAGTCACTGCATTAAGGAGAAATGTTACAATTTCCGAAAGAATGCTGCGGAAATTTATTAAATTCAATTATATATTCTGATTATCAGTAAGAATCGATAGTAATTCTTATCAAAATGCAAGTTTTACTAATATATGAATTTTTTTTATGTTTCACTAATATATGAATGTTAGATTATATTTTTGTTGTATGAAAGAATTCTGATTCACGTATAAGATCGAATTCAGAAATGTAAATGAAATCATTTTTTCAGCTTTTATTATTTGTATCACAGATATTTAATATTTTTATACATATTCTTCGATCGTTGATTAAAAAAGAAGATACAGTCAAATTACAGCATGCGTGTTTTAAAAAGATAACAGTGTATAAAATTATCAATTTATATCTTTTGGAAATCATATTTATTCTAATTTTCAAAATTCAAATGGTAATGGTTGTATTTTATTACGAAAAAATGCATTTTATTAAATGCATTTTACTATTTAGACTTGTAAAAGCTCCGCGATGAAGGATTTGAAGAGATTAACTGATTATTATTATATTTTATGTTTAGGATAAAAATATCAGGAAAATGTTTATTCGATCGAGATGTTGAGATGATAAGTAATGTAAATTTCAATAAATGTACATTGAAATTGCGTTGTGACTCGTATAACAGTCTTTATACAATTTTGCCTGAAAATCTTAAGATTTGTATAGGCCTCAAGAAAGACGCGGTTATATCGTTTAGTTATACACAAATAAGTCGATTGGCATAAATTTTAATGAGAAATTTTAACTTTATACACTGTCATCTTTTTAAAACACGCATGCTATAACTTGACTGTATCCTCTTTTTCAATCAATGATCGAAGAAATATATAAAAACATTAAATATCTGTGATACAAATAATAAAGCTGAAAAAACGATTTCATTTACATTTTTGTACATTTTATGTGCGATTTCATGTACATTTCTGAATTCGGTCTTATACGTAAATCAAGATTCCGGTCTTTGATACAACAAAAATATAATCTAATATTCATATTAGTGAAACATAAAAAAATGCGCTTGAAACTTACATTTTGAGAAGAATTGCTATCGATTCTTACTGATAATCAGAATACATAATCGAATTTAATAAATTTCCGCAGCATTCTTTCGGAAATTGTAACATTTCTCCTTAATGCAGTGACTATGCAGAGACCGATATTGCATAGTTGTCTAACTTCAATCAATACTTTTCGTTAACATCAAATCGCGTTTTGCTCAAACGTTGGGTGGTCAAATATCTCGAGTACCTATCACACTATAGAATCAGGAAACAAACATCGTCTGCTTGGTGTATGACTCGCCACGAATTTAATTGCTAAAAGAAATTCAATTTATCAAAGACCTTCGTAAACTGTCGTTGTTTTTTATACTATATATAAATATATTTTTATACTATATAAGTAACGGAAAGGTCCTAGATTCAAATCCCAGTGGTCTCTCATCCTGTACAGCCCATTTTTAGCGGAAAGTCACAGAAAAACTCTTTTAACTTCTAGGTGGCACTAAAGATTATTATACCTAGCCGCCTATCTTATACTACTACTATTATTATTATATATAATTTTATAAGGGATATATTTTATCAACAATTAGCACCATTAATTATGCACCTAGTGGCCAAATCTAGTAACCGAGTTATTGCGATATTAAGAATCTCGTTATTTCGAAATAATTCTTCTCGTCTTATACTTTTTTTATGATTGTTGCTAAATTTCCATTTCCAGTGCGAATATTAATTCAGGTAACGTGTTCAGGTATGAATTTTGCACGCATCGAGCGGAAAGCAGATTCGTCCCCCGTGTTCGTTAATTTGGCCAACGGACGCCGACGAGCGTCTTCTTGATAATAATCATTTCTCTGACCGTTTTATAATATAGACAGTCAAGATTTTTTTATATCGAATATTTCAAGATCTCACGTGTTACGATTAAATTAATATTCGCACTGGAAATGGAACAATCATAAAGAAAGTATAAGACGAGAAGAATTATTTCGAAATAATGTCACACTAACACCGCGTGCCGATAGCCAATTTACTCGTGCGAACTTTCGGAGCAGCGTGATTTCTTCGTTTCGAATCGGAGTGTAGAGAACGTGTTCGACACGAGAAGCAGACGAGGAATGAGGTGCAAAGTGACGCGTGGTAAGGAATCAGGCTTGTCGCGTGTCTCGCGAAGCTGCCTCGTAAATTGACAGTCACGTCTCGCTGTCCTCTCATGGTGCACAATCGCGGCGCGGCGAGAAAAAAAAGAGTGAGGTCCCCAGGTCAGGAAGATTTCGCAGCCCTTTCGCCACGGGGTGGCGATGCTCGGCCGCTCCGGATCCCCCTCTCTCCCCCTCCGTGTTTACATAACACAATCTCGTGCATCCACTCAATCTCTCGAGCTCCCGCTTACCTTTTCCAACGTGCTTTCGGCGTGCCGTCGCCTCTCCTCCGTGTCGATCAAAGGCGATATCCTTGGGAATGGATAATGTTCCTCGAGGTACTCGGTACTCTCACGCACGTGACTCTTGGCTCTCGTGATGACCCTCCGCCTCTTCCTGGTTCGCGTCTCTTCTTCGTACGTCTCTTCCTCACTCGCGAATCTTGCTCATCGCGAAAATCCCGTCGAACGGCGAATCACACGTCGGAAACGTTAGGACTACTCGCGGCGGAGTACGCGGATGATCGGAAACGGAGTATCCGCGTTTCTAGGACGCCGAGGAGGCCGCTACCAGCGGACGACTACTCACTCCGTGTCGGCGGGGGCCTGCTCTTCCCTCCAGGCGATGCGGAGAGGAAAACGGGCCGGGGGCAGCTCCTCCGCTTTACTCGCCTCGCGTACTCGTCGCGCGGGAGAGCGAGCGAGCGTCACGTCCCAGGTGTTGTTCCCTCAACGCGTCGGCGACGGCGTCGATCGGCGGCGATGGTGGCAGGGCGACGACGACGACGACGACGACGGCAGCGGCGTCGCGTGCGCGCGCGCGCTTCGTGGTACCGCCGTTTGGCGGTGCTGAAAACGCGTCGTGCCCTGAATCGCACCGACCCCCTCTCAACCCACCCCGTTTCACCACGTTCCCCGCGCTGTCATCCGCGAGCCTCCGAACTGACCTGCGTCTCCCCGTGGTGGAACCCGCACGCTCCGCTCCGGGGACGGCTGCCGTGGCGCGTCTGCCTGTGTCCGTGTGATTGCCGGGAGATACTCGGTGCCGCGGACCAACCGTGAAGGGAGGGAGGGTAGCGAGGGGAGCCCAAGGGAAGGGAGAGAGAGAGAGAGAAGCAGCTGTGGAGGCGAGTATACGGAGGATGGGCCCCGGGCTGACGCTCGTATGCGTGAATATCGTGGCTCTGAGAGGTAGGGGAGAGAGGACTACACACGCGTACACGGTCGAGGTTCCCTCGCTTCTGGGACACACGCGCGCATACGTGTGTGCTGGCCGCGGAGAGATCGTCCTGCCTTCGATACCCCTCCCTCCGTCCTCACGAACGGCCTGCCTCCATTCGTGCGGCGCGATACGTGGAGGACGGGCTTGTGTACGCGGGCTGTACGTGTACCGTTGGACGATCAGGCAGGGGGGAGGGGGCCCACCAACACCACGGCGAGGGACCGTTCGGGCGAAGACGGGGAACTCACGGCCCGCGAGTACGCCATACACATTCACATACACGCATACACATACACACGGACCTCGTCCTGCCTTTCCGATGCACTCCTCGATTCGCAACCACCTCCCCGAGCGAGCATCCCACCGCCAGAATACGAGTGTACGTGACCGGAGGGCGAGCGGAGGGTTCGCGATGGTAGTTCGGGGTGTCTTCCCTCTCCTTCTTCCTCTTTCCCTCCGCTATCGTTATAAACGAGCTCTGCCCGGATGATTCATACGCGCGCGCACGAGAGGAGAGAGCTACGGGACTGCGCAATCTCTTCACCCTCTCGATTCGCCTATTCCTTCCTTCCTTTCTTTCGTCCTAGGCATCGCCGTGTCCTCGTGAACGCGCGAACAATATCCTTCGTACGTGAACGAAGAATTGCGTTTGACGTACGGAGGAAAAAAAAAGGTGCGCGAGTTCTCAACTTGCCCTCTTGCTCTTTTCTCCCTCCCTGCAACGATTTCAATCGTTGCAACTGTTTACGCGTAACGCAGCGCACGCGACGAGAGCGAGAAAGAATTCGGATAGTTTGCCCTTTCGCGTTCACCATGAGAGAGAAAAAAAAATCAATGAGGACAATGTATTTCGCTGCCATTGGTTTTTATTCGAACGCAAACCCTCTCCCTCTTTTTCGCCCTCGTCGTTTGCATCGAAACGAAATGTCGCGATCACGAAACCACGCGCAGTTTCAACAACGATAGCGTCGCCCACCCCGATTTCTTGAAAACCATACGAAACGTCAGCAACGCGCTTGTCGTTCACGAATGAGGGATGCGGCGGCTTTCTCGCGCGTCTCCTGCTCTCTAATGGAAATGCTCTGCCTCGATGAACAAGCGCGCGCGCGGGCACTTACAAACGCACACATACACACGCGGATGACACATCCACGAGGGTACACCCTCCGTGGTACGCGGCTCGCCGCAAAGGCGAAGGGGGGAGAAGGACGGTGCACGTGCGCGCAGCATCCGTATGGACCAAAATGGCTGGCGGCACACGTGCCGATTGGCCGAGCGGTGACGGCGGAGGCGTGGAGAACGCGCGCTCGGCGGCCGTTAATCGGTCGACGATCAAAATAAAGATCTCTCGTCGGAGCGAGCGGCTGGCGAGAGAGAGCGGCGTAGCCGCGGGAGTGGGGAACCCACGGGGTGCGCACGTTGCGCCCGTATGCGCTTTTGGTAGGGCGTAGATCGCGCGAAGGGGACCAAACCGCGACCGGTGGGGGCAAAGGACTTTTTTATGGATCTCACGTTGTCTCCGTCTCGCGCCTTCGTCGCCTCGCGCGTACCTACGTACGTGTGCGTATAAGCGCGTACACCGGCGCGGCGGGCGAGTGTCACGCGAGCGCGCGTGCACGCTCGGCGATCGTCATTAAGGGAGATGCTAATTGGTGGCAAAGCGAGGTCAAGCCAAAAACCCGCGCGCCGTGTCCAGGGACTTTGCGTGTTTTTGTTCCGCTCTCACTCACTCTCTCTCTCTCTCTCTCTCTCTCTTTGCCTCCCGATGTGTATGTGCGCGCGCGCGCGCGCGCATGCGACCGTGTTTGGCGGAAGTCCCGGAAATTCCAGATCTCGCGAACGCTTGATTTTGCGCATCCACTATTGACATCGATGGTTGAGAGGTAGAATAGTTGGAGCTCGTGGAGCGAGAGAGAGAATATGTACGAGTTTGTCAGAGATGCTTCCAGAGATTGCGATATATTAGGGCGAATAAATCAGAAAAATGAGCAAGTGAATTATCAAATTTAATTAACTTTCTCTCTTTCACGTTAGCAGATTAGCATTATTTCTTTTATTTTAAGAAGTATAATTCCAAGTTCTGCATTTCCTTATTTATATATTTCCATATATTTTAAATCGTATCATTTTCCAATACTGCGAAAAATTGCGTCAAAAAGTATTGTAATCTGTCCTATTTTTTTTTCAAATTTTATTCGTTTATTTTATACAATCTGCGATAAATCAAGTATTTATCCTACTTTTCAATGATTTAGAAAATGCCGATTTTGGTAAACTTTTTTCTCTGCTAAACTGCTAGTTTTCATATTCTTATCAAAATGTGTCTTATCAAATTGTGAAAAGTATTTCTGAAGGATCTATTAATAACGCGATACACACAGGATGTTTTATCGTAAAATTTTCTCCGCATAAATATGACAACGGGATGATAAAATTTGAAAATAATTAATCCTTTTTGCAATTGCTTAGTTTGTAGCATTAAATGCGCGGAAATTTAAATTTTAGGTTGCCTTTTTATTAAAATAAAGTTCATTAAAAATTTATCGAGCCATCATATTTTACTCTGTATTTTTCTCGAAAATTCAATTTTCTGTTGTATGAGAAGACAACCAACATTGAAAGAAACCATTTTTCTTGGCTCGTCTTCTAATAGCTGTACTCGGAAAAGTACATCATGTTTTCGAGACAATCTATGCAGGCACGTTTTACATGAGAATAAACATGACCTTTTCTGCGCGATGCGACGGTCTGGAGCCAGCCAGTGTATATCGTAACTTTCTTTGCGAGAATTCTCGCTACTGGAATACATATATTCCTTCTCTTTTGCCGAATATATATTTTATTAATATAGCTCTATCTATAGTCGATATCATATATATTTCCACACGATGTAGAGAAACAGGCGACCTCGCTTTTCATCTAGTTCAATATTACGTTTTCCTCGAATCCTTAACCAACTAATTAGAAAATGGTAGAAAATGAAAATGAAATATAATGAAAAAATTCAGAAGTTGAATAATATTTTATATGTTTTTGACCTAGTTTTTATGTATGCATTCTACTTGACAAGAAGATATTTTTTAATGTAAAAACTAAATGTATTAAATTTGAAAAAAATAGTACACGCAAAGTGTCCTACTAGGTAAATAAAAAATATTTTTAGCGTGGTAGGTCATTTTCGAAACTCTCAAAGATTAAATGATTCTTTCTTCCCCAATCATTATTGAGTTTTGTTAAAGGCCCAATATCGCATATACTTGAAACAGGTTAATTTATTTTATTTTTTATTTTACTTCCTGGCATAAAACCGTTAACAAAACACATAAAAACTATATTCCCAGATTGAACAATTATTTACAAATATTTTCTTGTTATAATTTTTTAAGAATTCTCCAAAAAAGAAATTTCTTACAATTAAATTTAAAAATGTACTTTAATTGAGGGTTATTGATTATTAATCGAATTTTTCCGAAATAGTTTCATCTAATATTCGTCGATTATAGTATTCGCCTGTCCTATTATAAAACTGAACGCATTTTATTTGAGAAGGATGGTATTAGCGATAAGATTTCCGATGCTGAATCTTCAAGATAACAAAAGGTTGACTTTTCGACAGAAATTTCCAAGCATGAATCCAAAGGATCACGTTGAAACTACCGGTTGCGATCGTCCTAGTATTACATACGATATACCTTTCCCTTCACCCGTCGCGTCGGTCTCGTGGGCAGAAACGGAGGCCAATTGTTGTTTGTTTGTGTTTACTACGGAGAGAACACCCCGGCTGTGCCTAGAGGAGCTGCATCGACGCTATGAAAAGGGGGTGGTTGGGGATGCACGGGCATATCGTATTCTCTATTCTGTAGCGTATACAGTGCGTGCGGTTGGGGGCACGAGACGTTACCAGCCTGGAAATTGAATGTCACTCGGAAAAGAAACGTCACAATATTCCGCGTGTCGGCTGGCGGGAGCTGTTTTGTAGCTTCTCGTCTCGTTTCTCGTTTCGCTCCTCGAAAGCTATTGTGCGCGCTTCATCACGCGACAGTTTTTACAACGAAAGTAGTAATAGCGATATCGAAGAGGGAAAGTTTGAGAACCTTTCAAATAAGCAGATTGGATGTTTCAATTTTATTTCGCGCACTCATAATTGCGCATATCGTAACGTGTCTCGCGATAAAATATAAATATATCGCGATAAAAATATAATAAGTATATCGATGATTATACCTGTTAATATTTGAACGTTACATGAAATACGAATTAACTTATTTGCCCAAATAATAATTTCAAATTAAAATAATGTTAAATAATTAATATCCGTTTACACGTTTAACAAACACGTATTATTTTGTGATATTGTTTCAAGTTTTTTCCATCTTGACTTTTACATGATATCATGCAATTAATAATAATTATTTTATTAATTGCAAAGAAAGATTTAATACGATACATTTATCATATTTTATCGCGAGACACTTTACGATATACGCAATCACGAGTGCGCGAAATAAAATTGAGACATTCGGAAGAAGAATTACTAGAAAATATAGAATTGACTATTTAAAAATTGGACATCCCGCGATATGCAGCAACCTTGTCTAATAATATCGGCGACGCGACAGGGCGGATCGGCGTGCATCTCATTGACCGAGAAATCCTTTCGGCATCTGCCAAAGAGAATCGCGATTGGCGTGTCCTTCCTGAAAAAGCGTGTCCCGTATAAATCCGACGCCCGAATGTTTGACAGAATAATTTTCACGTTAGCGGGATGCATTATGCGTCTTTATGCTAGCGCCCGACCGTGCGCATTGTCGCCGAAATAAGCCGTATCCCACACGACAGCTCCCTGGTCTTTTATGCTCGTTTCGCATGTATACAGCGACTCCCCAGAAACCTTGACCGTATAGTAGCTGCGACCCAAAGCTGGAAATTTGTCTTCGACCTATGTGCAGGCCCGCAGCGAAAGTCTGGCGGTGCGGACCAGGGGCGCACAACTCGACAATCAAAGGCTCTTTAAAGCCATAAAGATATAAAAGAGTTGTAAAATAAAAAGTCATCACAGTCATATAATGATATTTTTACAAGCTATATACAAATCGTAACTGATTCTGAAATATGGCAGTTAAACTATAAACACACACACACACATACACCACTCGCACGCGCGCGCGCGCACACGTCAGGTAAAAATAGAATAAAAAGAACATTAAAATAAATTGTACCGAATTAAATGTAATGAAAACGTGAAATTGAATAAATTGAGATTAGGAAGATGAATTGACTACTGGTTACATCACTTACAATGACTCTGCGTGAATCTTTGATTAATTTTTCCAACAATCGATGCTACTTCCTGTGCATTTTCATATCTATGTTGCGTGATTAGCTCTAACTCTAATTTTAATTAGTTTTCGCTTTCTGTGTAGGCTACTTTTTCGGATTCACTTTCTAAAAAGTTCAATTTTAATAAATATAAAAATAATAATTGGTATGAAGGATTACCGGGGGCGGAGCATAACCAAGCGCCGCTTTCAAGAGATATTTGGTATAAGAAGGAAGGGGGAAGGGGGACGATGCGACAACGTCAACCACGAGGAGGCTGCACGATCGGGCCTCTCAGGTCTGTCACTCGACACCAAATCAGACAGAATCTGTCAAAAATCTGTCACCCGGCCTACAATGCGAGCCGGGCTCTCAGTTCGGGATTTTACCCACACGTTGAAATCAGACCGGATAGAATGGGGAACGGCGAGGGGGGGCAGAGGCGGAGGGTTCCCCGAAACTCGCGCATCGGTATGTAAGTAGATGGGTCCCTGCCGCCTATATTTGACACCTTTCAGTCCAATAAAATAAAACCGCTCCGCGGTGGAATGTGGTCGCCGCGCCGCTTCGAGACAGAAGCGTCGTTTCTCCGCTGGAGATGTGGAATCTTCCCGCGGAATATATCCTCGATCGGGGTTTCGTCTGCGAGTCAGCGATCGCGCTGATAAACGGTCCTCCCTTTCGTCGTCCCGAATTCGAAGCGCAAAGTCCATGTGCCCCATGAGTCAAATCGGTGCGGTGGCCTCGCGCGCGTCTCGAGAGACCGAGAAAAGGTTTCGGAAATTTGTCACGAGTCCGCTGCGCGGCTGGCATGCTCGGGCATCCGATCGATCCATCGCGGATTTTAAAGAGAGAGACTCGACGAATGACTCGACAAAAACTCCCGCGGCACATTTACATTCTCTAATCCGATAGGCATCGTTCCTCCAGATGTTTCAGATGGCTGGGACTTGTTTGTATTGAGATGCGTGGGGCAGATATATAATCTAGTCAATTTGACACCCTCATCGACGTTCTAATGGGTGCTTTCAACTCCGGACGAGCCAGTTAGATGCAGTTATCTCCCGGCAAATGCGTCCGCTTGTCTGTCGATCGCTGTCTCCTGAACAATTTATGTCATTAAGGATTTATTGATTGAAGCTTTCTACCATGAACGGTTTACGGAAATCTCTCTCTCTCTCTCTCTCTCTCTCTCTCTCTCTAAATATCTTTGTATCAATGTTCGTATATTGAATGTTGATTTATTGGTCTAGCCTATAAATTCATTCGGTGGAAATTAGATTTCGATAGAATACTGTTTTTTTAACGTACTGAAAATAATGTATTCAATGTATACAATATATAATATTATTACAGAGATCATTGAATTTGTAATCGAACGACTTTCCAAACGTTTAAGCGCGTTTCTATTGTGTGCGTGAATGCGTGTGTATACGTGTGTGTATTTTAATAAAGTCTTGTAAAGTCACGGAAAAGAAATAAGGGTGGGATAAGATGCACGTTTCAAGATTTCAAGATTTCTTCTTTCTCTGGATTAGTTACTAACGTTGTTGGCACCGTATGCAACGACACTTCTTTATACTGTTTTGGTGGCATAAATCTGAAAATAACGAAATATATGGATAAGAATATAGTGAAAGAAATAAGACATGTATATAAATGAATAAACAATTAAACGCGATAAAAATATTAAAAATAAACTGATTTCAACAGTCAAACTTAAATATTGGATGCAACGATGTGACACGCTCTGTGACAAAATATGCTAAAATTCATCAGAACTAGAAATTTAAAAATAAAAAATTTTTTCAACATTTTAAAACATTTAAACGGAAATTTATACTTTGTAACGAAATACCTGGTTATGAACGGTGGAAAGTGATCTCGGTCAACGTCGCTTAAATCAGGAGCGCCGCAGATGAAGCTGACTATCGTGCCGATCACCATCACGATTAGAGTCCCCAATAATGTATAATACATG
Organism: Tetramorium alpestre; assembly: GCA_021460005.1. Taxonomy (NCBI): domain Eukaryota; kingdom Metazoa; phylum Arthropoda; class Insecta; order Hymenoptera; family Formicidae; genus Tetramorium; species Tetramorium alpestre. Next base: position 65,063 of record JAJVSH010000007.1, on the reverse strand, counting down.
AAGGATATCCTGTATATGAAGAAAGGCTCGTCCACAGATTCGACCTGCGTCGGATTCTGCGTGGTTGTCGTTACGGATGTACGATTAAACAGACCGGGTACGCTTAGACAACCCTCCGTCGTGGAGGGAAGTGGCTCGTAATAGATACGGCGATTGGCCATGTGCCATTGCGCGCCGACGATGATCCAGATCATCGTCATCATGGACACCAGTCCACCGACCACCGCTCCCTTTGTCGTCGCCCAGGGCACCAACATTCCCAGCGAGAACAGACCCATCATGGTACCGGCGGTGATGCCGGTCACGGTCAGAGACAGCTGGAAGATGTCGCCGAGACGGTCTACAAGGAACACCATGCCCACGCACAGGATGCCTATGAGCACCACCGTCACCTAGAGACGACATAAATCGTTCTGGAATCGCCGGGTATCGCGAACACGCTTATAATTTCGGAATTGAACTATAAGAGATATATATTCGCGCTCGAATTGTTTCTGTTCTGGTTTGTTTCTCTCTCGCTTATTACTACTATTACTATTATGATATTGCTTTCTGAAGGCTAATGGAGAAAGGAAGGACCGAGTGATTTATTTTCCTTGCGATTTCAGACCGCAATATATTAGGCCTTTGTACCTTCATAATGTTGGCGGCTCTAGTCTCTTTGTCATTGCTCTGTGGTATCCAGGGATCGATGAAATCCTCGTAAATCGTGCCGGTGACTGTGTTCAACCCGGCACTCATCGTCGAGAGACCGGCGCTCACTAGGCCGGCGAGAAAGAGGCCAGGAAGTCCCGGAACGTTCCCGGCTACGTCCAACACGTAATACGGCAATATCTTGTCGCTCCTTGCTACCACCTAAAAACAAGCTAATTCTCTGTACCGGAATCTCCATGAGGGGCGATTCGTTTAATCCTGATTGCTCAACTTTTTAATCTTACTTTAATTACAGAATTTATTACATTTTTATGACACGAGTATCGTTGAAGGAGATAAAATAAAAGGAATCTCAGAAAGGAGTTTAACGGTACGATAAATCTAATTAAGAAAGTTAACTTTTAAGTAAATTTGAAAGAAATTCTACCACGGCTTTAATCCCTTGCACTGTTTAAGAGTTGAAAGAGACATCACAGTAACATTAAAATGTTTGAAAGAATAATTTTGAAAAAATATATTGTTAATTCTAGTAAACTGTTCTTTTTTTTAAATGAACAATTTCTTCTTTAAACATTTTCTTACGTTATCAAAAGTGGCGAAATTTGTGATACTTGAAATAGAATGCTTTATAAACTGTCTCTAACTATAACTTACACGTTAGAAAATTGCATGTGCAATCTTTCGGTGACTCGGTTCTAGTATAGTCATCTGCTTATATTTCTTTAATTTTACTCGAGTATATTTATACTTTTGCCATCTTTTTAAAATTTCGTTTGATGTCTCTACAAGCCTTATTTACACATTTAACGTGCGAATTAAAATACAATAAGGACTAATAAACAATGAAGCCGAAACTTACATGTGCAGTTATAGGATCGCATTTGTGATATCTGGCATACATCGTGAGGCCGGTGAAAACGGAAATCAGTTTTACAAACACTAGGCCAACAGCCAGGAACCATATCGACCTGCGAAGATATATGAAACAACGCTGTTTATTCTTAGTCTTTTTATTTGGATTTTCTCCCTTCAACGGACACTATATCGTAATTTATTTAACCCCTTGGGATTTATTAGCTTTTGTCTTTTTATCACAATGGAATATATTTTTTATTCAAAATTCTTTATGTTATTCGCGACATAGCAAGACTTTTTTGAACTTTTCATTTAATAAATAATTGTTTTACTATTAATGTTCATTTCTAATTAACGCAGATTAATTTTAATCTCGATTCAACATACTTTTTATCTTTTTCTAATTCATTTCTTGAAATTAGAAAAAATTAAAAAATAAATTAAACTGAAATTAAGAACATCTGCATTGAAATTGACGTATACTGTTCAACACCTCAATGAAGCGATTTGAAAAGACAAATTTTGCACTTACTTCTGTGCTTCTTTAATAGTAGGTACTGCCAGAAATCTTTGCATAGAAACTTGGCTGATGCCTAACCCTGCCAGCCATGTCATTGTCATTCCTACAGTCATGCCCCAAAACGAATTTCTGGTGAAAGGACTGGGATCCATACTATATGAAAAAAAATTGAAAAGATTAGTCAAAGTATTGAATAAAATATAAACAGTTAGAATGATATTAGATTGCGAGTTAATCGATTGTAATAAGAGATATATCATGATATTAAAATTATGATTTGCAGTCTGAGCACAATTATGACAAATATTTTTTAAATTTTACTGAATTGAATAAACATGCTATTTTATTATCAATACGCTGCATAAAAAATTTACTGAAAGAGAACACGATGACAACACTTTGCTAAAAGAATTAACGTGCATTAAATACAACACCTTCACAAGCAACACTTGTACGTTGAAGTACAACTTATATCTAGAAAATATTTACAAAAGCTGAAATATATGCGTTACAAAAGCAGAAATAGCGCGCATCTTTGCTTTTCTCAAGATTTACAATCGATGCATCTCGATTAAATGATTCTTGATAAAACAATGTTCTATTGCTACTCATTGTCAGATACGTACAAGTTCGCACAATTTTAATTAACGAACAATGTCTCCCCTTTCTCTCTTTCATTAATAAATTCTAATTAAATTTTAATAAGTTGTAAATAAATTATAAAAAATACACCTGTTCTCTTACTTCCAAAATACAATTCTACCACCGTTTTCGGCGATCCTCCAGGTCTCACTGACACCGCCCACGGCGATCGTTCCCAGTATCAAAACGGCAATGAGACTTCCNACAGTCACCGTCATCTGAACCGTGTCCGCCCATACGACAGCCTTCAGACCTCCCTATATAAGATATTTTTTTTTTTCAAAGAGAGATTACTCGCACAATAAAGGTATCAGTGTCAGTTACGGCGCGACGTGTACAGAATCAAACGGGGAGTCGGTGAAACGTAAACCCGAGGGAGAGATCGTAATACAATTGCATAATGACGTTACAATGCAACACGCTACGATACATATATTTTATAAATTATTATCAGTATAAATCTTATCAAGATCTATATGTCAAGAAACCTACGCAACGTGCATAATATTATAATATTTCAATAATAATGATTAATTTTATAACGCGGTTTGTAAATCGCATAAACGACAACGCACGCATACATGCCCAAGTTATCTGAGCTTGTTTATTCTATAAAAAAAAAAAGTAATCGTCAGCAAATGTTAATGTTGTCGCATATAATGAGCCTTCAAGAAGTGTTCACTCTTCCTTATCGCCGATCTCCAGAAATATCAGAGTTATCTCTACAAAGTGATGCACGCGACCTATGCACATTTCGCACATACATTATTATCTAGCGTACTATTATCTAAACAAGCCCAAGACGAAGGCAAATAACGATCAGTTTCGTCATCGTTTTCGTGTATTTTGTTCAAGTGGCGTGGCGATGCGGTCGTTATGCTTTGTTGGCGCATCGTAAATAATCCAGCGACTTGCGAGACTGATAAGACGGCATGTTCAACAAATTCCTCTCTAAATAATTCGTTTATTCGATAGCCGTCGCAGTTGTATGTTTCATCTAATTAGATTGTGATATTCCTCGATAACGTCACGGCTTCAAGATGACGTGCAAAATGCAAAACACATTCTGGCCTTCTAACTATCTAGACGTGATTCTATGATTTGTACGATCTCGGGAAATCTCTCTTTCAATATGCAGCACGTGCAAACGTTAATAAATGATCAATATTTTCCGGCGAATTGAGGAACAGAATACCTTTTGTCCGAAAATGTAAACTCGCAAAAATTATGAACACTCTCTTTCTCGAAGAATTCAAGAAGCAATACAGATTTTACAATCTCTGATAAATCCACAAATATCCATATAAAAATTCGATATAAGAATAATTATAATCGAAATGTCTGTGCATCACTTACGATGGTCGTGTAGAAGATGCACACCATGCATATCACCGGCGCGACGTAATGCAGATTCATTCCGGTCGCTTGCGAAAAGGCTAACGCCGGTACGTAGATTATCAACGGCACGTAGATCACCAGCGCGAGGGTATAGAGAAAGGACGCTAACTGCCGGACCGGCCTGGCGAATCTAATTTCCAGATATTCGAAAGTGCTCGTCAGCTGCAGCTTGTAAAACACCGGGAGGTATACGCATATGATTATGAAACAGCTGATGAAAGATGTAAAAATGCACGCCGCGTATTGAGTTCCATACTGGTATACCTCGGAAGGGACGCCGAGTAAAGACACCCCCGATATGTGACTGAAATAAATTTTGTCTTCATTAGAAATGGATCTTTAAATCTTCTTGATATCATTAATGATTAAATATTATAAAGATTACTATAATATGTTCCAAGTGTTTCAATTTGTTTAAATGATAATTTTTTTATCAATTTAATATTAATTTTTTATCGACAAAACTTTTGTCGTGAAAAAATAATCAAATAATTTTAAAGTAATTAGCGATTAAGAATGATAGGATCTTATGCTAAACTTCAAGTAGTAGATAATAAAATGTTATTCTTTAATTAATTTGAATTTAATAGACTTAATTTAAAGATTTTAATTTAAAAAAATTATAAGGCCTACTGGAGTTCTTGATCAAGATTTTTTCAATCTTAACTCGATTTTTTCTCTTATGTCCAAATACTTTTCTCTTAAATTTTAAATTTTCTCGAAAAACATATAAAGTAAAAACAAAACAAGTACATTTAAACATGCTTTTGTTTTCGGTAGAAAGATACTTTTGTGTAATTATAATATTCGCCCTCGCTAACAACAATTTTAAACTATATCAAAAGATCCTAAATTAAAAACATATTCAATGATTTTAGGAGACATTCTTATAAATTTTAATAAATGTTTCAAACATATATTAATGAATTTAAATAAAGTCTTACACATAGCGCGATTTTAAAATATCAATTTTAAATTTTAACAATAGATTTTATATTAAAAATAATCTTTCAAATGATTAAGAAGTTTCATTTTTTAAAACTGAGAACGCTGATGAGATGGGCGAAATGTGTCAAATCACCTGGCTATCAAGCTCATGCTAATCGGAAGAAAGGACATAGTTTTGCCGCCGAGCAAGTATTCGGTGGTGTTGTCCTGCTTGGTACTGAAGAAACCGAAGTAGATGCCGATTAGAACGCTGATGCCCAGCAGACCGCCGAATAGAGTATAATCGGTCCATCCGAAAGTGAGTTCTTTCAGTTCATGGCCCGCGAAAAACGGCTCCGTACTATTGGCTCCGACGATCATCCTGGATTCACTATCTCAAAAGATCCGCGTTAAGGGATTATTTCAGAGATATTACACGCGCAAAAGATATAGCCGCTAGATTATCTCGCATTTACAGTTCTACATAAAAAAACGGTGTAAAGATAGGGTGAAGTTATGTGTAATTAATCTTCCGCTATGTAAACGCTAATTAAACTGAGTCATTAAACTGAGATAATATTTAAATTAAATATTAGGAGTATTCCCAATAGTATACTTCATGTACTTTAATAATACTTAATAATATTACTTTTAATTATTTAACTTAAAATGCTACTTTTAATTACTTATCTTAAAAAGATTCCTTAATTTATTTTTAATTTGTTGAGGTAAATTGTGCTATTTTTTATTCGAATAGAAGTAACTTAGATGATCCTAAATTTTTTTGGTACTGTTAATTATACGTACATATCTCGATTATTTTCTTCTTATTGTACAGCGATCTGAGTTCCACATTAGGGTCTGGAGTAATGCACTACGCCGGCAATAAAGCGACTGAATTTCGGAAAAGTGTCGTTCACGCGTCCACGATCTAATCATGTATATACCTAATAATAAAACAGCCTTGCTGGAATTTGGAAAAGTACCGAACGAAATCTGCGTACCCACTGGCAATGATGACGTGCGATACGATGCTATATGTTAGGCTGACATTCAGCGTGGTGTCAGTCTGATTTACAGCATCACAGATAAAACTTTGCGACTCGCAAATAGACAAGAATCCTTAAATAGGCAGGCACCTTATTAACTGCATCACCGATATCGTCGGTTGCTTGTTTGCCAAAAATTTGCACGGACTTTCGATCGTATATCCTTCGCGATAACGCAGTAACGTGTCCCATAGAACGCATATGCGATTCCTATCGAATATGAGAGACACCGAGGTAGAAACACATTTTGTTATCACGATCAGAATCGGACATTTTCCGATTGGAAATAATATTAGTTTGAGTTACAGTTAGACTCGCATTTAGACACAAATATCTTTTATCGGGTAATTTTTATGAAAATGTACAGATTTAAGAAAAACAAAAATAATAATTTTAAATATGTACCAGAATATGTATATATTTTATTACACATTTTTGCCTATACAAAGTGATTCTTAAAATAAATATAATGTCACATAAGAATCACGCTGTATATGTAACTATAATAACATTTGCCTGCTATATATGCTAAGGTACGCCATATAGCAACCATTCCGTTAACTGTTGCATCTTTTGCTGTTTCTCATTTATATTACACTCGCCTAATAATTTCTCTAAAACTTGCGTTTCATCAGATTCAAAGTCCTTCATGGGATTCAAAGGCGTGATCGTCATGCTTGGCAGAGTAACGTCGTAATAAAGAAAAATCTAGAAAATAAAAAAATATATGTAATAATTATTACAATCGCGACACTGACTAATTCATTTGTATACGAATAGAAACCTTGTTGTTAAAAGTATTGTACACGAGGCTAGGACTAGATGTTCCCGGAATTACGTTGTAATTTCCCGTGCAAAAAGCCCTAACCGGTTCCTCAAATTGAAAGCGTACACTATGCCGCTGTTGATCTAAAATGTAGGTCTGACCATCCCAAGCACAGGCGATTATCTCGTCGGAACTATCGCCTGTGACGTCCAATCGACACAGAGCGAATATCTGATGATCTACTTGCATAGCCCTGTAAAAACAGAACAATACGATTTATTAAACATACAGACGTATCTAAAACATTGCTATGCGTGATTACTTACCATAAAATGATCTCATCTTGTACTAACATAATAGTGCCGTCAAGCGTTGCCAAGGCATAAGGTTTTCCCTTCGGAGCATTTTCAATGATAACTTCATTGTTTGAATCCGTATCTTGCTTTATAATTCCTTCCTGTTGATTTCCTTCTGTTGATTCCGATTTATTGATATCGCTGCTGTTATTATTATTACTATTATTTTCACTATTATTATTATTGTGGGAAAAGTTTATAAAAGATGGTAACAATGTATCTTTCATAATTTTGTTATCATATTCTCCGAGGATAACATTGCCACCGTTAAAGTTGCCATCCATTTCATCAGTGCTTGAAGACTCGACAGGACTATAAAATCTAACTGGTCCTTGATTTTCTGCTGTAAAATCTCTACCATACTCGCCGGCCATATCCAGACTATTTTTTCGAAACACCGGTTGCGAGTAGTTTCTTTTGAACTCGAGCGATGCAGGTTTGAAGATTTTCATGTCCAGTTGGCTGTCGTCTGTGAAACCTTGCTTCGGCAACTTATTTTTAGGCATGTAACTAGACATTTTAGGTTCAATCGTCGAAATAAACGGCGTTAATCCCGGCTCTAAATCACCGATAATCTCCGTCGAGATATTTTGATTGCGCATCCTAGCTATCCCTAATGTCTGATAATCTACAGCCTCGCAGGAACTATTCTTTGATTGACAATCTTCAGGATTACACTTGATTCGCATGAACGTGCCACCAGGTTGTGCAACCAGTAAAGTTGGCGTACCATCACCAGTATGCTATATAAAAATTTATATTGCATCAACATCAAGCCTACTTGTATAATTATTACACATAATTATTATACACTTTTATATAGCATACAATGAAATCTATATGTTTCACTTTTACATACTTGCAACGTAACCGTGCCTATTTGATTAGTGCATTCCCATTTATTTAGGCCAACTAATTTTCCTGTTTCTAAGTCTGCATTACTCGACCATCTGTAAGATCTCACAACGCGATCTGTCAGACCAAGTATCATCTCATTAGCACCATCTTTGTCGACATCAGCTATCAGCACTATCTTAGTATTGGTTGGGATTCTTTGTACGTGCACACATTCCATTTTCCCAGAGAGTTCATTTACTTCGTTAGTATTGTCAACATGTTCTGTGCTCTGGGAATTTCCTATATCTGAACAAACATATTTTATGAGAGTTATCTAAATCTTTTGTTATTTCACAAAATTTAAGTATCTTTCTACAACTCAGACTTACCAGTACTTGCTTTTAAGTTCTCTTGCTCGTTTGTATCTTTACCAATATGTTGGCTCGCAAGCATGTTGGGATTGTTAGGATTGACAGATCTAGGACTGTAGAATATATGCGTCCATCCATCGCCGCAGATGACCACGAGCGCATTGCGTCCATAATTAAAAATATCTCCAATCGCTACACTAGTTATAAGACCGAGGCCAGTGATCTTCTGCCACAATTCAGATCCCTGTTGTACAAGAATAAATATTAATCCATACTTAATATTTTAAATTATTATAATTTTAAATAACCACTAACATATTTACCTTAAAAATATAAAGTTCTCCTTCGGCAGTGCCAACAACTAATTCGTTATCACCATCATTATCAACATCTCCTACAGTTAAACCATGCCTGTGCACAGGTAATTTTTATTGTAAACCATTCATTCAGCTAAAATGGCAACGATTGAACATACCTGCATACAGTACCGGGCAATTCCCATTGCAGTCTCTTTACAAAGCTAACAGCCCTCATGATTAGGTTGTACAGGATGTAACTGTTGCCATCGACGTGGCGGCCAGACTATGTGAGTAGCTTTTGCTGTTACCAGACCTAGAGATATCGGCCCGAAGGTATTAGAGTCCATAGAGTGTCCAATGTGGTCTCCTTCCAGCCAGCAGTGCCCTTCTGGTACCTGTATTCACAAGACTGGAATTAATTCATAAATAAAGAACAATACCAAGTCGATAGCAATTTCTTATGACCCAAGCAGTCTGCTACACACTGTTATGTTTCCAATTACTTCTACATATTTTATCCATACTTGGAGGGCATTAAGCTTGTATCCATGCGTGCCTATAATATCCCCAGCGAGTCCCACGACTCTCTTGATGAGCGTCTGATTCGGCACCTTGGGAGAGATGATGCAGACTATCTCTCCGCGCTGTATGTTTTGGTTCCGAATGGCCCAACGATTCAGGAACACGTAGTCGGGATAACGTAGATCCGGATTCAGTGCAGGCTGCATGGAGATACCTTCCACCCTCGCGACATATCCGACTGTGTCGCAAAAAGCGATCCCGATAGGGATGCCTATTAAGACATTGCGTAAGAAACGTGGGATTCTCATTTATCAGATTTTCGAAGGGAGCCACATGCGAAGTGCTCTTCCGTCCTCAATGTACTCGGTTCGGCAGTATGAAGGATCGAGCATCACTTACGTTGCCCGTGTGACTTATTATTATTTTATAATATCTCAAGTATCGGCACAAATATCACATAATATTTAATATAGTATAACGATAATGTAACCATTCATATAGGTTATATGTACAAATTTCCTATGTATTGCACCCGATCTCGTACTTTGTCAAGAGAACATTCAGGAATTTAAATCGAAATATTCTATGTATGTGTGGGAAAGACTATTTCCTTTTCCTGTCAAATTGGAAATAAAATGAAAAGAGAAAAAAGTAGGAAACATAAAATATTTGAATGTATACACTGTTCTGCCCGAGTGGAAGCCAGTGGAAGCAAGGAGCAAGACTGCCAGAATCAAATTAAGTGTACAGAATATCTATGCATGATGCAATAAAATAAAGTTTGTAAATTAATCTATAAACAAATAAATTTAGAAAAGATATTTACGCACTCTTTTTTTTACGACAAATATATATGATATAAAATTTCTAACATTTATTTTATGTGATAATTATGTAATATTTGTTGTCAAAAAAAAAAGATTGTATATCTTTATATTTTCTAACTATAATTGTATAACATACATACAATTTTTGAAGAAAGAAGTATATTTTTAATACTTTCCTTTTTTAGATAATATTAAGGATTAGCTATATTTTTTTAAATAAATTAACGAGAAAACTTAAAATATAAAATATATTCTAAGAACAAATTTTTATTCTAAGAACAAAGAAATTCCATTTTACAATATATTTTTTAATTTTAATATATTTTCTTTCATATTATTGCACGAAAGAAATATAAAACGTTTTATATGTGATAAAACAATAGCATCTTGCATGCAAATAGCAATAATATAAGATTTTTAAATATATATTAAGATTACATAGTCATTTTTTAAAATAACAATATTTGATTACTGCATAAGGATGATTAATAGCATAAGTCTTTATTACACAAACAAATATTTCTAATTTTTAATAAAAATCAATAACTACTATTACCTAATAAGTTATGTAATATTTAATTGCATTCAAACACTTTACCCTTCGTACAGATTGCTTTGTTACTAAAACTTATCTACGTTTTCTATAATAATAAATATAAATACTATTAGTCTCATTAACATCTTGCATAAATACTTCCATTTACAAGCTATTTGGATATAAGCCAATCCAAAGGGATCTAATTAAATTAAATATATTTCTGAATATTGCTGAATTAAAAAAAAATGCGACCGGTTTACGTATTAAAGACCGAAAAATATTAAAGAATGTCCTGCTTCGTTTAGTTGTATTCTAATGTTATCTATTCATGCTTTTAACATGTAATATTATTACGAAAACAGTAACATTTTCATGCAATATAAAATATAGCTATATCAAGAATGTTGCAATCATATCTGCCTAATATAGATCAACTATAGCTTTACATTTTATAACAATTCCCGCATTTTGTTATTTAACCAATTATGTCTAGTTTTTTCATTATATTTTGCCGTATTGACTTTTATGGAAAAGCAATTAAAATTACAAACTTATTTGACATTACAAATTATTCTAAAACAAAACAAATATAAGTACATCCCGTTGTTTAAATTACTTTTTATGAAATATTAATAATTATATCATATATTATATATATTATATATAATAATATATGATAAAAATAATCTGTTGATGAGAAATTTATTTTTAGTAATAAAATAATTTCTTTAGATACTTTAAATAAATATATTTTAATTTACATTTACAACTGAGGTCAGAATTATAGAAATGATAAAGCAATCTATGTTTCACAATAAATACAGAAATCGGAAAGCGTTTATTACAGAATTTAATATAATATTAAAATATGAAACACAAAAATGTTGATATAATATAAAATTAAACATTTAGAGAATAATGATCATTATAATGTGAAGCAAAAGTTTATGAGAATGAATCCTATAGTACAAAAAAGCAAAGATTTTTGGCTTTCGTAAAAGGTGCATCAGTGCTTGCCAATCACCGAATTTGACATGCATATCATGTTATGCTATGATTGGGCAGATTCTCATGATTCTTTCTATTATTTTTACTTATCAGACATTTCTAAAACACATTTCATAAATTTCTAACTACAAGTAGTAATGTTATAGGTCAACGTATCTATGCCATCATGGCATTGTAACATGGCACAGACAGCACTGCCTCTCTTTCTTTTGGCCCCTGTGATTAATAAATTTACGATTCTATAAAATGTGACATATATTGATTTAAAGAAAACGGAAATGATGCATGTAACATTTTAAGTGTCTGGCAGTGCTTAACCAACAAATTTATGCATCTTCATATTGTGAGAATATCAGTTTTCTTACATATTACATATTACAGTAATCATTGGTTATTTTCATTATAATAAAAGGGTTTATTAAAGATTGGTAAACACTGATCCATCTGTAGAAACAGAATTATTTTTAAAAGTCTTTTCACTCTTAATTGCTTTTTTTATTTTTTGTTATCTTTTCTAAGTTTTTATGTCACTTCTTCGTCTTCTGCATCATTTTTTTCATTGAATTCATATTCATCTTTTCTTCTTTCTCTTCGTCATTGGATTCATCTTCTTCTTCATCCTCAGCTTCTTCTTCAGCCTCTTCTTCCTCCTCTTCCTCCTCCTCCTCTTCTTCCTCTTCCTCCTCCTCCTCATTTTCCTCATCCTCATCCACATAATCTTCTTCCTCTTCATCGTAGAATTCCATTTCTTCCTTTTGTTTTCCTTCTTCTTCTTCTTCTTCTTCCTCTTCCTCCTCCTCNTCCTCCTCTTCTTTTTTTTCTTCTTTCCCTTCTTCTATCTCTTCATTTTCATCTTCCTCTACTTCTTCAATTTCTTCCTCCATTTCTTCCTCCACTCCTTCAATTTCTTCTTCCTCCACTTCATTTTCCTCTTCTTCTACTTCTCTATTTCCTTTTACATCCCTAATTTCCATCTGAGTGTCCAGCTTTTTTCTCTTTTTATCTGGATCTTCAGCTTCCGAATCCTACATATTAAATATAATTGTTTATAGAATTGCATTTTAAATTATGAAGTAAAATATTTCAACATAAGAAATAAATTATTTATAAAATAAAATAAAGGATGAGTCACACAGTTTTTAATCGAGTTGAACCTATTTTAAACTTGATAATAAAACAATCGACCGTTTGAATTATTTTGTGTCTTTGTGTATGGGTATAAAAAGTTTTTTCAGGTTATAGGACGAAACTTTTTTTTAATTAATTTATATTCCCAATATTGAAATATTCAAATGCAAATACAATACAATATAATGAGATAAAAAGTCAATTTTCATATCAGTAGATATAAAATGTTACAAATTAATTATGAGAAGCCTTCATCAATTATTCACTCAAAATTATTTCTTTATTATTTGTGAAATATAATACCATTTCTTTACGTTTCCAAATGTTCTGATTATTTTTTTTAGCAAAAACTGCTGAAAATCTCTCCACTACACAGTTCGAATCCATTATCGGTTCTATTATCCGTCGTTAACTGAAAGACCTTGTAAGGTATGTGCGCTTAGGTCTTACAGGTCGTACATCTATCTCGAATATTTACAAACACAGTATTCAGTTTACGTTATTGGTAAGCATTATGTGAAGATTAAATATTTCAACAGCTTTGTAATATAAACTGAAATACTTCGCAAAATATCTCCTTTCTGATGGTTTTAAACTTAAAACTTACTTCTACATATTAAATGCTGAGAATAATTTATATATTATAATAAACTTTTAATTCGTTGTTTTTTAAAGTAGTTGTAATTTATGTATGCATTTTATATTGTTGCATTTATAAAGAAATGTCATGAAAAGTTAGGCATTATTAGATTAACATTTCTTATTATTTTTTTCTGCTATCAATTGCATAAAATGATTCGATTAAATTAATGTGACTCATTTTATGTATCACTAAATTTTTAATGTCAATATTAAGTGACATAAAAATAGCGGCATATAATACCTTAAATACGATAAAATATATTACTATTTGTATAATTGTAATGGTTAATATGTTAATGTGAATGTAGATACAATTAATACTATAGTGTTGCTTCTTGCAAAAGACAATTTGCATGACATATCATCTCATTAGAGTTATATATAAGAATTCATAAACTTATCAAAATTACAAAAATAAAATGAAAAACAAATTCACTCTGTTTAGTCATGTATAATTTGTGTACACGCGGGACAAAAACAATATTACATAAATAATACAATAAATATAAATTATATGTCCTTTTAAACAAAATATAAATTGTTTCTGAAATAGATTGCCAAGCTGTAAAATATATTTTTCAAGTTTGGCAATCTATATCAGAAGCATTCTTGATAGAACTTAAGTTTCTAATAACAAGCCAGTGTATCTTGTATTAAAATTAAGATATTAGCGAAACATAAGAAGTACAAGGCACTAGTTATTAATATTTCGAACAAATCACAGAGAATAATGTGAACAGAAATAATAAACGATGAAATCAGCGCATTATTCATACCCATACATGTAATAGCCAAGAAACCATTCTTTGCACTTAGTTCTGCATTTAGTTCCTGTGATTTGTGATCTCTATATTAAGTAACCTATACAGAAGTTAGGCAAACAATTAAATGAATGAAAGAATCACCAAATAAAACAAGGCTCCGCAGATTCATTTGATTCTGTTGGTAATTCTAATATTTCCTTACAGCTGGAATCTGGTCGAGGCTGATGACCGACAGAGTCATTTTGCCTGAGAGAACAACTGGAGCGTCGTCATCGTCCGACTTTTCAGCTTGAGTTTCTGAATCGGTTACGAGTAATTCACATTGCGGCGGAAGTGCACCCTCTAGATATATGGGTGTTGGCGGCGTTTTTTCTCTTTCAACATTACTGAAACAAAAATAATAATATTCAATAAATTATTCCTAAAATATTAATAATACGAATTTAAAAAAAAGTAGGCCAGATAAAAAGAGAGAAAAGCAAGTACCTTGGTGTAGGAATAATGGGAGTGGTGGGTCTGCTACATTTCTGTCCACTTTCACAACTAGCTGTCATTTCCATACCCATGACTTTAACTGTTGGCGATTGTTCTGCTACATCTAACTCTTCGCCTTCCCTACTATGTGATTCCTGGTCTGCAGTGTCCTCCTAAAAATTAAATTCTTAGTATGCTGCTTATTCATTATTTGCTTCTTACACGCTGATTTTTTACATATCTTTTAAATAAAAACTAACAATACTATATAATAATAATATCAAAGCCATTTTGCGGATTAATTCGATAAGAGCTATTTTAAATTTACAATGTTTAATATAACAAAAAACAAAAACCATTCAGAATTAAAAAATATCTTATGTTAAAGATTCTACATCTATTTAAAAAACATAATATAATTATATAATTATATATACACGAGTCTCACACAAAAGAGATGTCATAAAAATCCATGTATACATATATGTATGTATATACAAATGTAATTCCTTTATATATTGTACATTTTCTAATATGCTATATCAAGATAAAATAAGCGTCTATCATGCAAGGCACACAATTAGCACTTTTAATTGAGAAGCTCTAGGAGGAGCAATTCACCATTATTTCACTAACTTATATTTCAACAATATTTAGCATTGAGAAAAATCATATATGTCTTTTATACAAAAGATAAAATGATGACAACACTTAAAACGCTAAAATATTGCTGTTACTGTAGAATCATAATAAAACTATCGTATATAAGCCTAAGGAAACATTTACTCATGATAAACTCATTATTCGTGAAACTAGTGCAATAGAAATAGAAGGTGTTCCACAAACTCTTGGTTACTCTTGTTAGAAATATTTTCTGTGAGGCAAGGGGATATACCTTAGAACCGCGATCGATCCCTGCCAGACCATTGGACTTTGGAGACCCATCTACTACTCAAAATGTAAAATATACAACGTGAATTCTATTACTAAACTGTATATTCTGACTTAAATATGTCGTATATGCCGAATATCGCACTCGACTAGTACATCAGTATGTATCTCGTGTAAATTATAAACGTTTAAACCAACAATTTGTCGCAATAGTTATCCGCAAGCATCGAAATTTAAAGTAGCCAAATATTGAAGATAAAGTCTTATACTAGATGTACAACAAGTTTAATGTACATTGGATGGATCAAGCTTGTAACGCAATCAGAACACAGCGACGTGCACATTTCTAACGACTAATAAACTGAAACTGTGAATGGCATCAAAATTAATCTGATAAACCTTGATTTCTGGCTGTGAGCTCGAGTTATGCATTACTGAATGCGAACGTGATATGTTGCCCATCTGGACAACGATTCTTTCCATGGCTGCTTCCGTCTCGACCAAACGTTGTCTCAGTTGATCTATCTCTATGTCTCCTGCCGCTTCTTGTGTTCCAGCATGTAGAACATTACCAAACGTGTTCAGAATATAAGTACGAATACTTGCAATATGCACATTTTTATTCAGAATCTTGCAATGTATATCCGCGGCGTATAAATACGTGTGTGTTCTAATTGTGCAAACCTTGCATCATGCAACACCATTTAAAAATTTGTTCAGATACTCAAGAAAACATATCTTAATTCTAAATATTTCTCCGAAAGAAATAGCTCCTCGTAAAAAAAAAAAAAAAACACTGCGTTGACGATGACATTGTAAATGAAATGTGGTTTGTAGTAGTAAAGACATTCATACAAGCACTTACGATCGTTTAATTCTTCAATAGTCGGAGCAGTCCTGTGCGGTGACCTTTCTCTATAGTGTAGGGTACCTCCAGTCATTGCAGTAGCAAGAGCTTCTGGACTGAATACCATTTTCCGAAATTCCTTTTCAGCAGCTGCTCCCGGGTATTCCGAAATAATCTCGCTATCGGAATTTTTCTTCAGAACCTATTGATAAAAGCCTTGTTAATTCAAATTTTTGAACGTCCAATTTTTTTATATTAAAACTGTTCTGCAGATTTAAGCATTACCTTAATAATGGTGTACACGAAAAACAGAACTATTCCTATTGTATACAGCGGCATGATAATCCCCATTGTACCGTTTCCTTTTGGTGCTGGAACAACGTGGCCAGCACCACCGAGAGGTGGCCTCATTTTTGGTATAATGTGGTCAGATCTGTCCATTATCTTTGGTACAATATGAGAGGTTGGTATGGCCCTACCCCTTTCTCTCAACGCAGGATGCATTCCGCCTGCATGAGGAGGAGTGCGACGCTCTTGTGGTATAGTATCTGTATACATAGAAAAGACTTGTCTGTAAAATACATGTCTGCCTATCTCAATTCACGAAAACGTATTTATTCCATATCAACGTTCTAAAGATTAATAGGAACTCGCATTAATTTCTGCAATACGTAGTAAATGTTTTATTCAGAAATCAGAACAAAAAACACTGTTATAAATTTATTGGGTAACCTCAATAAAATTTGGGGTAAAACCTTGGTTGAAAACCAGAGTAAGGAAAATATAATGGGTCATTAGTAGGGATGTAGTTTAAATTGATTATAGGCCAGCTGTCTTGTCTGCCAAACATTACGCTTATTTTCTTGGCGTTCAGCCAAAGCAAAATGGATAACTCAAATCCATATATACCTGATGATGCGATACATTAAAGACACAATTTTCCAAGTTCATCTTATTATATAAACAATTTACAAGCAATGTGGTCACCATGTGGTCAAAGTATATTAATGCGGAATCTGAGCTGAACAACAAAGCGTTATATCAAACTGTTATAAAACTTACAAACTTATCTCAAGAATAATTACGAAGAGTTAATTAGTTATTAATGAACATCCCAGTGGTGTGACAAAGTGGCAGTTTAATTAAACACAATTGAAAATATATGTAAAAAGACTCTTTATATTAAAATAAATTCAAAACATAGTGGAAATCAAGGCACTAAGAGCCAACGCAGTTATCGGTGATACAGTTTAATTAATTCGCAGCTAATGGCGCACAATTCTTATGTATCCTTGCAATTCTTACTGTGCGGCATCAAGATATGATATCTGATAAGGTGAGGTATCCCTAATTGCGACAGTGGCACGCCAAAGTTCATTTTAAGACAAAGGGAGCTATTGAACGATCTAATCTCCTCCAGCACTTGCTTGTAAGTCTTCCCCAAGCTTTCTCTCTCGGCAAGAAAAGACGATAAGTCTATGCCGCATCTGGCTAGGACCTCCTCTTTACACAAGCTCGCGGTCTGTGGGGTCAGCTTGCTAAGCTTTAATGCGTCTCTCACGCGTGGGTCAATCAGATGATGCCTCAATATGTTCTGACACATTTCCTGCATGATGTCCACCGCAGTGACATCGCTTTCAAATATCACTTCGCAGCACACTGCGAAATATGAACAGTAAAATATTCCTCTAATGAATTTCATCGTACAAATCAATCAACTAGCAACGATCTTGCAAGGCATTATGAAAACTATTTCTTTCCAAAGTATTTTACTCAAATAATTCTTATCTATTAAATTTTATAGCATGAAGATCCAAGCTGTTTACACACAGTGATGGTAGAAATAAAAGGTTTGCAGCAAAAGAGATCATTTTTTAGAAAAGACGGTATTCTTTTTAACTGTATAATGCAAGTACAAAAATTAGTATTTTTCAGTAAAGGATAATGATATAAGAGTACAATATCAAACCTAAATATATTATCTGAATTCGTTTCACTTTTCAAGAATTGAAAATTGATCATTTTTCTGCTGTGTATCTGTTATTTCTGTCATCACTGTAAGAAGTATAATATTCTCGCGATAACGCGCTATTTCCAGCGACTTTTTTTTCTAACGTCGCCGACGGCCTTGGGCGTACAGCCTCCGGTCTTACCCGAGCCGTCCGATGCAGAGTGATGTGGAGTGACAAATCCTATGAACATAGGCTGCAAAATCTTCGGCCACAGCACCGTGAAGCAGCCGAACACGATCGCGAGTATAAAAAACGTTTTTCTCGGTCCGAAGTCCGTTATCTCGGCCATTTTTCGTACGTTGGGCCCGTCGTTCGTAAAAATTTCGCGATTCGAGAAAACTTTCGATAAAACTATGAAGCGGATCGCCTCCTCCGCGCTCACGTACAGACATCCGCGAGGAGGCGGGACGGCAGTCACAGCGCACTGTCGTCTGCTATTTTCGTCGTGTCGCGGCAGGACTGTGTCTAGGCGCCGCGCCATCGCCCCAAAAAGTTACTTTTTCCGCCAAGCTCCGAAAACGGCCCTGCAAAATCATTGCAACGAGAGAGAAATCGTCGAGACAATGCTACAAATCTCATGTGTCTCGAGTCCCGTATTGCTAAAAATATTACGCTAATTATTAGAGACAAATAAACCATCTAGATTTAAAAAAAATTCACATATGATTAAATATAAGAGAAAAAAACAAAAGTCTTTCTATTAAAACAGAACTGTGTCCAAGATTTTCTTGCATGTCGACAGATGCCAAAAAACGTTTTCAATTCGACTTGTAAGTTACGAAACTTGTAGACTTACTGCACGCTCCTGTCGCGTCAACAGCCATGAATCAAAGACGATCAGAAATAGTGATTTATTTTAGAGCCACAGTATTTATATCTTTGAAGATCGCGTAATCGTAGGAAATCAAGAAATAATCTTCGGTCTTGCCTCAGTCACGAGAAATGCAAGTGGACAATCGCAATAGAACGAGGTATTTTTTTCTTCTAGAATCTCATAGATCCATAAATCCAGGATTAACAGGCATCGGTCGTTATTGGAACGAGCTGAAACTTGTGCCAGAAATAGCAGGCCCTGGCAATGTCACAAGAGACCTTGCCCGATAGGTGTAAATATGAAATGATATTCGCTGCGCGAGCTCTCTCTCTCTCTCTTTCTCTGTCACGTTCATTTATTTTAACAACACATTACACCGAGTCGGTCAAAGTTTATTAAATACGAAGTTTCCTAAATGCTCGCACTGCAAGTTCATTCTGGTCCGCCACGCTGAAACACGCAAACAAGCGAGTACATGTATATACAAAACATTATTAAAGTATAAAGAAATATTATATAGAGAAAAATATTATATTAATCTTTTAAGGACCTGGTTCTTTAAAGAGCTAAGCATTATTTTACTAAATTAAACTTTGAATTACTTGAATTGCTTTAATTTTGAATTTTGTAAAAGAAAATATATTTAATCATAATTCATTGAAATAAAATTTTTTCTCTTGACGAAAAAGTTGGTCCTTAAAAGATTGATATTAACAAACTTTTTAAAATTGTATAAAAGGCTTTTTTATACAATATATCACAGGCGCTTGCATAAATAAAATAAATAAAAGATATTGCAGTGACAAAGATGCTCGAACAACCATCGAAACTTACATTAATATACTCAATTTCCTTTTGATCTATCGGTCGTCTCTGATATCGCGGCGGCAATTGAATGTCCTCGATCGTCGGCAGGACGGTCACCTGGGGGCCCGTTCCACCGCCCGCACTCTGCTGCATCTGCACCGGCCCTGACCGTGAGCCAGATGGCGTTGCCGTCGTGCCTGCAACTGCTAACCAACAATGCGAATCAAGAGACTTGTCGGCGGGGCTTTCGTTTTTCGCGAGGGGAACGATGGATCGCTCACGCCGATCTTGTCTATGTTACCTGCGTGATTGATGCCGCCCTTGCGGAACTTGATCATCGGCACGTGTGGCTGGACCACCTGCGAAAAGATCCGACGTCAGTAAACGTTGGGTCAAGAGTTGCGTACCACGGGAGTCACTTGCCGCGCGTTATCACATAGAAATGATTCGATTGACAGATTCCGACGAGGGTCCGCTATTACTAACCTTCCAAGCCTTGCTTGCCATCATAATTTATTTTTCTGTAGAGAACAGCCGCGTGATACTTGAAGACTAATTCTGTCTGCAGCAGAAGAGTTCCGCTCGACGGCGACGCATCGCAGCGGCGGGTAGATGGCGTTTTGGCACACCTTTCGGGCGAATATGTTTGGCAGATAAAGAGAGAAACGAAATAAGAGCGATTTTAGATTTTGCGATATTAACATTTTTATTGGAATGACTTTTATTGGCGTGGCTCTGTACTCTCTAACGCGAACAATTAGAAACGGAAGGCTCCTGAGTTCTCAAATCTCGTAGTGACTCCTCCATTCTGTATATATCTCATTTTAGTTGAATAACTTTTATTTTACTCTATATGTATAAACAGAATCGACTTCCATGACCTTACAGAAAGTGAAAATATACTTACAATTCCATCCCCTTCGAGATAATCACTTTAAGATTTAAGATTTAAGGATTTCTTCTAAGAAAAAGGCTTTAAGAGAACTACTTTAAAGTCTTTAAAGGGGATGTAGCGATCCAGCCATCTTAGTCAATACAGAGCATTAGTGATATTACATCTATGTTATAATTTCGTACTCAACAATATAAATGTTATATAACAATATGTGTTATATTATATTGTTGTTTATATTGTTGAGTGCGAAATTATAACATACATGTAATTTCACTAATGTTCTGTGTCGACCGGGATGCTTCAGTACGCATATCATAAAGAGCTTCAAAAACGTTCTCTGCATTTTTTGTAATATACTAAGCACTGCTTGCGATTCCAATCATCGCCATATTATTCTACATTTGCAATGTTGGAATTTTATATGGAATCTGCCAGGCGATTTTTATTGCAATTTAAACATTATTTGAAGATCGTTACGTTTATCCCCAGCCTCTTGATACCCTGCTTTAAAAACGACAGTTTTCGGTAGCCAATAATATGCCGGTCACATCCTTTTGTCAAATCTTAGCCCTCTCCCTTGTAACTTCTTTCTTTTTGTTCCCTAGCACGAAAATAGGGGCGACGTTTCGAAACGGTACAGGAAATCGAGGTCGCAGATGATGTTAGACACGCTATAAAAAAAGAAACGAGCGTTTCTTTCAAAGAGCGTTTGAAGCATAACTGACAATGAAACGTTAGAATCGTATCAAAATTCAAGAGGATTACTTTAAAGGGGATGGAAGTCAATTTCAAATTTTTGATGCCGTCTCGCGTAACAAATTGCTTTCTCTATTTTGAGACTGACATTACGACAAAAATACAAAAAGTAGAAAGCTGGATATAAAAGTATTTATATTTTTTTTCAAACGGGGAATAATGCTTCAATATTGATTCAGTAAAACATGAGATGAGCATTTTACATTAATATGGGGGAAAGCATTTTATAAATAAGAAACTTTCATCGATAAATCTAATCTTTCCTACAGCACCGTAATGTACTGCCCTCTATAGTTGGTATAATGTTTGAAACTTTCACTGGGATGGGAGGCAAAGTATTATATGTGTTTTCATACAACTAATTATCCTTTGGTGTAAAAGTATTCTTATAAACATTTATTAATTCCATGATGTGTTTATCCATGATATATTTTTCGACTTTAAATAATTTTTCAAAATAAACGAAAATGAAGAAAATCTCTGAATAAATTAAAGATGGCTATTTAACTATTAATATTAATCCTTGTTGCAATTTATTTTAAACTTACCTGTCAAACTCCTCTGTAAAATTTTAATTCTATTTTAAAAGAACGAAAAGAAAGGCACTTATATATTTTATTTAATTAAACGTATATACAGAGTTAATATATAAGATTTTTCTGCGAATAATTATTAGTGCAATTATCGCATGTGTTTGTAAAAATAAACGTGTTGAGAAAGAGAGAAAATTCGGCTGTTTTTGGCCGAATCTGGAGAAATTTTCTGGAGAATTGGTTTTGCAGAGAGAGAGAGTGAGAGAGAGAATCAAAAGGTTTTCACTGTATTGTTTCGATTTCTATGTACAATTTAAACAAAGCCAGTAGTTTTTCCTGCAATATCACGCCGGACGTGTTCGTTCCTGTGGTCGCATATACATATGTATAATTGGTAAACATATCCTGGCTTCTTTATTGTGGGAACCATCGTCGTCACGCACCGTGTCGGCACACACTTAAAATGTAACGTTTCATAGGCACAGCGTGTGTTTAATGAAACAACTCGTTCCTTTCTCGAGTCGTGCCCTCGTTGCGTTAATGCCGTACATGAATCTTTGCACTTTCCGTAAAAAGTCGAACGCCGTCGTAATAAATCATCAGCTGTCTATCACGCGGCTGCCGCAGAAATCGCGTTTCTACATCTACAATAATAACAACAATACATAAAGCAGCAAGAATAATATTAATAACGGTACACGCGCAGTCACGAGTGAACACAATATTTCGGAAGCATGCTTTTCAAAGCCAATTGGAATTGTTTCGAAAATAAAACTCCCGACTCCCGCGGCGAAACCGAGAAGCGTCCGAAAATTACAGGCTTCGTACACGCCGTCCGCCGTTGAATTTTAATCGCGGGTCGTTCGACGAATTTAAAATTGTTTCCCTCCAGCCAGAAGGTCGCGGACTTACTCCGAGTCTCGGAAGACTCGAAAATTGGGACAGCCCCCTTCTCGTTTGTGCGACGGGGTCGCGCGACTTTCTCCAAGGCGATTATCGTAACTACAGAAATTGTCTTCTTCAGCCGCGTGATGACCGCGTGATGTAGGTGCGAAATACCGCGCGTCAAGACGACGTCCTCCCCCTCCTTCTTCTCCTCCTTTCGACAGGCCGGTCACGAGCGACCGACACTAACAATAATTACAAATGCCCGGCTCGTAGTTGCGCGAGTGCCCGAGGGGAATACAGAGAGCCGTGCAACAGCTAGACGACATTCGCATTCGCGCGTCGCGATTGCGGGACCCACACCGGCCCGCAGTGTCGCTTACCTCTCTATGGATCCCGTGTTTGCCCCGTGGGTCCCCGTGCCGGAACACTCGGCCCATTGTGAAGGGCTCAACGGCTGCAAACTGCCCGCGGCCGACACGACCGTAGGTCCTACCCTATTCGAGAACGTGGGAGAGGAATGATTTCGGGGCTGATGCTTTATTCGAAGGAACGTCGCGTCGCCGCAATCATTATCTCAACGTACAAATTATCATCGAGTGAGACGTTGCCGCTGAGAAGATGTATCACGTTTATCGCCAACGAAAATCTTCCCTTTCTTTTCCCGGCCTTTCCGCGCCTTTGTTCTTCCGATAGGTCGATACGACGACGACGTCCAGGAAGGTCGGGTGTAACAGTATTCGGGGTTTTATTTTCGCTGAACCGTGGAAACATATAAAGGGAAGATAGCTGGAGTTGATATGGCGAGGAGCTTAACTCCGGTAACCTAGCTTTATGATGTGAATAAAACTCATACAGCTAGATAACCAAAGAGAATGTCCGCGCCAAGATCCTCTTGAGCACGATGACGAGATCTCCGATCGTGATGACTCGGCCCTTCGATAAGAGAGATATCGGAATAAGTCTATTCTTATCTTTGTTAACATATATCTTTAGACTTGAAGCATTCACGCTAAATTCCCTCGGACTCCTACAAAAAGCTGCAAACATTATTTTTCGACAATATTTCGGATCGCATTGTAAACTAAAGAAAGATAAATACAATTCGCTATGTACAAGTATTTCGATAAAATGGTTTCTCGCTTTGCCAAGAAAGACACTCCGCAAATCGTGCCTTTCTCCGATAATTTTTGAATAACATTACATGATAAGAATATCAATATAAATCGCGCATGAGACGCAGGCCGGCTCGGTTTCGAGAGTTTCTCCTTTCCCAGTCGGGGGATCACGTTCGCCCCCTCCGCTCAGCCGCCGATCACGAGTCGCGGCCGTCGTATCTGCCACCTGAAACAGATACAGAGAGAAATCGTAAATCGCTTTACAACAGTCGTCCCTTTGTTGTGCGTAATCGGATTGATCGGTGCCCGGCGCGGCGGTGAGGAGGGGAGGACTGAAAAGTGAAACAGCAGTTGACATTTCGGAGTGAAAGTCGCGTAACTCGGGCTCGCGGATACATACATAATGTCCCGATGACTAAACACATACACCTGGAAACTCCTTGTAAAAGGCACTCGGCGCCGAGAGAACCGGCCTTTTCTCGCCGCGAGACGCCTGATAAAAGAGAGAGAGAGAGAGAAAAAAGGAGCGTTACGTGCGATGAAAGCGACTCGTTCAAGCTCGATTCGCGATATCCGTCCGTGATGGAAATCCGATCCTCGAGTCCTTTTCCGCACGATCCTGATCGCCGAACAGCATTTGTTCATTTAGCGTCAATGAGGATATCGTTATTGCGCCATGTGGTCGACCGCGTTACGCGCTCCGTTACGTCATAATCACTCTCGCTCGGCCGCGCCGACACGTCACTGACAATGAGGCCTCCGCCGGTTTCGATTTAACGAGAATCCTCGTATTCTCTCCTCGACCGGCACGTGATTTGCGGAACGACTCGTGAGTAAGACTCGCGCGCGTGTTTTTCCGCGTTTTATATGGTCACGTCACGAGAGATCGCGCCGTCGGGTCTTCATACCTTGAAAGCGCCGATCCGATCTGATCCGCGCGCTCGCTTTCCAGCGATTATCACTTAAACGGACGATCTGCGAAACGCACGTGTTCGCAATTACAAACAGCGGCGGCCACGATTTCGGCGCGATATTATACGCGTAACATTCGTATAGTGACTATCGCGATATATCGGCGTTTTATTTCTCTCTCCCCTGGGTACGGAGAGATATTATCCGCACACTCTTTCCGTTACGCACGCGTAGCCGATATTAAAAGGCACTCCGCGCGCACTTTTCATTCGGAGAGCCCGCGCGGCCCGGCAGCGCAGCGTTGCAGACCGGTACAAAGGTTTCGTAAGAGAACCGTTCGGAGAAAGTTATGATCTTACCATATCGCCCCGCGTGTCTGGCGTCGATTTTATTTTCAGACCGCTCCTTCGCGCGCGCCTCACCTTCTCGCCCTCTTTCTCTCTTTCTCCTCTCCCGCGATCTTTATCTCGCTCCGGCCGCAACTTTCTGCTCTTAAAATAAATCTCTGCTTTCAAAAAAGAAATCGGAGTCGGCTTTATCACCAAGCCGTTTTTTTTTTTTTTTTTTTAATAAATTATACGTCGCAAGAAGAGACGGTCGGTTATCGTGCCCGCGCGTTAACGCGCGCGCTTATCACGGCCGCGATATTACGTACAATCTCCCGACGTGCGCTCGATGCACAGAGAAATAGATGGATGGGAAAGCGCGATCGCGCGCGCGGCCTGGACCTACGTTCCTCGCAACTGCGATGTAACTCGAGCGAAGGAAGGGTGCTCTCGAGAACTGATTAGGACAGATTCCGGTGGCGTCGCAAACTGTCGCCTGCAGTTTGCAGACAGCATCGGACACTGTACACGTGTCAGGGCAGGCTCAGTGTCACACCCGCCGGTGCGTCGCGAAGTGTCCGACGATGATTCGGATCTCCTGGATCCTCCGTTCGGCTGCGCCGGCACTTTGCACTCGGTTGAGAACAGCTTAATTTCATTATCACGCAATTACAACGCGTAAAATGTCAAGGGCGATTCCGCCGGTCGCGGCGCTCTCTTTCTCTTTTTCTTTCGACGCGTCGAAATTCGACGATTTCGGTGGCCTTCCCCCCGAACGCAGCGATGTTCGATCCTATCGTCGGATTCGCCTTATCCATGTCTCGGACGTCGCGTAGCTATGGTAAATACACGGCGAGAAACGTATCTAGCCGGCGATAAGCCGGCCTTCGATTTTTCGCGATCGTCCGCCCACCGTCGCTGCAGCTCGACTATTATCGCACCTTTCGAGAGTATTTTCGCGACGATAACCAGCAGCGGCACACGCGCCGGAACGAAGACACGCGCGTCGCTGATAAGGCCCGGCAAAGTTATTTGCGAGATCAATGAACGGCCGAGGGGATTGTTGCTAATTTGATATGCGATCAAAGCGATCAAAGTCGTCGATCCGAATAATTCAAGGACAAGTTACTTGATGTCGCTAATAAAGATTTTACAATTTTTTCCCCCCGAAGCGATCCCACCGCGATGTGTAATTCTTTAAATTGGGTGCTTTAATCTTCGATCGGCGATACCGTGGCCGAGTTAGATAAAAAAATTCACGATACATTTGTGAACGTCGAAGACTCCGATGTCTCTTCTCCGAAATGATTGAAACCGAAAAGTTTGAAATGCACTAAATGCTAAATTTAATTTTTTTAATTGAATTATTTATACGACAAGATTACCATATGTTAATAATATCAAGAGGAACAAACGCAAATGATAGATTGATTATTAAAGCTTCACAAAATAGGGAATATTTACATATTTTATGTGAGTTATATTTAAGTTTGAATAAAATATATCATTCACTCGAAACCGTAAACAACCCTTTTCTCATCTGAATATACAATTTTAAAATTATCCAATCGCAACGATGAAAGAACAAAAAATCATGAAATGTCACGTATTGAAAGTTACTCTATAATGTTATCTAATGTTTTAGCGATTGTTTCGGTAATTTGATCTCGTTACGTGATTTTCCCGCATGATTTCGATCCACACGATGACTTTTCGATTCGAGACGTAGAGTACTGTAGAGTCCTCGCAATGACGTCGCTTTGCCGATCTAATTAGCGGCTTCGCCATGCGGTTCAGCAGTCTCCAGGCGATACGGCCTGTTGACCGTACCTGTTATCTCGCTGAATTCGCGTAAGCGTTTCGTAATAACCGAGCCGTTTCCGCGCGACGCAAGTAAGAAAACTCGCATGTCTCCTCGATCGGGGTTCTGGTTTCGTCGAGGATGGCCGATAAATTCCGATTCTAACGAGCTCGGATTTTCAATGCGATTTTCAATCGTTTACGCAAACACAGCTGCGTGAATACTCGAGATAGCCGCCGCTTTGCTACGCAGGGACTATCATTATCACCGTGACGACACTTATCAAGCACTCGATTTAATTTCCTTACCCCACGGACGCACGAGAAACGTAAAGTGAAAGAAAGAAAAGCAAGAAACGCGTCCAAGTATAAAAAAAAATAATTCTTCCGCGAAAATTATATCTGCCGTTTATGGAAATGGCGTTTCGAAAGATAATTTTAAACATATTAATTAAATAAATTTGCGATTAAATTGTGAAGCTAACTGAATAATTTTATATACATAAATTTTGCTTGAAAACGTGAAAAATGTGATTTACATCCAAATTTACGTACTTTTTTAAGGTTAAAATTAAAGTAAAATGTTTCAATTAATTTATGTAAGGTATACTGTAAGTAATAATTTAGATTAATTTAAATATAAAAAAATAATGGTTTATATATTACATAATTTATAAACAATTTAGATTGATTAAATTGCAATTTAAATTAAAAAATTCTTCTGTAAAAATATAATTTTTATCCCAAGCCGCGTTTGTTAACAGTTCATAAATCGTGTCTCAATTATTCAATTATTAATCATCGAAAAAATGAAACTTAATTAAAAATCAGTCATGTTCAAAATAGATTTGTATTCTTGTATTCTTATTAACAATTCGCAAAGAGCCTCGAATCTGATTAAAAAATCTTTCTATGCATAAATATTTACACGTCATCCTTCGAGACGGAAATATTGGTGATAAATTCTTCGTACTTCTTGCTGAATTTTTGAAAGCGACTAAATAAAACTGATAAGACTCTTAATGTCTGGATTATCGCTGGATGCTGCGATATTTTTATCTTTCAAAATGCAGAGATAAAATTATCCTAAAGAGAGCGTACGTACATCAATGGATATATAAATTTACAAAAGCGTTTAGGACAATTTTCAAAATCTAAATAAATAAATATTTTATTCGAATATGATGAAACGAATGCGAATAGACTGGGAGAATTCTATTTGGAATTTCGTGATTTTCTACTTAAAAATTTCTCAACTCAACGTAACTGAGAATCCCGCGGATTTCGCGGCATTGTCGAAATAATTCTGCGTTAATTGGCTTTGGTCTAGATCCGATTCGCATTTCCGGCGCGCATCGATCTTTGAACGAAAATTTGCGGAACATGTACATACGTACGTATGTATGCAGAACGGGCAGATGCGGCGCGTTTGCATTTTGCTTCTCAGACGCTCGCTCTACCGTGCCGATCTCGGACGTGTTCGCCGACGCAATGAAGATCGCATGCGATATAGGCTTCCGCGCGGCAATAATACCGGTTGCGGTGTTCGGCAAATGTGCGCGGCCACGTAGAGGCGACTTCTTGCCAATGTCGATCTGGCTCTCTCGCCAGCCGAGAAACCAAATTTCAGAAATGAAAAAATAAAGGAGTTACAATTGTAAATAAATGCGAGGCAATTAAATTATACACCTAAAAAGGGGAAAGACTAATGTCCATTTCTATCAATTTAGCTTTTAGAATTTTAATTCAATTTTTAAAACTAGAAAACAATAAAAAGTAAGTTAAGCAGAGATTAAAGTTAACCTGCAGAAAACAATAAAAAGTAAGTTAAGCAGAGATTAAAGTTAACCTGCATTGGTAGAAAATGGACACAAGTGAGAAATTTCCAAAAGAAGAAAGTCTAATATTGCTTTTTAGCCGATACTGTGTCGAAAACGGTCCGTCGTTGATGTTGCGTGCAAATTTGTGCAATAATACGCACGTGTGCCTCAACACGGACCGGCGGTGCATGTTACACGGAGTAAACGGATAATCAATGACGCTGACATTCTTCTAACGTGAGATACGACATTGTGAATTATCGTCACTTCTAGTTGTGTCTTATCGATGTGAACAAACGTGTTGTACTTACTTTCAGATAGTACGCAAGGTTCATAAGATATTTAAAGTCGCACGTTAAGAATTCGTAAAAGAGAGAGATTTATCACCAGGGAGAAATTTATTCTCAACTCGGTGAAGGGACGATCTGAATGATGTTAGAGAAATTTGTACAGAACTTTTTCTGTTCATAATATCTCATATCACAAATAAAAGTTCTGCATACTTTTATTTACGAATATATTATTGAATCGTAGATTATCTAGGTTCTTTGAAAAATATTACGTGTTCGGATGACTCTATGAAAGATATTTGCTTGCTTCGTTTTATTTATAATATAAGTTAAATAAATTATAAATATGAAAATATACAAGATATGTATAAATGATTAAATTATTATCATGCGCGTCAATACGTGACGAACTTTTGCAAAACTTATATTAAAATAAAGATTTGACCAGTCACATCGTTTGCGAGAAAATATTTATTATCAGGTTCAAAAGAACAATTTTTTTCTTATCGTGTCATCTGACAATGAGTAAATTGTACAGGTCCAAACATATACTAGTATCAAGATGAAGCCAAGCGAAAAATTGATTGTTAATGGCCAAATAAAAAGAAATTTATTTAATCGATTCCCTGAGAAATATACAAATTTAAATAATAAATGTTGCTTAATTATTCGAGGTGAGGATCAAAATATATCAAGAATTTAAAGAAATATGTCAAGAAGAGTCACATTTTGATCTCTATGTCAAATTTTGGAGCGCACCTTGAGATAATAGAGTTGATTGAGCAAGGATCTTGAATTGAAATTCGGAATTTGCATATCGTGCAATTTTCTCATACATACATACATACATACATAAACTCGTACTCGGCGTGGAAGAGAAAGCGCTTAAGCGAAATATCAACGATCTCGTTAGCGGAATAGCTAAACTCGATTACGAGCCACAAGGCAGACGAAAATAATGTGACGGAGATCGTCGAGCGACAAGCAGGAGACTTGCTTGAGTTACACCGCAACGAGAACGCTCGCGCGGCTCCGCTTTTCCACGGCAGGTGTGTGTGTGCGTAACTTGTTGCTAAGAGGCCCGCGGAAATTCGCACGCGAAACGGTGCGAATCGCCGACGATGAGGATGTGCGCACGGACGATGCGAATGCGGAACCAGCGGATCAGTCTTGGAGAAAATAAAACGAAACGTACGAAAATTAAAGAAATACGGCTTACGAGGACGGCGTCGCCAGAGAGAAATTTGCGAAAGCTCAGCTTAGTAAGATTAGACGTTACATTAATGGCAGGTGAGATTAATTAATGGACAGATAATAAAAAGTTTCGACTCTCTTGAGATAAGGCAAGCAGATTTCTCGCAATGCCAACTTCTCATTAATAACGCGAGAACGTAACTCGAGTAATAAAGCTTCCTTGACTTTCGTATGATCGATTACGTCATTAGAAGCTAATGGTTTTCGTATTACGCACTCGATGTCGCATTCTCTTTTCTATCTTTGGAAAAGAGATATCTTCTAACGTTTCTTTTAGTTAAAATAATATAAAATTATTTTGTCCACCGATAATCGCATTAAGCCCAAATATTTTTTTTCGAATTTTTTTTGTAAGCAGAAACTATTTCTCTTTTTCGTAATTTATTCTAAACATTAATTTATTAAATGCTAATTCTAATCCGTTTTAAAATGTATGGATGCGAATAAGTAATGCTTGTATAAAAAACGGAAATTACGGCTCTTTAATAGAGTCTAAAGATTAGAAAGAGGATTAGAGATTTAATAATTCCTGTTCATCTCATTTAGGATGCAAAAGAATTTCCTCGATCTTGCCACGTAAATCGTTCTCATCATTATGATTTATTCGAATTAACCGACCAAAATATCTGACGTTTCAGCCTTGAAGAAGTTCTCCGATATCTTGTGGCATCAAGATACGTAAACTTATATCCTCGTGCTTTCTCATTTCTTATCTCGTTTCCGTTCGATTACGTCTATTGCGTCATTATTTGACGCATCCTCTTTAAACAAGAAATGCTAATTTTTAAATCAAGTATTGTAGAATTCCCATCATCCCGTGGCAGGATATAAACCGAATTTCAATTCCAGCGTATTCTATAAATAATTCTTAATAAATGTCAAGTATATACATAATTACGAAAAAATGTTAGTAATACAGAAGAAAGTCAATAACTTTGTATAAAATAACCGGCAAAAAACAATACATATGAATGAAAAAAATAATATGTACCAATAATAAACTTTAATTTTAAATTGCGCACACAAGTTACCGATTTACGAATATGAATATACAGGGTGTTTGAAACAAAAGGTCTCACACGAAAGTTGGTGGTAGATCGGGTCAAACCGAGAAGAAAAGTCATGTACCATTTTACAAAATTCGCAATAGTTATTGAGTTATTAATAATTAGAAATCGCCGTATTAGCCCGGCCTACCGCCGAATACAAGCGCGCGGAGAGATACGACCGCTCAGAGTCATTGTTACCAAGATCGGGAGGAGTTGTTTTCTACAAATGGCAAAAAAACAGGGGGACAATCGCAGCTCAAAAACCGCCGCTTTTAGGCATTGCCGCGTTTAGTAAACAACTCCTCGCGATCTTGGTAACAATGACGCTGGGCGGTCGTATCTTTCCGCGCGCTTGTATTCGACGGTAGGCCGGGCTAATACGGCGATTTCTAATTATTAATAACTCAATAACTATTGCGAATTTTGTAAAATGGTACATGACTTTTCTTCTCGGTTTGACCCAATCTACCATTAACTTTCGTGTGAGACCTTTTGTTTCAAACACCCTGTATATGAACACAAAGATCTTTGTGTTAATGTTGATTAATGTGCATAATTTCACTAATTCGACGAGTAGGAAATAAGTGTTCCGTGCTCTCGACGATGAGTGTAAGAATTTTGGAGATTTCGAGATTCGTTTCAATATGAACAATATAACGTTACAAATTCATGATTTGAAGAAAGTGAGTCTTGATCTCATTATATTTTTTTGTGACTAGAATATTGTATTCACGTTAATTGTTCGGTTAAATCTTGATTTTAAATAAAGTTCTTGGCAAGAGGTCAGTTATTAGACATGAAATCAAGGTATTCCACGCTTCGGTACCCTCAAAACTGTTTATTTCAACTATGTATGTCTCGTGTCGACCGGTATGAGCCGCTTACATCGAGAATGATGTAAGTCCAATTCTGAAACACTATGAATCTCCATAAAACGATGCGGGTGGAAAAATGTGTACATGTATATCAATTCCCAAGCAGGTCGAAGATTAGAAAGACATTAGCTCTTCATATCGTTCTTCGGATAACCGTCTCATAAAATATGGCTAAATATTAGTACAACTAATCTTTTACTGCTTCGTAAATTTGAAAAAAGATTTCTTAATTTACCAGGCATTTCTGATTATCTCATTGGAATAAGTTAGAATGCTCGGTTACGTATTGATCGTATAATCATCAGTTTTGAAAATAATTTTATGCAAAAATTAACATTCAAAGAAGTTCGAAATTTTTAACTGTGGGAATTGTTTCTAATTGCCTTATTTTCTCTTTATTTTTTCTAAATCATTATCATTTCTAACGCAACGTATCAATTTTTATAGTAGATATGGATTTATCTTAATTACGACATTTGGCCGCGGAAAATTCGTTAATTTATTGCTACCCGAGTTT
Organism: Tetramorium alpestre; assembly: GCA_021460005.1. Classification (NCBI taxonomy): domain Eukaryota; kingdom Metazoa; phylum Arthropoda; class Insecta; order Hymenoptera; family Formicidae; genus Tetramorium; species Tetramorium alpestre. The sequence continues at coordinate 32,085 of JAJVSH010000007.1, read as the reverse complement.
TCGATTTTAAGATAATTTGTAATTATTGGGAGGGTTGAATAATTATTAAAGCAATTGCCCATCGAACGAAAGATCCGGGTTCGATTTTCAGATTTACTGTCTCGCATATATACGATGCTAAGAATTTGAATGTGAAAATGTCCTTTGGAGGATAGAAGTCTCTATAAATAGTCTTAATAATTATAAGTAATAATTTTAAAACAGCTTTGTTTTTCAGATATTGGCTAATGGTTTTCAATTTCCCTCTCATCAAAATAACAATTGTGAAATGTTTGATTCACATGGTTTTGATGCAATGAAACAAATTTAATTATGATTTAAATATAAATTTTGCAAAAATTCGTTTTGCATGATAATAATTTAATCAGTCATATTACATATATTGTATATTTTATTTCTTATTTTTTAATATGATTTTGATCTTTTTCAATATGCTAGATAGTTTCCATAGATAACCATCCAAGAACGCAATTTTTTAAACAAATTAAAGAACCGCTAATTCAGTGTATGCGTGTTTATGAACAATGTAAGCTATCATGAGCAAAAAATCCTTCTTTTAATTTCCTGGTTCTCTTATTACCGGTGCAGCCGGTAGACTATTAATTATCCTATTAATTGTGTATTAATTGCCCTGTGAATAGAGATCCGCGAATTGAGAATTTTTTATGTCCAATCGAATCGAATTTCATTTTCTTTTTCAAACCAAAACGACAAAATTTTATCCGAATCAAAGCGAATTAAATTGAACCGAATCATTGAAATGTAATCTTTAAATCTTTATCTATATTCATCTATGTATTTTATATTTCTCTTTTATATCCTGCAATTCTTCAAGTTTCTAGAATAGTATATAATATTTTCGTTCGTATATCGAAGTGACTTTGCGGTTTCGCTACGTAGGATGTTCCCTCGACCTTGGAAAACTAATTGCTTTGTAAACTCTAAACGTTCGAAATTCTTTCCCCTTTTGTGGAAACAAAGAGACAGGAAAACAAATCGATAATTTCTAATTTAAATGATTATATTTTTTTTAACTAACACTATTCCTTCGCACGGACTTTCCGAGTACGAAATAAAATCGACGATTTTCAGACTTTCGAGTGGTTCTCCACCGCGCGTTCTTCAAACTGCGCATTATCACAAATGTGCTGTTCTTGCGTGGGGCTTGTACACCTGGAGATGCCTTGCCTTTCTCGATTCGAATCCGATTTATCTTTATGCTAAACTCATCTACCACCAGAAAATATTCCCCTCTCGGTCGGCGGTACGATTTGAGCCGCAATGGCAAGGCGTCTCCAGGTATGTACATGTTAATTTGTGTGTTGCCGCGTGAGGAACCATACCTGTCCCGGGACGGATTTACTTGATGGCTCGAAGACGGAGACGACAATTTCCCAAAGTTTAGTCCTTCACTGTCTCCGTCGTACCAAGGACACACAGAGACCGAGAAAGAAAGAGGAGACCACCTGGTACGATACCAGATGAGTCAACCACCGCACTCACTGTACAACTGGCCGTGGACTGTCCGCATCTTGGCCGACGCACCTTTTGCGTCCCCACCATCATTTTGATCCCTCTTACGTCGATGTACTCCTCAGAGCTCAGCGATTCCCCCAACATATGTGTAACCGGCGAGCAAGAGCGCGAGTGCCGATTGGCCCGTTCAAATCCATATTGTGACGTCAGCGAGTCAAACCGTCGTCGCAACGTTACGGCGAGACGAACGGGAGAGAGAGAGAGAGAGAGAGAGAGAGAGGGGCAAGTAAGAAGGAGAGAGAGAGGGAGAAAGAGAGAAGACCGGTTCGCCATCCTCATTTCCCTTGGTGAACCACGTCTCATACCCTGTCCTTCTACCTACATTTTCTACCGGTCGTCTGTCCGTTCGCCGTCCGTCGGTCCGTCTCGGTTCCATTCGGATCTGCCTTGGGATCCCATTGCGAGTTTCCCTCCCATCACCCGGTAGATCCGTTCTTAAACGAGAAGCGTCGGAAGTCTCTCCTTCCTTACTCTCCGGTTCTCTCTCTCTCTCTCTCTCTGCTTCTTCCTCCTTTTCCCCGTCTGCGCCGACCTCTCACTCTCGCATTCACAACTTCTCGCCGGTTCCGCGCCGGTCTCCCGGTCCCGCTCTTCGGCGTCCTTCGCTTTATTCTCGCACCTCTCTTTGAGGATAATCGCTCCGATATTCCCTTCTTTTTCTTCTCTTTTTTTTTAATTGAACACCGCGATTCGCAAGTTCATCCGCGGCGAGTGCCGATAGACTGAGACGTCGACGAACGTCCCCGCGGTCGAGCGCCTTTGCGCGAGCCTTCTTCTTGTTCTCGAGCTTGTTCTTTGCGGTGCCCTCGGACACCGTTCGCTTCCTCCGCTATCTTCACATTTTGAACTTGGTACTCCTGCAATCTAATCCCGCAAATGCTTATTTTTATATCACATCTCGAATAATCTTTTTTTTTTACGACATGTAATTTACATATTTTAAAACATTGCATTTTAATGCGATCTGACATCTCATTTTAAATAAAAAGAGTAACTTTTTCGGTTAAATTGAGTCTTTCTAATATAGTAGTAATTTTTCTGTGAATTAATAAACGCTTTTCCACTCAGCAAACGCCAATTTATCTTGAAACACAGTCTTGTTGGAATAGTAAATTTATATGATTAAATCGATAATTGATTTAACAATAAACTTTTTTTCTCGTTTAGCCATATTTCAAATTTTTTCATTCTTAGGATCGATTCTTTTGCTATATAAAGTAAAAATAAAATTTTCGACGTAATGTTCAATAATTTTTCCGAGTTTAAGTTTGTATAAATTGGATGAGTTACATTAGCAACTTTTGTATGTTTTATTTTGTAACAGAGAAAGTGATTTAAAATAATATTGTTCCAGTTCATTCTGAAGCATTCATTGCTAACACCAAGAATCAAATTACGGATATCAATATACTATGGAATTTATATGATAAAAAGTGGTTCAAGTATCCTTTTTATTTTTCCATAGATTGCATGTTTCGTCTAATTACGAAATTGTAATAAACGGTTAGCTTATCGATTATTGCAGCTGCAAGTTTATCTTTGCCGTAAAAAATCTTTTCCAATTCTTTTTACAATCGTGGAATTTTTTCATGTATGTTTTACTGAGTATGCACTCTTTTTTTTATTATTCATATATCATTATAAAGTGCATTACTGATTACCCCCACTAAAACAGTACGTGAAATCCACGTTATTGCCACGTGAAATCCACTTGCAAACGTGGATCTCACGTGGCAACAACGTGGATTTCATGTACTGTTTTATTGGGGACGTTTCTAAACGTTTTACAATCACTAACGTAATTAAGATAATTTGAGTGTTGCGTTTAAATTATACCTTTGTAAATTTTTATCAGATTAATGTAAAACTTTATGCATGTATATAAATTTGTAATATTTTCTTATTTCTATATAATCCTTTCTTAATAAGAATTATATTAGTAATTTATACTAAATTTATTTATAATAAATTCGTCTTCATTTACGATATAATTTATAATTATAATTATAAATTCAAGATTNGAAGTGATTAATTTTTGACGTCGCTTCTATAAATACGTTTTCGCCCGTCAAAATTTTCCGTTTTGACTCTCGAATCATCCGTAGCGTTTTTCTTTCATCTATCTTATTCTTCTGTTATCTACCAATCCTTGATACCTTGTCACGCGCACCTACCTCTTTCTCAGCTCGAACTTTCACAATCTTTTTACGTTAGTCGACTCTTCTCTCCTCGATCTATCGCTCGTCCGTCGATGATCATCGATTTACCTCCTGATCGCCTTTTTTATCTCGCAGTCCCATTATTTCTCCTTCTGCCGGCTGTCCCTCCTGGTTCTGCCGGCTCCCCGGCCGCTTACACCCTCGCCACCCCGTTAACCCAATCTCTCCTCGTACTCTTTTCTCCTCTCTACGACGATCGATCTGAGTTTTTCTCTCCCTCCAACACGTCGTCCGTATCCATTCTTTCCTCCTCGTTTGCTTACACAGTTCGCCTCCTTCCCTCGTTTCTCTGCCTCTCTCGCTCGCGCTCTCGCTCTCGCTCCCTTTCTCTTCAGATCGAACTTGATCCTCCTCCGGTTGCCGGTTGCCGACCAGGATTGCCCACAAGAGGTTCACCGCCGTTGCTGCCGCCGCCGCCGCCGCCACCGCCGCCACCGCCGCCGCTATACGGAGGGAGAGTGGTCCGCCAGGTATACGAGGTACACGAGGGAGACACAAAAAGGAAAAAGGAACACATTCCAACGGCTGTAGTTGGTCCATAACGATTCCCATACGTTGAGCGTGCAACGAACAACCAATGACCCCTCTTACCGATCTCTCGCGCCTTCGCTCTCTCCCTCGGTTTCACTCTCCTTTCTCCTCTTCTCTCTTTCTCTTTCTCGTCGCGCTCTCGCTCTCCTCCGAATCTTTCCCCGACTCGCCGGCCGTTCTCGCTCTTACACGGCGTCTCTCCGCACGTATCCGAGCCGCAGCCTCCTCTGTGCCTTCTCTCGCCCGCTCGTTTTCTCCCTCTCGCGCACCAAGTCTCATATGTATACTGGGTGATCGAGGTGAAGACTCGACCTCGTATGTACCTAGATAGACACGACTCTCGCGAGGCTCTTTCGACCAAGATCTACCGACGTCACGATCTCGTCGGTGGACCTCGGCGTTCTCTCTCTCTCGAGAGCGTTTTTTTCAAGACGCGTAGATACCTCGGCAGATGAATCTCTCGATGGGGAATCCCGGGGTGAATGAATTTTCGACATGGTTCTCGCATCATGATCGAAGCTACGAGAAGCGTGCGTGCGTGCGCGCGCGTATTAAGAAATGCAAATTTCTCTCTCTCTCTCTCTCTCTGCTGAATGATCCAGACGCGCGCGTACGCGCGCCATTGCGGCTCCGGTTCCTCGAAAAGGACATCGTTGCAGCGAAGGGTCGGATCTTCGCGCTCGTTCCCCCTTTATCTCCGCGACCCTTGCCGAATGCACCGAGCCGCTCCAACCCGTCCCTTCGCGCGCGTTATACCTTGCGTGGGAATTTCTGGCGTGCATTCAACGGCCGAGAAACTTTTACCTCTTTGCCCGAGCGAATTCCATGCGATTGTATCGCGCCCGAACATTGATTTCCCCCGCGTCGAATCTGTCCTCGCGGAATTCGGGACGCGAAATGGAATTCGCGCTCGCAGTGCCGCGGCTGCCGGCTCCTCGTCCCGGCGAATAATAATCAGCCGGCGCAATATGTTGCGGAATGTAATTGCGGTCCGGTAAGCGCGATACTTTGACCCGGATGCATCGCTCTGACCGCAGAGAGAGAGAGAGAGAGAGAGAGAGAGAGAGAGAGAGAGAGAGAAATTGCGACACGCGACTCTCCACGTCCGCACGCTTCTCGCTCATTAATCGGCGGACTGTGCGTGACGCGGAAAGCACGCTGCGTTACTAAACTCGAAACGGCTGGTCGAAACCGTGGGGTCTCGCACCCGACTTTCCGGACTACTCCGCGCGCGGATCCGTCAGGAATTCCTATCCTCCATCGTGCGAGAGCGTGGGGTACGAATGTAAGAGCCGTGTCGTATCTTCCATTACAACGGCGTTCTCTGGCGATTACATATTCCGCGGATATCGCGGTAGCCACTATATTACCGTTCGCGCGCAAAGGAGGAAAAAAATATAATCGTCCGGCGTGGCCTCGCGCGCGACGGCATTTAACGTAAATTTTGCCGAATGGCTTCTATCGCGACCCGCGGGCTTCGTTAATTTCGTGGCGGGACAACCGCCGTGCGAACGTCTCGTATACGTTGGCGGCATGGAAATTGACGGCGTCGCTTTGAATACGAATGGTTTTTCGAACAAAGCGACGCCGTAATAATGTTTGAGCGACCGCTTTCCTTCGACGGGACGGGATTCGGAGAGAGAAAAGGCAAGCCTCGATCGGGAAGCTTAGCTGTTCTTCCCCTCGCCGTCAGGTGCGTCGCCGTTGTATTATTTCTGATTTACTTTTCTATTTACTTTGACATCCAGACTTTGAAGATTTCTTCTTTCAAACTTTACGGGAAAGGCGGTACCGGGTGATGGAAGATACGCCGCAGAATCGGCGAGTGCCCGAGCATAATTTCAACGTGGGTAGAGTTCACGATGAAAGTGCAATCTACGCGCGATGATCGACGCGCACGAGTTCTTGTTGGACAATTCGAGCCGAGAGCTGTTGGGACAGATTCTTGATCTTCTGAAATATCATTGGTGCATATTTTGTCTGCTAACAGAACATGTTCTTCGATCGGCATCGATCTGCAGATTCAGCTCTGAAGCAAAAACGAATTCTCACTTATATTGCAATTACAATTATTATAAATACAATTGGAAATATATTTAGAAAAAAAAACAAATAGTAGAAATGCACTTTTCATGCGTTTTTGTGATTATTTTTGCATGTACATTTTTCAACTCGGCAAACTGCGCGCCGAGTAAATCGGTCTTGAAGAACACAGTTTCAAGCTAGAAAAATACATAATTAAATTAATAACCAGTTTAATAATAACGATGCTATTATGCATCTTTAGAAACAACTGTAAAGGATTTATCGCGAAAAATATCGTCCCGACCAGTTTGAATCTGAATCTTCCTACTATCCTGACATCTTTGCTAGATAAAAAAAGTAGAAAATAAAAATCGAAAGCATTCACTTTTACTGCAGATAATGTTTGACACTAGAAATATGTAAGCGATTTTTTCGCGGCTCATCGCAAGGTGTGAAAATACGCAACTGTGTTGTATACTTCGAAGATCGCCCGGTCTTCTCCGTGATATCCGATTTCCTCTCTGCACACGATAATTAATTTTAACGATTTAAGATTATATCCACCCGGTAATCTTATACGTCGTCGAGACCGTAGGATACGTTTCGTGACCTTGCAGGCACGCCACCTAGGTTTCTTCAGTTCTGAAAATCATCGAATAAAAATGTATTATTATTTATTTTTCGTCATTATATACAATCGCCGCGGAGGAGAATTCTTCTATGAAGAAGAAGGATTATCGCAGAATGATAAATTCACTACTTCTAAGATAGGCGCGAGCACAATGAATCTCAGATGTAATCAGGAAGTTACGAATTGCACGCAGCAGTTTCGGAGAAATAGGAACGTGAGAAATAGAATATCGTGCCCGCGACTTCGATCTATCTATTCTTACAGGCGCGGTCTTTAATTCGATTCGATTGCTCCTCGAGAGAATCGGCGGCATCCAAGTTTGGTGCTGTTTGCGCAAGATTACGTCTTCGATACGCAACGTAATTTCGCTCTTCCGTTGTCCGACTCAATGGCCGTAAACGATGATTAAGTATCGACGATTCGCCTTACGCGGCGTGTAATCCGCCTTCGTCTTACCGATCCGTGAATAGAAGACGGATTTCGCCGAGAGCCTTGCCCGATCCGCGACATGATCAAAAGTAAAAAGATAACTTGCCAAATGAGAAATAAAACATAACGTTACCGATATGAAATTTAATATTAACAATTGATTATAAATATAATCAGCTGGAACGCAAGTACGAGGAAGCGATCAAATAGATAAGCGATCAAGACTTCTCTTTCTCTCTTTTTCTTTCAGATAATCTTACAGTAAAAATTAAAGAATATAAATTTCGTTTTTGCATGCAATTTAAATGGGCTTAAAAATCTTGTTACTTGACCGTACTTGACCATAACATGCGATTCAATTTATTATAAATTATAATTAAAAATTATTGGGGAGGGGGGCGTCTCGGATGTTTTAATTAAGAAGAAAGCGAGTTTAGATTAGTCAAGGAAATCATCGTGGAGACTAAATGGGGAATTCCGAGAAATACCGAAGCATCCAATTCTTGTTGTTTCATCGCAATATCGTGGTTCGATCTTCGGGCCGAACGAGGAATCACCGACGAAGTCGTGTGTCGCCGGCCGAACCTTGCGAAACGAAGTCTCGATCGCGACCTGTTCCCGGAATGTTATTGCTAACGCTCAGGCGGTACGTGACACTTACGTGAATGAAATTTCGCATGCGTATCGGGCCCTCATGGCGGGAGAACGAGGCAGGACCCCGAAGGTCGTAGTCGACGTCGCTGCCTTCATGAGTCACGCGAAAAATTTGCTCGCGCGAATACACGCGGCGTCGCCGTGTTCCACCTCTCCTCCTTTCTCTCGTCTCTTCTCTTTTTCTTCGTTCGCTTTTCACACGATGACGGCGATCGTGCGCGTGCGAGGAGTACTGTCGCTGAAACATGAGTTTCGACGAGTTCCTCCGCGCAGTGCTGCGAGACGCGGCAAATAACGAAGACAGTCTAAAAGTCTCGCGAGCGCGCGAGGCGCCGTGTAATCGAATTCCCTCGTCGTAATTAAATTAATTGATTCTCGGCCCCGACCGTGTTAAAATTTCCTCAATTTGTAATTAGCAATTTAATCCTCCCTGAAGCGTCTCATCCCGCGGGGATGAATGTTGAGGTCGTCCCGCGTGTCGATAGCTGCCTCCGCTATTATTAATTTCGCGTTCGTGTTATTTGACTAATTCGTCCGAATTGCCAATTACGCGTGCCCGCGTAATACGTGGCGAGATTGCACTAATAGCCGGGTGAGATTAATTTGGCGTAGACTATCAGCTGGATTGAACTCTGTTTCGTTGAACCGAGGGAAAAAGAATGGGAAAAATTTTCTCACGAAAATTCTGCGTTTCGCCATAGATTCACATATACGCGTGCACTTGCATTTCAAAAGATGAAAAAATTTTTTATTGTTTAGCTGTCAATGATGATATATTTTCGCTAATATATTCGGTTATATATCGATTTGGTGTTCCTTCATGATTCAGTGTTCATTATAAAAAAAGAATTCTTTAGAATTCTTCAAAGCATATTCTAGATTTTCTATAGATTTTCTTTAGCTTTTCAGCGATTTGCTACAGGTAGAACGTCAGCTGACACAGTCAGATATCGTGAATTGACGCCCTTCGACTTCCGCCGGATGTACGTCGTCCTTGCTTCGGCATTCTCCCGTTTTCCTTGTACGCATCTGATTTTTTTATTATTTCATGTAGCCTTATGCTCGATTAACAATCTATCCCGCGTCTTGCACCTTGCGTTTGTATAACAGGTATATGGCACACGAGACACTCGTCGACCTCGTTCTGTTTTTGATTTCAGAAGCATTCGAGAAAAATTTCGCTGGGTCAGATTCGATTCTGCGAAACCTATGTTCTTCTTTGCTTTTCCTTAAAAAAAAAATAATAGAAATTTAACGTTATGATTATTATAGACACATGTACGTTTATATCGATTATAAAAGTAATATTTGTGACAATAAAAATAAAAAATAGTAATTTACCTTTTAATCGAATTGTCCACTGATTCGATCAACCTTATATGCATCTGTGATAAAATAACAAAGTCGAAAATGTAAAAGAGATGATTTAAATATAAATAATTTAGTAACTTGAAATTAATGTGAATACAATACATGTATCATTTGAATTATGTTAATTATTAAATATATGCATTATATACACAATCTGTTTGATAAATAATCGTACTGACGCTGTAAAAAAATGAAATAACGGTCATATCGATATAAATCTGTTTTTTTTTATTCGAAATATTTTCCTTGTCAATACAGCATTGAGAGCGACCAAGTAATGAACAGAACAATTTTTTAAGTGATTTTACAATTGCCTCGTACCCTTTAATCACGATGTCTTTGATTGCTTCAATACCTATACATTGTATCGGATCCTTTTCATCGGCATTTTTAATTTCAAAAACAGAAAATAATCGCACGGTACTAAATCTCGAGAATAAAATGAATAGTCGGAAACGCACACTTGTTTTCGAGCCAAAAACTGGTCGACGGCGATATCTATGGGCACCGGTGCATTGTTATGAGAAACCAGCTGCTATAGATCTTTACCGCCAAAAATTCCTCTGCCGTCATTCAAGTTCATAGCGAAGAGTTCATTCACTTTCTGCATGACTTCGTCGCTATTTGCTGATTTTTAGCTATTCGCCATCATTCAAAAATTTTCTTACCCGTTTTTAAAATGTCACTCAAATACTTGTATAGAAAATTGTTGCCATAAACTTCCCTCAACATTTTGAGCGTTTGGGTGGTCGTTTTTCCAAACTTAAAATAAAACTCAATATATTTTTTTTACGCCAAAGTATTGTCATTAAAGTAGCGATAACTTTTGAACACATTGTCCATTTTGAAATTTTAATAGCTGATAGCTCAAACATATGATTCAAACATATGACATATCAAATAGAATAAAACCAAATAGATAACGCTTGTGTATGTTATCATAACAGAAATTTAGTCCGGTTATTTATCAAACATACTGTATATATGAATATATCATATCCTTGGAAATATATACATCTCTATAATAATTCTTAAATTAAAATTAACAAAGATTCTCGCCTTTGTACAAAGATTATTTGCACTAAAATACTATTCTGTGTTCGACATCATTCGATAAATCGTACTTTGTGAATTGAGAAATCGAAATTCTCATTTTCATTCGTCTCGTTTACGCGAAAGTAATGCCATGGTTTGCGCAGTAGAAACGCGTAGTGCGGAAAAAAGTGATTTGCGTAGACAATTTGTGACGATGTGAATCGATTAAGCGCACAGTTTACTAATGTAGAAATAGTAGCAAAGAGCAATAAATAAGTCTGTGGATAAATGGATAATGTAATACTTTTCGCAGTTTGCGACAAATTTCCAGTTTTTTTTTCTTCAATCTTCAGTTTTCGAAAATTAAAGGAAAACCGTATATATTGATTTAATAGTTAGAGATAATAAATTTTGAATTATTGCACACAAATATAATTATTATGTTTTATAATCGAGATGCTGATGTAAGTTTAGATCGACAAGTATAGAGATTATCATCACGAAACGTTTATTTTACAATAAAAAAGTGTATTTATTCTACTAACTACGATAATAACTAACTCGGAAGGATCATTAATTTCGATAAAACTATGTGCATCTTGCTTCATCAATCATGGATCGATCTGGCGTATTAATTATGCATTTTTCATTTCTCGCGGGTGGTGTGATTCGTCTCAAGATACAGAAAAAACGGTTATATTTCTAACGGTTAGATAAATACGGTTACGGAGACAACGTCTACACGTTGAGAATATACAGAAATATTCGCACCTGCCGGGCCAGGTAGAGAAAACTTTCCCTTACAGTCTTGAACAGAGTTCCTTGCCCTTTATTCTTGAAGGCCATATCCGTTCTTTGTGCACCAGGTATACAGGGGTTAGCATTGAGGGGTAGTACCGTGTCGTGAAATGTGGCTTGATTCCATTGTCAATCATCATCTTGCCTTTAAAGGATACACCTGAAATTTTTCATTAGTTTTTGCATTCTATTGAATAACTAAATATTGAAAATTTTCCGTGTACATTTTTTATACAATGATAAATGTGCATTTCCTGAGAAGTAAACAACGTCAGTTAAATCTCATCCTTAATGAAGGAAGTAAACTAGTAATCTGTAGATAGCTCAAAAAGAGATACTTTTTACTAGGACCAAAAGTTTACTTGTATCTTTGTAATCTTCCGATGATTTACAAAATGTTTCCTGTGCAGAATCCTTAGAGATGATTTTCAGAAATAAATCTAGATAAATAAGGAAACATTTCGTTACAATATGGGAACAATGATTAACGATTCAACGAATTTCAAACCAGAAATTCTTTCAAAAAGGTTCCTTCTATTTTGTATATGTTGTATTCTTTATGTGTATGTAAGCACAAAAACCTACTTATACTATTGTGTATTTAACGATAACACAACTTAAATCTATACTTTTCTATAGTTCTTTATAGATTCTTTAGAGTTCTCTCTAGTTCTTTACAGATTACCATATATTTTTCTATCCTTGTTATTATACTACTATAGAGATGTAATAATCGACCATCGTTTTCAGGTAAAATTCAAGGAAAAAATTTCGGGACTTGTGTGACCCTTTTTGATTTTCAGTTCTAAAAGAAAGAATTCCAGGTAGAAATTTTTGGCATTTCGGTTAGTGGAGACAAACCTGTTTAGATTTGCTGTGACTTTGAAGCTAAATTTACTGAATATTATTTTTAAGCAATATTTTTCCTTGTTTTATATATTTCAAATAACTTTTTTATAATCTCCGTCGTTGCTTTCTCATATTATTCATGTGTTTTCATTCATGCGTAATTACGAATCGAAGAATGAAAAAGAAATGAAAAAAGGACTGAAAGTGTGCAAAAAAATTAGTTTTCATAATCTTTAGATTAGTTGAGAACTTCTGAAATTGAAACCGTCTCATAAAGAGGCATAAAAATTCTTCATGAACAAGCATAATTCCTCTTGATCGATACTGTTTGAAATTGCTATATCGAGGGTTGAAAATTTCCATGAAGATTCCAATCAAGCCCAATGACAATCTATGGAAAAAAGAAATACAATATACATATAATTAGTGAGAATAATCAATCGCAGGAAAACAATTCATAAACTAAATTAGATAATTTGCTTCGGTAATTTACTGTTTCTTCTCTCAAACTTTTAATAATCTTAATAAAAATTAAAGCTACTTAAATTCTTCTTGTCTTACCCTTCTTATACTAACGTTTCTTGTCTTACCTAAGTTGTTACGATTTATCGCAGTGGTTAGTGGTATCGATAATGTTGCGTGGATGCACCGAGAATGCGACATTGCGGCTGCGGTTGTACGGGCATTGAAGTCTCCACGTCAATAGATAATAATGACCAGCAGCGAGGACGTTGCTCGATCGACGCAATCACAATGCGGTTTTGCCAACGCATTTGCACTTGGTTAAATCTATAACACTGAAATGAAGAGTTTGAGTAGATTTCTGCCATAACTTTTGCGTAAAAAATAATAACTTAAAACTTGAATTCGTTTGGAGCAGGAAGCAGAAGGTTTCCTTACTTTTCTTAAGTCTCTCAAAGTGCTAACGATCAAATTTAATGTAGAGATCCGTAATAAAAAAAATCATGAAACGCCCGAAGTATAAAAAGACATGAGAATTAGTTGCCAATTTTTTTGCTATTTTTTGTTTTTAAAAATAATTATTTTGCTTCACTTTTTAAAAAGCCATTTAATATTGAGCTACCGACCTTCTCGTATCTTTTTAAAAAGTAAAGCAAAAAAATTAATAAATAATTTTCATATCTTTTTCGTTACGTTGTGATAATTAGGCTCAGATAGCTTAATATAAGCTTAATATAGCTCGAATATACAGGTAGGTATATTCGAAGTCTCGTAACCAAGTTTAAATCTGAAAAATGTAAAGAAAGATTATTTATTGGTCTTAAATTATCTTATGCCTAATAAAATTTTTATCATGGAAGTAGGACGTTGGCCATTAACTACACAAGCTAAATGCAAAAAGGATGAAGATTGATCTCTCAAGCTAGCTGTCGCCCGCAGCAGAATATCTCCTAGATACCGATGTACAGTGTTCTTGCTTACAAGATCACCTTTTTTTATTCCACTTAGAAGATAACGAGCTGTCCCCGCTATTTCTGAACGAGTCCTCGGGATTTTCAAACGAGTCCTCGAATTTTATCTGTTTGCTTCGAAATCTGAATAGCCGAGACTTCATGAAACGTTGCTCTCGCTCGCTCTCATTCTCGTCACATCTCTCGTTTTCGGCGAATTGCCGGAGCAGTTCCTGGATAAACAGGTCCGCGCCCTGGCTACAAGATCACGATCGAGTGATTCTGTAACCGGGGAATATATACGCTTAACGTTCGATCCAACATCCGGTTTTCCTGGATCCCGGATCCCGCGTGAGTCCGATGTAGCGGACGGAAGGTGTAGAATAAAAATCCAGCTCTCGCGCAACGAGATAGGAAAAGAGAGAGAAAGAGAGAAGGAGAGAACGCGAGACTTCTGCCTCGGGAGAATGACTCGCGAGAGGCAAAGAGCTCCGATGATGTCATCGGTCGTCGAGTACCCGCGCCTACGCTTTTCTCGCTCTTCTCGCCGGTTTCTTCGCCGGTACGGCTCCTTCTCCGCAACGTGCACAGCACGGAGCGACGGAGCGAGAGAGAGAGAGAGAGAGAGAGAGAGAGAGAGAAAGAAAGAGAGAGCACCGCAGCCTCCTTCTGCTAAACCCTCGTTTTTCTCCGTCTCTTTCCGTATCTTCCACCGGTTCCCCGCGCCTCCTCTCCCCACCTCGAGAGATCTCCAGAGTCTGCCATCGTGCGAGGACGAGTCGAGCGATATAACGTACCGAGGACACGCTCGACTCTGCCTCCACGCCGGACCACGTTGCCGGCGTATACCGGTTATGCAGATGGAGACCCGGTCTGGACCTCCTCAGCAATCCCGCCGCGAGTGAACACGCGCCATCTTCTTCTTCCTTCCTTCTACATTCTTCTCGCCTCCTCCCGCTCCCTCTCGCGTACATCGCCTTCTCTTCTTCTCTTCCACATCTTGTTCTTCTTTTTCTTTCCACCTATCATCCTCCGCCTTCTCTTCTTTTCCTCCCTTTCTCCCTTCCTTCTTCTCTTCTTCTTCTTCTTCTTCTTTTTCGCGGTCGCCGTCGCGGCTACTCCTGTCTCCGGCGGCTCTCCGCAGCCGGCGATCGCCGCTGCTTTAGTTTTACGCGCGGTTATCCGGATGTTCGTACGTAAGCTCGTCTCTCTTTCCACGTCATCCTCTCGCCGTCTTCTCCACCTTCTCCCGCGCGTTTTTTTTTCGTCTCCTTTTCCTCCTCGTCGTCATGTGGCGTTTCTCGTGGCCGTTAGAACGGTTAGGAGCTCCTCCATCTCGCGATCGGCCAAGACGGAGCTATTTGCGGAGGAGATGCCGCCATTGATTCGGCTCTAGCGAGTCGCCATCATCGGTTCAGAGATGATGAAGGGCGGTGAGACGACTCGACGTCTCGCCGATTGATCTCGTTATACGACATCGCGGTTTGAAACTTCCGTTTTACTCTGAGAACACGTGTTATTAGTGTCTCCGATCTTCTTTTTATTTTACTACGATATGTACTTTTTTTACTTTATTGAAAAATTTCTTTCAATTTTTAACGAGCAAGCACGCACGTAAACGCGACATGCATAGTTTCCTTATTTGTCAGTCTATAATAATGTTTATGTTTAGATAGCGTTAAATTAATTTCATAACAAACAAATATGTATTTATAGATCGTAAAAAGTTGATTTAATATTAAAAATACCAGTCATTTTTAGTTTTAAGATTAATAATATCCTGTTTCTTATGCAAAGGAAATTTTCTAACTTTTCCTCAATCATTTCTTTTATTCTAAAATTACAAATACTCGATACTTTTAATCTTAACAACATTTTACAGATATTATTTTGATAAAAGTGTAATATAAAACTGTCCTTTTGAGACACGATGCATTGTATGGATTCTTTCGGGAAATATTTTTCGCGGGAGCTTCTCTCTCATTGAAGGCGAACCGCCTAATAAAATATCCCGAGAGCGAGATTACAAGGCATTGTAGCGATCGAAGCGAGACGATAAACGCGAAGTGGCGAACAACGGGCGTAAATGTGACACGGCAACCGAGTATAATCGCAGATTTACTCTCGCTCAACGGAATGCGTTTCTCCGACTCGAATTTAATCACGCCGATCGCCATGGCGCGTCGTCATCGATAACATCGATCGGGAATGCGACTAAGCTAACGGTAGCGCTCGTTCTGCTCGCGATACCTTTGCGCGATCTCCGCTTGCAAGGAAGAGGATACGTAACTTTGGTGAGATGGCGAGGTTGAGCAACATAACTCACGGCCGGAGCGGCCGTGCTTCGATTAAATCGCCGCCATCGCCCGTCACTCGACGATGTCTCGTTAAATCGGCGCAAATGTCCCATTTCTCTTGTAGATTTCTTCAGACTCTTCAATCTCCGTAGCCGCGATTGGCGTGGAATAATTAGCGATTTCCGTCGATAAAATTGCGTCCAAATTTTCGGCGCTACTCTCTCGCTCGTTGTCCCGGCTCGGAGAGAATCATCTGCATTCGATTCGAATCCCAACGTGACTCATGCAGACAAATCGGGTGATGATTTTACGCGGACGTGACGTCGGGTCGATAGTTAAATTGCCGGCAATTTATTCGTCCGGGGACGCTTCTAACGAGAGGTTTTCTCTCATTCTGATTAGAAAGGTTTTACGTGTTAAGAATGATAAAATAAATCTTTGTATAGTTTGCATATCTCATAAATGCAAGGGAAGCAGAAGGAGGAACTTTTCGAGAAAGTCTGGCCGCAGTTAGAGATTCAGACTGCTACAATTTTTCTCGCTATAACTCGTTCTCGGAGACTGTGCAAACGGAAAAATGTATTCTACGCGATTAGCATTGCCAAGTAGAAACATAGATATTTTTTCTATGTCGCACGGAAATCCGCGCTATTCGAGATAATATCGATTTCCATCTGCGCTGTAACTCGACTATCGTGATAACCACGTACCGTGTATCGCGTCCGCTCCCAACATCCGAGACTGACATCGCGACAAATCGACGGCTGCTCGCGAGAGGACAATTATGCATATCGTTCAATAAAACTGGTTTTTGCAATCCAGTAATAATAGCGCCGCGCCGCATTCGGGCGCGCATTAATCAGTGTCTCTCTACCTACGGCGTGCAGCAGCATCCACTTCTGCAACAATATTGCGGCTCGTAAGTGGCCGCGGTTAAGTAGATCTCTCGCTTAAGTAGCCACGCCGGTAATTCATTGCCTTCCATTTTACTGCCGCGAAAAGAAATGCGCCAGCTCGCGAGCCGCGACAAACGTCTCGTTTCCATTTTCCGTCCGAGGATTTTTGATTTATACATTGGCGACGGAACGCCTCTACCATCACATAATTTTCTCTACTTATAAAAAAAATGTATCAAAAATATATTTAATATTCATATTGAAAACTTTTCTATAATATCCTATATTTTTGCGATATCCTCCGAACTTTCTCAGAATTTAAATTTACCTACTGTTAAGGGTAGAAGGGGCAGACTCTCAAAATTTAATCTCCAACATTATAAAAAAACCGTCACTAAAAAATCGAAAGAAATATTGAATATTTTTACCAAAAAGACCAGAAAGATCCCACTTAAATAAAATATTATGTATCCGTTTTGTTGCAGAAATTATATTTTTAATATCTTCTGTTGCAGATACAATATATTTATTGTATTAAAGTGATTAATTTAGTGATTATTATTTGATTTTGTTTTAATTTTTATTTCTACAAATTACGGGAACTTTAAACTCTTTTGGTGTTATCTATCTGTTCGAGAAAATGAAGAGAGACTGCATCCCCTTCCCCCCAAAAAATAATTCCTCCGCCGCCAATGGATTCATATCATCATCAGCATTGTTGTCGTCGTTGTCGTCGTTGTCTGCGCTATCCGGACCAGAAACTTTCCAGATCATTGATTTCTACCGGTTCTCGATTTCGAGATAAAACGAGCGTTGCTCGCGGGGGAGGCACCGAGCTGCGTTACAGAAATGTTACATCGACGCAGGAGAATGCGATGCGTAAAAGTCAAAGTTCGTTGCAACTTTCTACATTATTGCTTAAAGAAAAAAAGTACGTATCAATTTTCCCATCATTTTGGAACGTTTGTCGGAGAGTTTTTCACCGATTATTGAGATCTCGAAAGTTTGCGGGACCTCTCTTCGTGCACAAGAGCTTCACTCGCTTCGACATTTCTCGTCGAAGAGAAAGAAAAAAGACGATAACGTTTGCGCGTGGTGCTATTTGTTGACCACGGGAACGTGAGTTGTTGTGCAAATAATTGGCACGGCTGTCCGCGTTTGTCACGCTTGCTTATGAGGCTCGTCGAGCCGCGAGACGATAGTCCGCGTTCGCAAAAACCAGCGAGACGAAGGTGACAGACCAAAATATTGTTTTCCAAATCGACTACGTTTCGAGCATCTCATTACTCCTCATCGGAGTACCACCAAATCATTTGTTCGATCTTTTTCTTTATGTCATCAAATTTTCGCCCACAAATTTTCTGTATTCTTAACTTATTGTATGATTCGATTTTCAGATTAACTTGAATATATTTGAGAATTTTTTCACTTTTTATTAATATAGCATGTTTGAAAGAAATGAGAAACTAAAGCTGCGTATTAATTTTAAATATCCATGTCAATACAGCTGCAAACGCGACGAATGAGATTATTTTTATCTTTAAGTAAGAGGAAATTTTATGCACGTGAGAAAGATAACAATATTGAGAAGACTTAAAACGTTTAAGAAAACATTAACTACCTGAGATGTGATAAAAATTCTTCAGTCTTGGAAAATAAGTTTAATTGAGAAGACACTAGAAGATTATTTTCCATAATACAGTAAAAGTAAAATACGTATTTTTTGTTATATTATAGTTTTACATGTGACTATTCTTGTTGTTTTTAATAGCCTTGACATCTTATCGTATGAAACGGTACATGTGCATGTGATATATTTTGAATACTGATATAATGCCAGCGGTTATTGTTATCATTCTGTTTGTACGCCGCTGCATTATCATACTAGACAACTAGTTTTGCGTCGGTTAACTGCAAATGTTTGCCGAAAACGTGGAAATCACGTAATATTCCGCGGACGACACGGTACCTTTCGAATGCACAGAACGCTCGCGGAATAATTTTAGGCGGTGCTCGGGCAGAAAGCTGATCCGCCAACCGCGACCAGTTGCGAAACTTTTTTGAATACCGACAAACTTGTATTCAAAGTACTTGTGTCAGTAATAGGCGAATCATTGTGCTGTATATGAGAGAGAGAAAGAGAGATAGATTGATCGCAGAATGGGAAATTAACGCTAATTTCTATTTAATTTACGAGACGTTGATGTAGATTTCATGTATTATAATCGAAGCGATATTTCAAATCTACTTTATGCAAATTGACCATGATAATCGGCCGCCAATTGTCGTTCTTATCGAGAAATATTCAAGATTAATATCTTTATCATGCACGGGCAATATCTCGATAAACATCTGAAGATTATGCAAATCGATTTCCTCAGACGATCGTAGCTCCGCATATTCCATATCGTTCTCCAGGCACTCGCGAGCGAGTCGCTAAGCACTCGGAGCGAAGACGAACGGCGAACCGGTCGTAACTGTTGACATAATTCCGGCGCGAGTATATCTTCTATTCGCTATGCATCCGCGCTTTCCTAGAATTAAAGCGATCTCACGATTTTCTTTGAGCGATCCCAGCGTGCGTGCTTGCGTGCGTGAGGAAACGTCTCGGCACGGTCGATGCAGAAAGCGCGGACGTACGCGCGTCCATTGTGAAAGTGTCAGTCGTACATCTCCTTTGATTAAGTCTCTCGCGTCATCGACGGACAGCCTCATAGGTCACTGCCATTTTCGTTCTTGTCTCGTCCGTATCGAGAGATAATGCGTCTCTCGCGAGGATGCAACCACGCGGGGCTCCACGGGGTACGACGCGCCGCGCCGCCGCGCCGTGGCGAATTCTTCCCACGATAATATATTTCTGCATCGGCCGTGTGGATGCTCAATAGATACTCAATTAAAGTTCTGCTCGTTTGCGCGCGAGCGCAAAAATCTTTATACATATTAACGCCCGTTTATTGCAGAAATTCTTTAACTCTGCTAAATCACAATCGCCATTGCGCCCGCCGATACCACGGGCAGATAAAAGCGATATAAAATTATCGTCGTGGAATCTGCGTAGGAGACACAAGGAACATGCGCCTTTTATCAAGACCAAACTCCTCTCCTGAGATACATCGCTCTATGCGATCGTTATCTCGCTGAATTTACACTCGATAGTATTCTCACCGGTAATAGTGTCAGATCCGCGGAAAGGAGAAAGGATTATAGATTCGTGGAGGTTCACGAGTGCTTTTAAGCGTTCCGAATTTATTTGCTGTACTTTTTCATAATCCGCTTTAAAAGAGAGATCCTCACTCTAAATGTAAATGGAGATACGTGTATGTTTTCCAGAGATATAATATCCTCTATTTTTAACGATAAAATCTGTCTCTCGCGTTAAGTTTTTATATAAAGTAAGTCCAAAGTATGTCCACAGTATGTAATATTTTTAGAGTTAAGGACTCGCCAAATTTTTTTTTGCGCTCCTTCTACGTCGAGGCTTCTGTGCATCTCGCAAGACTTTTCCAGTTGTCGGCTTTCTATCTTCGTAAATCTCACGCGAACAATTCGAGAGTAACAGGTACCTCGGTGAAAATGAAAAAAAAAGGGGCGTCTCGTGCATGGCGGATTACGAATCTTCCCGAGAAGATGTCCGCGATAGTAAAAGAATATTCGTGCACCCCAATGGAGCCCATTAGGATCCAAAGGCGGTTGGTCCAGTCTCCTTCTCTCTCGCACTCTCTCCTCTCCCGTTCCTCTCTCGATGGATTCACGATGCTGGAGGAGAGGCAGGAGATGGCCGGGTGGTCAAGCAACATTCCGTCGCTCCAGACCCTTCCTCCCCCTCTTTGGTAGATGGTTCCCTATATACAAGCTCTCGCTTCTTTATGAGCCACAACGATATGTGCCCACGAGAGCGCCAATATTATTTCGACTACGTACGCTCTACGTAACCTTGCCGAAGTCGCGAATGTCTGCTCCTTGTCGTACAGGCACCTCTTCGCCTGTCGAACAAACAGACGATTGCGATTCTCGCGAATCTCGCCGATCGCACGCGGCAGTAATATCGAACGTTCTGTAAGAGTCTCGATCGTGCTCGCTCGGTGAACCAACCTTACCACCTTTGTACTCTCGACCTTTTCATAACGTATGAATTTATTGATAAGCACAGCGTCGTAAAGATATATTTTGTAATTTTTTGTCAAATTGAGATGTGAATATGAGACACTAATATGATTCTGCAGTCTCTTGATAGTTGCAATGTAAGTAAAATATTAAAGACTTAAACTTCAATCAATTCCTTGAGTTAAGTAAAAGTAATATCCCAGCTGTTATTTCTAACTACCATGTGTCGGTCGAAATTATTATTTTAACACAAAACATGTAGTTAACATTTTATTCAACTCCAACATTGTTTTAGTTAAATTAACGATATATTAAGCAAGGAGCAGACTTAAGGAATAGTTTAAAATGATTTAAATTGAGTATAGCCGTAATAATATAATTTGACATTTTAAATTTAATAGTATGTTCTCGTACCAACTACAGACGAGAGGAGAGATAATCACATAAAGTAATGAATTACGTTCATGATTCTCCAACTCGCGTGATCGTTTGCACGTCTCCCTCATTTCCGCGGGACGCATGATTTTTCATCAACGTTTTCTCCTCGTTTTTCCCGCCTACCAGAATGTCGTTTTTTGCAACAACTGAGATTAAGGCAACGGACATGTATTCGACTTTTCCACGGTACGTCTGACTTATTCTGAATGTGAAGACCGGCTCCACGAATAGCAGACCGGTATGAAGGAGAAGGTGAAGCGTGCAAGAAAGAGAGACAGAGGAAGAATGAGAAAGAGCAACAGAAGATATCTAGGTCCGGTTTCGAGAGGTTCAAGATCCTCGGATACGCCTTGAAAAATTTAAGGATCGTCATGAACAATTTTTACATTAAGGCAGCATCGCTCGACGAGCTGGCTTTTCGATCGTCGATTTTCGGCCGTAATTTTGCGGCGAGTCTAATGGCAAATCGAGTTTAATTAACGCCGGTTACCAAGCGCGGTACCCGCACCGTGTGCGACTAATGCGAGCGCTTACGTAATTATTGCCAGGCAAGTCGATCGCGATGAACTCGCGTTACAATGTCGACTGACATGGTACAAGTTTCCCTTAACGGCACGGTGAATGATAATACATTCGGCGTAAAGCGGTTGCGACTAATGTGCGACTACGTGGCAATACAGTTAACGTAATTAGCAGATACCATCGAGAGACCTGACCGTATCTCACGCTTAGTTCGCGCGCGCGAGTGAGAGAGCGTCATTATTTCCGTAGCATTTAATATCATCTCTGAATAATATTATCGCGAAACGGTAGTCCGCGATGACTACACACAGGACGCGCATTTCAAGGCCGTGGAATCACGTACAATTTATTCCAGTTATAGGCGGTTAGATAGGATAGATATACAATATTTTAAGCTTCAAACTTGAAAAAAATTTCATCATGATTTCACGCCGTGCTGGCTTGTATGTATGATAATGTATGATAATGTACGCGACTACTGCCTGTCAATCGAAATCTTTCAACGAAACGAATCAAGAGGAGATTACATTTTTCGCAGAATCGACTGTTCTAAATCATGTGTATCGATTCCGATTGATTTAATTACTTTCTCGACTGTTCTTGTTGCCGATCTAACAATTTAATTATTTGCTTGTCTGTATTCACTTATATCGCTACATTTTCATCAATGAGAAATTGTAGAATTTATTGTTGCTATAGAAGATTTCTTATTTTTTTTAGATGTCGATATATCTATACTATATCGCGATTTATTTATTTCTAGTTACTTTCGGATTAAATTTATATTTGAAATACTTTGTGCAACAGGCAGAAACGGTGAACGACATAGGGAGCACAAGTCTACAGCGCTCCTTCCCACCGAAAGAGTGCTAACAATAAGTAGTAATGTCAAAGGAAGATATATTTTTACTTATCAAAAAGGATTATTTTTATAACTTTGGTATAATATTAGATATTTTAAACATATTCATAAATGAAATATGAGCATTTCGTAATTTATTGTTAGAAATGTGCTAAAAAAATTTTTCTCACAATATCTGTTTCAATCACATCTGAAGAATCTTAGCAAATTGAAATTAATTAAAAATTATTTATGTTCTATAATTTAGAAACAATTATTAGATAGTGATATACGTCAAATGTATGTCTATCTGATGCAAAAAAATTTATAATATTAATTTTGATAATATGATGAATAATATTACGATTGTAAAAGGAAAATTAAACTTTGTTAAATTGAACGTTAGTATAATAAATAAAATACATTTTTTCAACATCTTTTGTTTTTTATTTGTATGATCAATGATTGCGTAATTAGGGAATTATTTTAGTCATCTCAGGAAGCTCAATTTCATGATCAATCATGCTCCAAGTGCCAAAATAACTAGCACCAGCTCTGCTATCAGATTTCCCTGACATTAGCGATTATTCTAAAGGAAACTGTTCTTTTGTTCTATTGATTATATGACTTGTTTATCAAAAGATTGTTCGTGATTAAAGGCCTTTTCGTCTTTTTCTATAGTGACAGTCTGGAGAGTAATAACTAGAGAAACTTTCCCTTCCTATTTCGCATTATCATTGAAATTATCATTGACTTTCAACTAATGTATGTATACGATATAACGATTGGATACAATTTTTCGGGCTCAAAGATGATGAAGCTTAACATCATCGTGTTCCGCGAGAATGAAACATTCATTCAAGGAACCCCTTTCCGGCCTTCAGAATGTCGCCTGGCAACGGATTCGGTACATCTACCTACCGAATCGCCCACGTAGCTCGGAAATTTTTCCGCAGCCGCCACCGAAAAATTTCAATCCGAACAGTGTCATCGCTAGATGTTCGGGTCGAGACATCGAAGAAAGTTCTAAAGATTTCTCTCTCTATCTCTCTCTGTCTCTCTTTCTCGCGCGCGCGCGCGCGCGCGCAAGATCTCGCCCACGCCAGGGCGCCATAAAAGTTGAGTTCGAATCTGCGCTCCTCGCAACCACCTCCACCGGCTTCACCACCGGTGCATTCTCCTCCCTCCCTTTACCTACACTGCCCGGCGCAGCTCATTTCTTCTGCTTCTTCTTCTTCGTCTTCATCTCCTCTTCCTTTCCCTTCAGCTCAGCCTCTTCTTTCTCCTCCTCGTCGCCGCGTCCACCCGCGATCTTTGCCTTCTCATTCCTCTTCTCCGACTTCTCGTCTCGCCTCCGCTCGAGGGGGACGGGGAGGGAGAGGGGGGGAGGAGAGGAGAGGAGAGAGAGGCTATGCGAAGTCCCTCCGCGCGGACCCGTCGCGACAAGCCGCGTCGAGGAGGTCCAAGAATGCACGGACATCACGGGATGGAAGGTGGTTGGCTGTGAGCGAGCCCCGCAAAGGGGAAGCCTCTCGAGAGAGCCGGGTTTCCTCGACGGAGAGCGGAGACGGTGGACCTGCGTCGAGGGGGAGGCGGCGGGAGAAAGAGAGAGCCTTCACGGGGCCTCGAGGGCCACTCCGCGACCCGCCGGGAGGACGAGGAGAGACGGTGAAACGGCGGGGGCCTCGAGTAGGGGCCGGGAAGTGACCGGATGGCCTTGGTCCCGAGACTTGGTTAGTTACCGCGCGCCCGACTATACTGGCCACAGGGCGGTATCTCCGATTTCGACCGCTTTTTAAGACGACCGGACCAGGACCCGGCCGGCCGGCCAGCCGACAGAAAGGGGGGCCCGACGGGCCAAGTCCGTCCAAAGGGGCGACACGACGTGCCGACGAATGCGCGAAACGTGCGCACGTATTTCGCTCGAAAAGGCTGAGAACGACTTCGCGAAAATCCTCTCGCTGCTCACTCGTTGTAACGCGAGGAGGAAAACGCATTGGCGACATGGCTTTTACAGGAACCTTGTTCCGCTTCGCCGGAGAAATGGATTTTATATCGTGTCTTCTTGTTCGAGGACAATTAATTGTATCGAAGCAACACAGGAAGCTATACTCGCGACTTAATTGTATTACGCGTATGGTACGCGCATCCATGGTTGCCCGAAACCAAGTTTTTTGCACGGGCTCACGCTTGTAAGACGTACCGCAAGAACGTACCGATTTAACAGCTTAATCGCAATTAAGCGGAAAAGATCGGCATGCTTCTCACGCGCGGTATTCCATTATTCGAGCGCCGGGCGCGCTGCCGCGTCCGAGACGCGCGAGAATCGTGCGGTATTCCACTCGCGCGACCCAGCTCTGCCCAGCTCCGAGTAAGCCTTTGGAAATCGGCAGGTACAATTGCGTAAATTGCGCCGATACGGTTTGCCGGCGCGGAAATAACGGAGGAACGAAACGCAACGTGTTACACGCGCGCGCGCGCGCGCGCGCTCTTCCGCCCTCCACGCGCTCGTCGCCGATCTCGCGGAGGACGCGAACGCCTACGTCTCGTCCCGTATAAATTAACGCAGTCGTGAAATCGCACTCGCGCGCGAGTTCTCCTCCCTCCCGCGAGTCGCCGGGAGGGACTCCTGTCTAGGGCAAGAATGAATAGCCCGGTTACTCGCTCGCCATCGCTCATTATTGTTCAACAGGGGCAACTTATGCGAGAGCGCAAAGAAAGTATATCTGCAGCGCGTACAAAGCGATATACAGGGTGTCCCAAAGGTCGCGCGTGTCTTTATTCGTGCCGCAGGTGGAACAATGATTCTTTTAAAATTCAAGTCTCAGGGAGAAAGGGAGGACGGTGACGAAAAGCGAGATTCCGCGGTATTTCTTCAGGAAAGAAATCGATTAGGAAGCGTCGTCGGGAAAAAACGTGACTTTTGATCCGCCCGATACATCGGGCGCCCCGGTCGAACGTCTATCGAGCTAATAATTACGTCGGTGAGTTTGCGAAAGTCTCATCCGCGGTATTTCACGAGAAGAACCTCCGGGCAATTTCGTCTATCGTTATTATGCGCCTCCGCGGATCAGACGTCGCGTCGGTAGGAAACATCGTCATTAAGAAAGCTGGTTCGTCGACGGCACTCGAGAGTCATATTTGGAGATGATTTGCGGTGGCACCGAGTACGCTTACGTTATTACAATCTCATCCAGCTTCCGGCGCGTCTCCGAAGACGCGACAACCCGGAAGATCCGCTCGCGCGTCAAGAGTATTCCGCGCGGGTATTCGACGACGCTCGGGCGGCGATACTTTTTCCGCGAGTCCGCAATCAGTGGGCGAATTAATGGTGAAGGATATTAACTCCGTCATGTATGCGGCCCCATAGGCGCGTCGCTGGGGATCCGCAGACGCGTTTATGCAGATTACTCTCCTCTCGATTTACCTCGAGACGCCACGACGATAAATTAACGTGGCGCGGAACGTCGCGGGTCAAGAAACTGTTATAGGCCCCGACGCGTTATTATTTAGGCGTTACTGCTCTTTTTCCGCCTCGAGCGACCTTCGCTGCGTACTACTCTCCTCGTCTTCTCTCTCTCTCTCTCTCTCTCTCCACGACTATGGACGTAAACTCGACGTATTGAAAGGCACGGCTAAAGAGTCGGCAATCTTCATTAAACTAAAGCAAAAATGAGCAAATGAGCATTAATTACATTGCATGAAGCGCGAACTGAAATGAAACGGAAGAGAGAGATAATTTTCGAGCTCATAATTTCTCAGGTATTTGTTAATCCACCGTTGCCGCGGTATAATTTTCAAATCACACATCGGCTTTCTCTTTTTATTCCCCAGACTGCTTTTTATATTTCACTTCATTTATCGATTATTACAGCTTTGAAGCTGTAATATGGAAGCTTCGCTCTCCGCTTTGTCCTTACCAAAGTATGGATTTATTCTAAATCAATTTTCTTATTACACATCTCTTGGTCAAAGTCATGATTAATCCTTTTTATTAAGATTCGCTTATCTTGACAATAAAACGCGTGTTTAAGATATATTACATCATGTCTTTGATGCGTAATTTTGATTTCGTGCAATTCATATTCTTATGTGGAAAGTCGCCATGAAGTCGGAGGATCTGGTCACAACGTGCTCAAACTCGAGATAAGACAGGGCCCCGTCGCCGTCTATGTCGCTCTCCTCCAGAACTTTTCGACACACGGTAGCCACCTCTTCGGCACTTAGCCCACCTCGAGTCAGCTGCCGACAGGTGCGCTCCAAATCACCCAGGCCCAACACCCCGTCCTCATCGAAATCTGTTCGCGGAAGATTACAAATTGATAGATGCGATACAACAACGACCGACGTCGGAATATTGTCCAAGCGAGGCTGAATGGACCTCACGGCGGCTCTTCTCTGCCTCGAGAACGCTCTTTCACTTAAGCCTAATCATAAAATATTTATGAGAGCTAGAAGCAACGTGACAAAAACGCGTAATCTACGGTGAAAGAAAAACACCCCACTCGCACGAGGGTATAATTATGACGTTGCACCGCGGCAAAATCGATCGGTTGTTCCGTGCAAATATTCTCGTGCATCGTGGATGTCGTGTCTGGACGCCGTATGTACTCCTCATCCCATGGAACAACTATAGGTACAGCGAGGTCGACCTCCAGGCTCTCTCACGGTCTGCCCGTCCGTCCGTCCGTTCGTTCGTTCGTTCGTTCGTTCGTTCGTTCGTTCTTTCGTTCGTTCGTCCCGTTCGTCCATTCGTCCGTCCGTCCATCCACCCGTCTGTCCGTTCGTCTGGGTTCACCTGGTGGTCCGTACCGTAAATTTTGAAGGCGTAAAAGACTTTCAAATCCCGCGGTGCTTGTTCAGAGAACACGGACAACATCTCGAGAAATTCCTCGAAACAGATTCCTTCGGAGAGGGACGTTGATTGTCCTGAATCCTGACGTTGCGTAAAAACTTCCGAGATCCGTTCTCTAAATGGATTCTCCTAAAAAGAAATGTCTCCTCGTTAATAAAAACTCGAGAAAATGAAAAAATATATATTTCTTTTTAGTTAA
Organism: Tetramorium alpestre; assembly: GCA_021460005.1. Taxonomy (NCBI): domain Eukaryota; kingdom Metazoa; phylum Arthropoda; class Insecta; order Hymenoptera; family Formicidae; genus Tetramorium; species Tetramorium alpestre. Next base: position 4,443 of record JAJVSH010000007.1, on the reverse strand, counting down.
ATTGAAGAGACAAGTATTATTATTTAATACTCATTAAGTATTATTATTTAATACTCATTAAAATAATAAGAATTTAAGTTAAAAAAAAATTATATCTAATCTAATATTTAATGTAATATATTTATATATAGCGAGCACAATACATGAAATATATACTCTAATAAAAGTATAAAAATATTCGTACAGATTTCTCTATATAAATAAATAACTAAAATCGCATAAATATAATGCTTAAAATAATTATAAATGCATAATTTAAAGTGAAATAAAACTATGTTAATATATACATTATGTAAAATAATTATGTAAAAAAATTATATCTTTCTAAGGGACAGAGATTTATATAAATAAAATAAAGTTTTTCACAGTGTACACATAAAACTTATATCGAATTTTTTGTTTAAATTTATTTTTATATTTGACATAGACCTTTAATTCGGGAATACGAGCCAAATACGACAGGGGCAAACGAAGAGATGACGCCTCTTGCGACGTCATGGTACGTGGTATCATTCCAGGATCTCCTATTTCCCGAAATCTCTTAAATATTCTAGAAAAAAAGAACAAGTTTCAAACGAAACAAAAACTAAAATAAACAAAGATACTACCTCAAAATTTCTTTGCGCGTGAAAAAGGTGCAATCCTGATAATCTTCGAGTTGTTCTTCGGTGAATGTCGCCACTTTATTTCCCATTGCTCTTTTATCAAGTCCTTCCTTTATATATTGCTACAAATTTTGAATTCAAGAATATTATTATCTATCATTTAAGAAATAATTTTTTCGATTATGTTTTTCGTAGAAAGAGACTAAGAAAATTAATTTGAAGAACTGTTTAAACCGGATTAAGAAAGCCTGTTACATTTACGAAAGAACAGCGAGGACTGAGTTTTCACATCCCCGATGTTCGATACGAAATCGTGCAATCTAATAACCAGGGTGTGTCTCGCCACTCCCACCATCAGGGACGTTTTGATCTTAAATTTATGAGCAACTATGACCTACTTTGTTGTTAATATTGTACAGCAACAATTCTTTTTCCTTAATACAAACATGTAAAATCTCTGATAATAATCCCTTAAAATCACAATTTTTCGCTTATGAAATGATACAATTAGTAAATGGAAATTATTGATTAAGTCACTGAGATCTAACACATTACAATTAGAATGTAACCTTCAAGTGTAGCATTACAGATAATTAACTAAATTAATTTTTTTTACACAATTGCAAAAGAATTATATTTTAATCTTAATAGGATAGATTATATATATATATAAACCCATAATTTTTGTAAATCTATTATGAAAAATTTTATTATACAAAATATCGCTAAATTGCATAAAATATTAGAATTATGGAAATTATAAACAATATTTTATTTACCAATAAATCCAATAATTCTTTAGATATAATGATCTTCATACGCTTCTTTACAATCAGCTAAATTATGAATACATTCCGTAAATTCGTCTTCCTCGAGTCCGGAATCCGTAAAGGCATGGAATTTCTTGATACTTCTTATCCTTTTGGTTTGCTTAAGTAACGATTCGTACATTGTTGCAACACTACTGCTGCTGTGCATTCCAGCCATCACCGCAATTGAGTTTACATCTGAAAGAGAAAGCAAAAATGCTGTTATTTATCATTATTTAATTTGTTTTTCGTATTAATAAAAGAAGACGCACTGGTTCCTACGGGCCAGTCGGCGATATTTCCGTCCTCGGTTACGTTATTATTGAAGATTTTTGGATACGGTAAAGAAATTTTCAATGGTGCTTCAATGTTGGATAAATAAGTAGCCGATGCGTGACATGTACACGCTAGATACAGTGTCATCATTTCGTGTACGCTGGAACATCTGTATGCCGGTTTAGATATTTGTTTGGTAGCTTCATGAATGGGTCGCTTTAGTCTGTTTTCGGCAATTCCTCGTAACGCGATACTTTGCATATTGTTATCCATCGATATGTCGCAACTTGGTGTCAGGCTTGTCCATAGAGATCCTTCAAATTCATCCAGCACATCTATTAAATCCATCTTCATTTTCATGGGAAACGGCAAGCTCAGACTAGTCGCCGCGGCTTTGCGACCCAGCTTGTTTAGATCGACACACAAATCGGATAAACTGGCACCCGGATGTTTTTTAGTTCTATATCTCAAGCTCAATGTGTCCAAAGCGGTGGCTAATATCGCACCGCTGTGATATTTTAGTTCTGGACTGTACGTTATGTTCTCGAATTTACGTGAATCGGCCGCGAATGGCCAACCGACTTGTCCACAAGAAAGTGGACTGTAAAGCGATGAATGTTCTCCAATGTGTTGCCAGCATAATGCTGTATTGACAACTTTAATTAAGTCCGACGCACGGGGCTCAACATTGTTAAAGTCGAGACATGGATATGCCAAAATACTCTTTCCGTAATCATCGCGTAGATGCTGAATGCAAGACGCTCCAAGACCAGCAAACCCATCGGTAGAATCCATAAGCACCTATTTGTTGAAATATTGTATTAGTAATATGACATAATTATTTTAGTAAACAATAAAAAGATTACGTGCAATATATATATATATATTTTTTTTTTAACCTGAAATCCTTGCATTAAATCACATTCCTCTACACATGATCGTATTCTGTCTGTAAAATTGTCGGAGAATTGTTCTGTAGTCCATAAATCGCGACCGTATGTAAATATATTGAACGGCCGTTGTGTACAATCGTGTGAATACTCTTTAATAACTGTTACAGTTCTTGGATGGAATTGTGGTAAAAGATAGTCGACCCATGACTTTACGTCGTTTTCAAAGTCGTAGATTTCAGAATCTGCAGCTTTATCGAGTGCATCTAAATTCTGAATAAAAGATGTTTTAGGACTAGGCTCGGCGTTAGTAATTTCCAATTTTGTACTATCCCATAGCAGCTGATTATCTGAAGATTTCGTATCATATAAAGATCCTTGCTCATTTAGGTAGCCTAGCGTTCCTTTTAAATCTGCCAATAACAATCTCGGAGTGAACGTAACTTGCTTCTGAAACATAACTGTTAGGTAGTAATTATCGTTTTATAATATCGGGAACATATATTTATAGTATAACTTTTCAAATTTAATCATATATTACAATTCAAACAATTTATTACTAATTATATGAAGCAATTAAGAAATATGAGTATAATATAAATAGTTTTTTTCGCTAATTTTTTTTACATTTACATATTTTGCACGTTTTAAATATACATATTGAAGCTAAGTTTCAAAAAAAGTTTCTACTTTTACTCCTTTTTCTATTATATCAACTACAATGAAATGTATACTTTTTAGAAAAATATTTCGACAGTCTTTAGTTTAGACAATTTCTTCTGATCCAATTGCATATAAAAAAAATATAATACTGCTACGAAAAAAATTTCTGTGGTCAGATATCAATTTAAATATAATCTTGAATTCTTGAAATTCTAATCTTTTGAAAAAAATTGAAAAAAATATACGGACAACTCTCTTATAGATAGCTGCACCATTTCTGGTGCTATTCAGAGATATTTTTGCTGCCTATTTATACCAAAAGAAGTAGCAAAATATATTAAAAACAATCTTTATTTTCACAATTGCACTTACTCCCATATTTTCGCCTTCTCTGTACAATACGTCATGGTTCACCTCGGACGTATTCTTCGGATCGTATGTAAAGTTAGATTCCTGCGAAAAAAGATTGTGATGTATTACAATTTTTAGACACACGTTAAGATTATCAACAAAATATTATAACCGTCGATACCTGTAGATTCCACCAATGTGCGCCGATAAAATTTGAATAATGGCCCAATTGAATGGTTAAGATCTCTCGTGTTGTCATGTTTGTCGAACTTATATTTTGTTTTCTGCAAAATGATTTACGATATTCTAAAAATTCTCTGCTTGTATTCCATCGGTCAGTGGAGGTTAAGGTGTTTCTAATCTATTTGTATGATAATGTAGCATACAAACTTTTGTAGTAAGTGCGGCAATTTTTTTTTCTTCAAGTTCCACCTGATAGTGGCACCTTCAATCCACTCTTAGGATCATATAGTTCGTCAAGAGTAAAAAAAAACTTATTGTAAGAGAAACACGAGGTATTCGGTATATACGATCATATACGATTCTGTCACACAAGACGCAATACAAGTAGGCTCGAAATTGCATGCGTAGTGCATGCGACGCGCCGAGCGCCGCCGAAGATTGCCGAGTGCGCGGGCGCCGTACGACCATAGACTTATATAATAGACTGCGCGTTCTTATGGGCCAGCTTCTGCCAAGACCAAAGGATAGAGATAGTCTGTAATAGGGATGGGCGATGTTGAAAAAAATAATCGATCGTTAAAAAATCGATCACAAAATATATCGATGTCTTACAATTGATAAAATTGAAAAAACATCGATATTAATCGATTAATTTGAGTTTTTGTA
>JAJVSH010000060.1:890562-1112053 GCA_021460005.1 Tetramorium alpestre | reverse complement strand
TTATCATGAAAGCTGGGTTACCGAGCTACTACACGACCATGTATGTACATACATATACGGTCATTATAAATATGTGTACAGTAAAGTCAGTAACCCAGCTCTCACGATAAAAACCTGGTTCATCCATTAACTCTCCTGCATATAGTTTTTCGCGACAAAATCAGTTACGAAATGCACAATTTTTTTTCTACTAGATGCGTGGAAGCATGTTCTCCTGATAACTTTAACAATTCTCCGAGGCCGGCATTCACAGTTCGTTCTTATATTAAGACCAGTCTTAAGTACAATCTTAAGATGTAAACCAATCACAGAGTTGTATTAGCGTCTCAAGACATTACTTAAGACATTACTTAATTTCGAAATAAGAATGAACTATGAATATTCAATCGAGAAATGCAAAATTAAATTCTTTTTACGTTGAACTATTCTTAAACATTTGAAATCCAACACGATTCTAAATTCGAGTAATTCGATTTAAAATATAAAAATAATACTTTTAATTTATAAATGTCCATTTTTTATTTCTACTGCAGATTAATCTCGATTTAACTTTTCATCTTTTTATAATTCTTAGAAAGATTTTCTAGAAGAATTCTAAAAAAAGATAGATAATCTAGATAGAAAAAGTTAATTTGCATTGGTAGAAATAGATATAATTCGTATAAAAGAACCGAAACGAGAAAAATGATTTCTCATTATGTATATAAAATTTCTAAATTAATTTTTAATCAACAAATTCAGTAATTGATTAATATCGTTCTTGGTTCTTTTGTAAAAATATGAGATATATGATATAGACTTTAATATACTAACATAAAATAGCAATAGCTGGATCACCTTGTTGAATAATTATTTGAAGAAATGTTATTTTTTAAATTGTTGCAGTGAAGAGTGATTAGGAGAAAAGTAGGTAATTAACAACACGGCAAATTTGTAACTTCTAACAATGATATATTTTGGGACATATTGTCAATGGGGGATATAGACATTATAACAGATAAACTATATTTCGAAATGTAAGATTTCGACGGTAAATGTTGGCCGGCGTCGCGAATTTGCTCTTCCGTCCGATATAAGCACACGCGTAGGCAAAGGAAGATAAATCTGACGTATGAATCTGAATATGAGACGCAACGACTGGATTCAGAATCGCGAATGTTCGCCGAAAGAAATAATCAGTTGAATAGTCAGCAAGTTTGTAGGCAGAAGTACGTCGCGTGTATAGCTAATTTCTATTTTGTGTAACTTATGGAATGAGCTGAATCCGGAGAATCACATAAACAAGTTTCGAAAAGAGAGATATGTTAAGCGGATGTCAAAAGAAATCTATAAATTAACTTTTACAGCATTTACAAAAAGTTTATTTTCTCACGCAATCTAATTCAAATAAAAGAAATCTCAGTTTAATAAATATAAAGAAAATTTAATCGAGATTCGTGATTGTTAACAGAGTATACAATATATTATATTAAGGGATTTAACGATCCACTAGTTTTAGAACAACCTGTAGTTTCGATAAATGACTATAATCTAGATCTGATTGCGCTTCAGATCTCTTCCAGCTTCATTCCATTCTTGCTTAATTAACCTACTTATATAGAATAATTGTGCAGTTCTTGATAACTATCCCAACTTTAAGCACAGAGAATGTTCGATGACTATGCTAGATTATTGAGGAAAGAAAATAGTTATTTAACATTAAATAGCAAAATTTTAACAATTGAACCTCCCAATTAATTAAAAAAATTAAATTAATAGAAATTTATAGCGTTAAATTTTATTTTCTACTTTGATACAATGTAAACGTTAAACTTTTATACATAAAAATGCTTTATATCAAAACATAAAAATTTGTAATAAACTGAACAAGTTTTAAATCCTAAAGTAGCGCTTAACTTTGCTCTGTGCTTAAATTTAAGATCGGATATAGTTTAATTCTTATTATATTACTACGATATATATTATATCGATCGTGAAAAAAACGTTCAGAGAAATGTATAGGCGAGGGTACCCTTTCACATGACGATGGTAAGAAATTCATCGAGAAACGGTGGTTCTTTTCGTCCGAATGCTTCAAATTCTCGCAATCGAGAGACGAGCGTAACAGATGCTTTGATCACGTAAAAGCTCCTGACGTTTTGTAGACTAGAAAAGTACAATCGGCATCAAATACGCTGTGACATAACAGAAGCGTGGAATCTTTCTTTACATTTCCTCTATGTTACTTTGTAGGCACTTTCTACGAGTAACCGGAGACTCTTGAAGCACGCAATGAAAAACCAAACGTCTCCTTCCACATTAAAATTAATTTTACATCGTTTCTATGCGACACAACGTGATCGTTCGTCTTACAGTTAAGAAACTTAAGAATGATTAGGCAAGCATTGGAAAATGTGTAATATTCTCGTGACTGAGTCGAGAATAGTACTTTTTTCTTGCTTTATAATTACTGTATGCAGTTTTCTTATTATACATATATATTTATTTATTTATCCTACTCTTTCTTATTATTTCTCTCTAGTTGTTCGTTCATTAAAGATTTATTGCTTTAAATATAATTGCGAACCAATGTAAGATAGTCACATAATATACAGTGTTAAGTCTATGTCGCTATAGCTAGTGATTGGAAAGAGATAATTGATATATTTAAAGACACTATAGATCTGTCGAGCTGTCGAAATATGACATTCATATATCCATTATGTATCAAATAAGCTTTCCGCACATTCTTTCACAATCAGAATTATCCATATAGATGAATCCGCGAATTGTACGTTAAACGATTTGTAGAACATAGCTATCGCATCTATATAGGGAAGTACAGCTAACAGTTTTAAATATTCCGGTAACTGTAGCTCGATATTGGTATCCATGCTTAATTTGTAAAACTTATTGCCCCCATCGATAATACTGCATCGATAAACAATTTCAATATTCGACATTACATTTGAGTGAGCCGTCTAATTGTAGATTATAATTTATTGCTGTAGAGCAATTATTACTTTGACCTTTTGTTCGAATGGACGAATCAATGTTGTTTCTTTCAATTCAATTATATTCTTTAAAGTATCTCCTTAAGATTGCAAATTAGAACTTTCCTGTTAAAATGCAATGACTCCTGTTTTTTTATACTCTAAATATACGAATGTGTAATACGATTCTCCTCATTGACGAGAAACGAAAAGTTGATGCCTCCATTAATTTAGCTACTTCTTGTTCATGGTTTTTAAGGCACCTGATATATGTATGGTACGCAATACAATGTGTAAGTATATAATTTGTTATAACTAAGAAAATTATTTGCCGTTATTGTAACTTAAAAATCATGAACCCGCATGTGTTGATTTCTATACATGTATATAAATTTTAATTATCTCTTTTGAGATTTCAAAGACAAACGATATTATAAAAGCGTAACCGAATGATATCAAATAATATTAAAATACAATTAACATGTATTCGTAAAAAATAAATTACGTATATAATCATGTATACTTGAGGTTGCGTGTTCCTCAAAAAGTTCGAAAAGGAATAAATATGTAGCAAAAGCAGATAACATAATCGCATCGTAGTCGGGCAATCATTCGTAAATGCATACTGCCGCTCCTAGAAACTTGCGAGAATTCTTACCTAGATGCGCACAATATACCGATAATAGCCGTTAGATTCATATATATATACTAATGAAATTGGCTTTTGGTAGGATGAGTAGAGTATGTAGTACCGCTTGGTGATTTTTATATGTAAACAATAAAAATACATTTTGGATATATTGACTAGTTTCTGTCGCTTTCTCTCTTTTCTCGCTTCTTCCAGCAACTTTTCACCGCACGCACTCGGTCTAATCCGTATAATGATAACAAAACATAAAAGTGATCCAGTTGGTGATTCGTCGGCAATAACGTTATTACATTAATATTACATCTCTTTACGGAGTGGTCGACGTTAAAAACGTAGGATCTACCGCGGCTACCTTCGCGGTAAGAAACGCATGCATACAGAACAACAAGTTTTGCAACTGGGAACACTCCAATTCCTGTCGAAACGTACGCAAAACGTAAATATACATCCCTCTATGCGTATAAGAAAAGCAAAAGCTGAAGGATTGAATGCAACACTTTACAGCTTTAATACATTCTCTCAAGAATTTGAAACAATCAGCCAAGAAATTATATTTAATTTTCTCTTGAGAAAAGATTTGGACCATCGTGTTGCAAGAAATCTTTCAATCTCGTCAAAGAATTTGTGTTTACCTTCGTTTCGATAGCGATGCTGTCCGGCTCTTGGAAGTGCAATTTAAGCCTACTTTTCCCATCGTCGCTGGACCCTCTTAATTGAGAAAATTTATAGCGCCATGCAATTTCACCGATTCCCTCATACGACAACGTAAATCCTTGAGTCCATTCTAACGTTAGACCGGCGCTTCTGCTGTTGAAAGTTACCGGGAAGGTTTTACTCTGCAACGAGGAGGAAAAGACGTGAGAGAAGAATGCTGAAGGGCCGTCGAAAATGCCTCTACAGAAATGCGCGTCGTACTTTTAGATGCGTAACCGCTGAACATATGGCGGTGTGCCACGCCGCCTCAACTCGCAGAAGTTCTTGCCTGGTCTCGACGCTCAAGTAACGCGGCGGTTTTCCCGGACTCTGCGCCAGGAAACAATGCTGCCGCTCATCTACGTTCTCTGATTCGCGCATCACGCGGAACATCGTTTGGTACACTTTGAAAGTCAACGCGCAGCGAGACCAATCGCCTATGTTGCACTGGAAGCAATAATAAAAATAATTTAATTCGACATCTTCATGATGCTTCGAATAAATCGGCGATTTTAAAAGTCGAAGATAAATAAAATAAAGCATACGACTTGATACATACAGGAGGTGTCTCAAACAACAATAGATCTGGTCCTTTTAGAGCCAAAAATCTCGGTCTGTAACTCTGCCATGGTTGATTGCTATTGCTCACTGCCTCGTTCACCCAGCCCATGTACTCTATGCGTTCGCCGACTCCGAAATTACGATTGTACAATTTCATCTGGAATTAAATTCAAGCTCATCGTCAAATAATTAATTATTGAAACAACTCGGAGTATTATATATAAAAAGACGCGACGATATTAAAATTATATTATTTGTATTGTCACCTGCAAATGCGTCAATCCTGTAATATTATCAGTTATATATTTTAACCATTGACTGAGAATAGCGCTATCGTCACAATGTATCACTCCTGTACGTGCCCCATTAAGTCCTCTCACTTCGAACGCGTTCCTCCTTAGTTTGTCGGTACCGAATATATATCTCGTCACGTACGCCATCATTAATGGGACTGAAAAGTGTTATGTTAATTACTATGGTGTCACAAAAGTACCCCTGTTTCTATATTCATGTATCTGAATTGTAGCTTCTTATTTTTAATATTATGCGGCAATCTTTTTGTATATTTATATTGAAATATCATGTATATGAAGTAAGTAAAGCCCAAAGTTTTACGGATACATGAAACTAAGTGTGGGATATAAAACTACAAGCGGAATTAGATTTTAAATATTTATATCTGATTGGAGGCATAGCTACCTGTAATTACATCGACCCATCTTTTATATTGTATCGAACTGGAAGATGCATTGGAACTTTGGCGGCTATGGCTGCATCTAGGACTGCCTCCTTGCCTGTTCGGCGAAATCCATCCATCTTCCGCCGTACCATTGGCAACGTTATCCAGCTTTTCTTCCTTTTCTGTTGATAATATCAATGTATGGAGATTTATACATTCTCATTGTCATCTGTTATTTTTTTGTGATAGTATATAATATTTCAATACCGTTTTTCTGTAGAAATGGCTTGGCCGCTCGATAATGCTTGACCGTTAGAACTACTATATCACCGGCATTCCTCAAAATATTGACAGCGTCGTCATGGTTGCACGCCGTGATATACTCGCCATTCACTAAAGCATCATAAATTATAAATAACATAATTTAATAACGAGGAATCATAAATCATATATGAGAAATTTTGATTTCAAACATTATATGGAATAAGAATGAAGTCAACGTTTGTCTCAATAGAAGCGAGCACCTCAGAAACAGGAGTTGAAATCGATACTCATTAACTGTATATGGTGCCGCTCAACTATCGTAAAACTGTCAACTGTCGCGTAATTCCAATCGGTACAGGTAATAAGGAGCAAGTATTAATAGAAGATATCATAGCTTTCTAGATAAATAATTTCAACAAAATTAAGTACAGGGAAGCTGAACATGATATAATAACGACGCAAAATCTTTTGCTAATCTTATTAAATATTTTATCCGAAAGAAGAGTACTTTAGGAAATGCATAAAAAATAAAAAAAAATTCTATATACAACGTGAGATATAGTTCATATATTTTAAGTTTAAGTTTAATAACTTGTTGAAAATATTGAAAATTATTTGTCGATAATACCTTTAATAATTGCGTCTCCTACAAAAAGCTGACCGCACTGATCGGCGGCTTGACCCTTATAGATCCTCGATATAAGTACTGGAAGCTTATGTTCCGCTCCACCCTTTATGCTCAGCCCCAAACCACCGACCTTTTGCCTGGTGATTTGCACCATGCGCTCCTTAGCGTCCAGAGGTGGTTTATTGTGATTCGCTGCCTGCTAAAATGTATTCTTGTCTTTGACACGTTTCACGGTGCCCATAATCGATAAAGCATCGGTGCCGGCGAGACGATTCAACATCACTTATTCGGGAAACAGATGATAATACGATTATCAAAAGGCACTCTACCTCGAGATCCTCCCGTTGAAGCTTCAACACCTCCATAGACAAGTGCAAACGCATTGGCACGGGTTTGCTTTTCCCATCACTAACCGTCACCATCCCCGACCGCACCTACCGATAACAAAATCAAATTGACAAAAGCTCTTCGCCGTAAAATTGCCATTTTATTCGCTCGAAAAAAAAAGAATATGCGCTTATATCTAAATTGAAGATTGAAGATATGGAGCAGTTTTATCAAATTGCACACAATCGTTAATTAACTGCTCACTTTTTAACAAACTAATTTGTTTATTTTATCACAACTTAACAAAAGTACTCCATGGCGCCGTGATTTTTATGTGTAAAAATAACATAATAACTATAAGAGCTTCTTCATTATTATAACTCGGCACAAAAAGTAGTTTGCATTTGCAAACAGGAAATTGAAGTAGAAAAAGCGAGAGCCCGCGGGATTGCAAAGAGGGAATAAAAGTTATTTTAGAGTTCTCAGAAGCGATGCACTCGGCGTGCGGAAGTAGCTCGAAGATTAAAGGGAAAGACGCTGCCGGTTACGCTGATAACGATAACTAACGAGCTCCGGCAATATTGATTGATTAAACCGTGGAAAGTCATTGTATTGGCCGAGCATACATTTATGCATGAGAAAGTATTTCGATAAATTCTTAATTGAATATCCGCATTCATCGGGCAACGATCGTTCCTAATTACTCCAAACGGCATTATCGTTATTATGTTATTTCTCGTTCGTTGCTCGACAAACCGACACCCCGATTCAGCCCCCGCTGCAGTTAACCCGCAAGACCGCAATAGATCGGTTTAAATTAATTCACATTTGTGAATTTGTCATGCGGCTCAGCAGTAACCGCGCTTCTCCTGTCCTTCGCGATTTGCAAATATCCACTAGGATTTCCTCCGCGCAATTCCGTTATGCCTTTGGTCAATTAATCGATTTTTCCTTTTCTCAATACGCGAACGAAGGCTTTCTAAATTATTCGCCCGCGATCCAATTCTAGTCATGCTCTTTTTCCCCGACGATGACAGCTATAAGTGAAGGAAGGAAAAATAGCTAAATGATTAAGAAAGCTAGCGTTCACGCAGACGTATCGTAACATGACAGGATTTTCAGCGAGCTCCTCATTAATAAATTTCAATTCTTAAATCGAATTCTTTTGCGAAAATGTCGATAACGAGACAGTTTCGTTACGAAAATTGTCAATTTTTTATATTAATAATTACTCTGTTTTAATTAACGTTGCATTTTGAGTAGAAATTGGAATGCAAAGAAAATAAAATACAAATTATAATATACTGGAGGGCGGTTCATTTTACACAAATTCATTTCACGGGAATTTAATATGCCATGCATATAAAAAACTGATTTCAAAGATATCCGCGGAAAAAGCAAACTAAATCTACGCTTTTGTGTTACGTCAAACGGATCGATTTCGCTCGTGTCAAAGAAAATTGCACTAGATTGACCCCGAACGTTTTGAAAAGACGCTAAATTCGACATGGTATGTATATTAAGTGACAATCGGAAACGTGACCGATAAACGAGATTCTCGGATCGTTAAATCGGCAAAACGGGACACGGTAGATCTATTTTAATACAATTATACATCATATTTTTAGTAAAACGGGCTCGCAGCATATTCGTCATTTATCATCGTTAACAATTCGTCCGTTCCAATTAATCTGACGCTAATTAATTATTATCGGAAACGCTGAAGCGTCGGGACTCCATCGAAGTATGTAAAAACGAGTTGGTAACATATCAAAAAATAAATTTTCGTGAAATCCATGAGAAATGTATGCTTCTATTGTAAACTCTAATACTAAAGCTCTAGATACACGTATACGATTTTTAAAGCAAGTTTTGCAAACTCATATATATCACTTTAAATGCGTTTTAACACGTTTTAAACAATTGACCGAATATCATCAATGCTGTTTTATCTTATTACAACATTCTCTCGTCGCGAGTTGTATGTATGACGCACGTAATTGCGCGTGTTAATTTTACATATTGCGCGAAATTAACAGCGAAGGAAAGTTCGACTTCAATCTCTCGATGGAAATTACTACGTTTTCCGCTCTACACACTTTCCCGTAAATTCACATCGCGCAAGATGTTATCGAATTTTACATTTCTCTCGTTACGGCAGATTTTTCCGTAATAATCAATGACCGAAAAGCGCGTGATGCGAAAATGATCGACGTTCGTGTCGTTTCCATCCTTCGCTTTTTCGCACAGCGCGGTGAAACGAACGTGAAACAGTCGTTACAGGATGAGAGAACTTTGTAGCGACGTGACAAACTATTGTCGCTCTCGCATAAAATCGCCCGGGCGACAAAATCACAGCGCTTCCGAGGGAGATAAAAACGAACTCTCCGCGACGCGCCGTAGTATTATTGAACGCACCAATTCATAATTCAGAAACGTGATACTCGTTGTTACAACATTATTCGTTATTAACGCAAAAGTAATTAAACATTACTCGTACCGTGGCACGGGGGATATCGATCTCCTCCGCGGAGTTGTGTTGCAGACACCGAGCTGCCAATTTGGGATACGCGGGGAGCGTTTATCAAAGCAAATGATAAGGCTCGTTTCTGCGAAGACGTCAATTAAGCGCTAGTCGGCGTTTTCCAGGCCATAAAACGCGGCGTACAGAAATCCGGCGGTATTAAAACGTCCAGAGAGCCAATTTCGACGCATGGGGGCCGTGTTTTAACGAGCGTTCGTTAAAGTTAGCAAAGATTCAGCCAATTCTCTCCCGGCCCTCTGCAGTTATACTACACTTGGAAAAAAAAGAGGACGTAGAGTCGTTTAAACTTCAGTTATCTTTAACTAACGTTTATGGGAACGGCCCGCGGGTCGATTCTACCAATATCGGTCAGCGTCGATCCTATAGTCTATCGCTATATCTATATATCGTAGCTGCTACAATTTAGAAGGAAATTGGAGAAGCCACAATTGATTCCGCGGAAAGAGACCGTAGAAACAACGGCGGGCGAAGCTCTCCTCGCCTATTTCCCGGCGACTGTCGCTCGTTCACGGGAGATTAACGACGTTAATGTCGTGCGATCGGAAAACATTTCGTGCACCTGTAGCGCCGGGAATTTCATTTCGGGATGACCGGGATGATCATACGAGTGAAATACGAGGGAAATGACGATGAGTGCCGGTCCACAAAATCCCAAGTCCGAACTCTCGTGTCGTGCGCTCTCTTATCCGATTAACTTCTAAAAACATGATGAAATGTTAAAAGCCATTCATTCGTTTGCATTTCGAGGGACATCCTATTTTACGGAGCATGTAGAATGAGATAACAGTTACCTGTATAATGAAAGTCAATTTGTTTCGCATCAGAAGATGCGCAAATTAAGCTGGTTTCTCTCTTTTCAGGGCGTTTCAAATTATTCCCGCGCGGACGATTGATGGGTCTAAATGTGTCCTCCTAATTATGGGAAATTCTGCTATTGCCTCATCAGCGTGTACGTGTGTATCTGCGAGCGGAGGACGGTGGTAATGAGATCGTTGCGAATTACGTGCAATGTAACCCGACTAAATTGCACCGCGCTCGCATACACAGCTCTTTTGACCTTTCATCCGCTTTTATCGTATGCAAAAACACCCAGGCACCGTTCGCGTATCGCATCTAGCGGTAAATACTATCGTGACCGCGGTGCACTGTAAAGTCGAACGAAAACATGGATAAATGAAACTGAAAACGCAAAACGCGGGGACAGAGAAGCGAGCAAAATAAAATAACGTTAATATTCCTGCAAGTATTACATGTTCTATCGAATTCAAAGATAAAATTAATAATTACGTCATTAATCATCATGTTACACAAGTACGTAGAAAATAATAATAAATATAATAATGTAGAAATTAAAGAAATAACAACGTCGAGTTGTAAATTAATATCACGGGAACGAAAGGCGAAAATAGATATATTATATATTAGATAGTCGCGATTCGGCCCCTGCTGGATACAAGCGCTATCGATCGAAGGATCTTGACCCGATCCTTCGGGAGTAGTTGCCGAGTTAATTCCAAGGCGGCTTCGATTCATTTCGCCCAAGGTGTTCGATACCCCGAGCACACAGTGGGGGGAGGGGGGAGGGGATCATCCAGGAATATCCGGCGCACATCTGCGCCGCATAGCGAGCGGCGCTTCCCCGAGACGCTTCCCCAACTGGGATTATGCACGCGTGCTGCATCCCAAGCATGCGGCTAAGTGCGAGTACGAGTGTGGATGCATTATTGATCACCGAAGATCGACGGACAACGAGAGAGAGCGAGAAAGAGAGACACAGAAAGAGTGTGCGAGAAAGGGAGAGAGAGAGAGAGAGAGAAATATATATAAAGAGACAGAGAAGGATATCGCGACTTAATCCCGGCGCTCCTGGTCCTCCAAGTAAACTGCCCTTCAGTCTCGGTACCTTCAGCTTCTGGTCAATCTTCTCCTCGATCGGAGTGCTCATCTTCGTCGCGTTGATTCTCATTATTCTCGCGCTTGAACAGTGAGGTGATGGCACCCTGGCGTATCCTCGAGCGTGTTTCCTCTACTGCTGCTGCTGGCCTCGGTGACGAGGCTCGTCAAGTCCACCGCTGGCGACATCGGCGGGCACCCCACCGTCCACCACGTCCCTAGCGGCGAGTTATTCCTCGCGACGGCGACGACGGCGATTCTTCATGGTACACTCGTCTCTCCCTGCACGAGAAACAATCGCGCGGATTTAGGAAGCATCCTCTGACGAAGAGGTCGTCGAGCTCACGGAGGGATTGATACCGGCGCGTCCTTCCGTCTCTCAATCGGATTTTCCCTCTCGAGACTGGTCTCCTCCAGCGGGAATTCAAACACGCCGAACTCACCGGTTTCGATCTCTTGGCTGGACTCGACGACGACGCGAGCGGAGTGCCAACTGGTTCCCCGGTACGGGAAGCAGAGCGAGAAACCGTCGGCTCGGCTTTTCCGACGTTTCGCGGTCCCTACCTGAGCGACACGGGTAGCCAGCCTCGCGTGCCAACCTGCAGGACGCGACGCGACAAGACGGGATGTCTCCGGAGAGCGCAGCGGACGTGAGGCAGACACCAGAGACACGTACGGATGCGAGGACTCGGCGAGGCCGACCGGCGCACACACGTACACGAGTATCGCGCGGATACGAGTATCTGGCTGGCCGAGGCTGAAAGCCACGGCGCGCATCGATTTACGCGGGGCACCGCGCATAAGCGGCGCTCGCTCAGGCGCGGACCACGCGAGGGAGTCACGTCACCGGCCAATCCGATTCACGCGGCTTCTCGTCGTTTTCTCGCGCTAGTTCCCCTCTCGCAGGATTGCCTATACGAATTGTGGATCCCTCTATAAACGTTTGTCATCCCTCCTTCTCCATCTATACTTTGATAAATAATGAATGAAATTTTTTATTTATCTCAACTTACAGCCAAGATGCGAGATTTGGTTTACATCAATTTTTAATCACATTTATCTGTGTTTTATCCATGCTTTTTTCTCAATAATCCATACTCCTTGTTATATCCTTTTCTCGTTATCCTGAGATTACGTATAACTTATTTATCTCATCTTTATACAGTTTAATCTTTTTATTTTGATATCGACTTTTCAATTACCGTTAGTATCTCATTATTTCATTTTTATTCAAATTTTCTCCTGTCCTTTCTTTTTCTTATATCCTTCTCTTTCTTATTTTATTTTTCAACTCAAAACTTTCCTAACACTGTTTTCTTCTTCTTATTTCATTCCAAATCCTATTTAGCCTTTTCTCTTTATTTACTTTAACGAATTTTGAAATCCTTTAATTTTAATGCTGTACTAAACAATTCAAGATAATTTTATTATAATGCCTAGCAATCATTTATTACTGAAATTGAAATATTATTTGGATTTGTGAAATTTGTGTTTTACCTTCCCTAAAAAAAAATCTAATATATATTGAGCCTCCCTTTCATTCGAGCGGTGTTCGTCCCCCTCCTATGGGCGTCCCTGCCCTTCGAATTACGACCGCGCGCGCAGGAAGGACATTTCGGGACAATTAAATTCCGCGAGATAACTCAGTTTTTAATTACGAACATGTTCTATCATATATCCCACTGTAATACAATGTTCCGTTTGACGCGCCTTGGGAAACAGCGCCCCCGATTTTAGACAGAAATTGGATTTGTAAGAGCAATGAAATTTCATCTAACTTTCGACTAACTAAAAACAGCGATTAACTTGTAATATCCGTATTATTGCATTAACGTGGATAGAATTATTATAATGTTCGTTCAGTGAAAAGAATAGATTAGACGGAGGGCAATGAATTGTAATTAGAAATTTTGCTCTGGACAATTTTGTCAGTTGAATCAATAATTAAATTAATCAGAGTTGGTCCAAGTCGTTCAGAGACATGAGAAAAGAAATTAAAGATTATCCCTAATTCGATACAGATAGTTTTTTAAGATCTTAAGTCTGATTTTAGATTAAAATTTTATCCAGACAAACAACAAGCACTTTAAAATTATACTAATTTTTAATATAATCTTAGGCCCTTAAAATTAGACTATAAATACCGTCCTAATTTTAAGTACTGAACTCACTGAAGGGATCATGTCGGGCTTTTATCAAGCTAGCCCTGACTAAAATCCCAACAGCATGGCGGGAATTCAAAAAATACATGAATATTAATGAACTGTGGTGTCTTACAAGTCCAGCGTCATAAGGAAAATATTAAAGAGGCAAAGTAAACATTTTTAAACTTACATAGGCTCTCCACCATTATTTTCAATACACAGTTTTATTCAATTAAAAAGATTTTCCTAAACATTTGTCTAATCGATAATGCCGTTCGCTGGACTTGCAGACATCTTATATAAGAACACAACATCATAATCGATACCAAAATTATATTGTCTTCAGCATCAATTTGAATAATTTACATATGTTTTGTGACAACGTAAATATCCAACAGAACATCCACTCGATATTTTTTTCTATTTCGTGTACATACATTGAATGACAATTAATAAGTAACATATCGTACGATATCTCGATTAAATTGTACCTCGATGTCTCACATGTATTTTGAAATTAAAATATTATCGCTACATACATACATATACATGATACAAAATTAATGCCGTATAAAAAAATAGTATTGCATTTAAACAATAAGCTATATACATATATATATAAGCTATATACATATATATTTTTCTTTGCACCTTTTCCTTACATTATTTTATAAGAGAGAAGTCTTCGACGTATTTTTTACATTATGTAATATCACATATGTATAAATAATTTATATTATCAAATATTTTTCTATTTCTTTTATACTTTTACTCGGATAGCTTGTCATTAGAGATCACATATTGTTATAAATTATTCCAAAAATCCCAAAACATGCTTTTAGATATATTCTGAAATTTAAAAAATTTCCAAAGAGTATATTTTAACATAATTTGATTATATACAATTTATGGAATAACTACAGATAACTAAAAGTATGACAGCACTTTGCCCATGATTAAAGCCTGAAACTATCTATCCAAATTTATTACTTTTAAAAAGATAGTACATCCTGATTTAATACATTTAATACTTTTCTCTACTTCAATAATTACATATGTTTGAAGCGTTTATATATTTACGTACATAAAAGTTCAAAATACACCTATAAAGGCAGAATATCAGGTTATCAAGAATTTTCATAAAAATATTAATTACATCTATCTATCTACCTATAAATTGTACCATTTTTTCATAAACAAAGAAAAAATTTGATAATTCTTCAAAATTTATCCTTGATTCCTCTTATTCATTAAAAAAAAAAAAAAAAAAAAAAAAACCAAGTCAGTCGTTAATGTTATCTTTTAATACTTATTAAAACGCTACAAAAAGTTTCCATATATACATACTAAATCTTTCTTCCTATGTGCACTCCTGCATACCTATAGCAGGAAGAATGTGCGATTGCAACATTCACAATTCTTTAAAAAAAATATATATATAATTTCCTATTATCATATAAAGTACTTAATATACACAGTAAAACATGAAATATGTATTTCCTATAAATAAATCCAAATAAAAATATGTTTTCTCCCCTATTAATTGATCTAGAAAATAATATTCTTCAAAAAATCGTACGCCGCATTAATCACCCCCCAACTGATGAAGGACCTCATGCAGTTCAACTGCACGCCCTTGTAAAAGGAAGTTAAACTTCGATTCCTGGAGACATATACCTCGCGAGTCACAATTAGGAATTTCTCAAAGTCGCTACCTATCTTTGTCTGCATGTGTATCTTGATTACGTTCATCGGATAGAATACCGTGCTGGTGAAGCTGCCGATCAGGGCACCGCTGACAAAGTTCGTCAGCAACGATTCCTGATTGCCCAGCAACATCTTGGACTGATCCCGCAGCGTGAAGAACATCAGATTGGACAAGCCGTTTCTGTATATGATAGGAACCATGCCGCGGTAGCACTCAGTCACCCCGTGATTCATCAGCAGATACCTGAACGCATGGGACGTATTCTTAAATTTGTTGTGATACCGCCAATCCTGCAGCAGCGTCTGCACTCTCTCGAATGGCATGAGGAGAGCTTCCATCGTACCAGCTATATTCGCCGCCAGTACTTTA
This sequence comes from Tetramorium alpestre, assembly GCA_021460005.1. Taxonomy (NCBI): domain Eukaryota; kingdom Metazoa; phylum Arthropoda; class Insecta; order Hymenoptera; family Formicidae; genus Tetramorium; species Tetramorium alpestre. The sequence continues at coordinate 1,096,621 of JAJVSH010000060.1, read as the reverse complement.
GACAGCACGACGTTGCCGGTTAAGAAGCAGAGTCTCTGTTTGCATCCTTCGTACATGCTGAACATCAGACTGAGAGACAGAGTCTTTTGGCATAGAGGCGGCAGAATTCCACGATACAGCAAGCGTATTCCCTCTCGTGATAGCTGCCCGACTGCGGTACCCACAGGTACTCCTTCCAAAATCTATACATCACAATGCACAAATAATGTTTATCCTGAACATTTGAATATTATGCAATATATATTAATTTTATTGTAATATATTAATTTTATTAATATCACGCGAATATACCTGTCTGAATATAATTTTATTAATTGGAAAGGTGACTGAAACATTGATGACAGCGGCGCCCCAGCCGCAGATAAATTCTTTAACATCATTATTATTGAGTCTCAAGACTGAATACAATGAAACCTTTTGCGACGTAATGTTACTCATATTAGTATAATTTTAGGAATAACAGATACATCCGAGGAGAAAAATATTCAATTGTTCTAATTCTAGATGTACTTTATCTCCAGCCAAGAATACTTGTGAATGTTGCATATTGAATTAAGCGTTCTCTATCTGAAAGAATAAAAGTATAAGTAAACACTGATGTCTAAAACACTTACTTTTATTTTTCACATTTGTGCTAGAGAATGTATATATTCATAAATTACTTTATCGCATNAAATAAAATAAATTAATATTCATCCAGGTGTTCAAATCAATATCTAATTTTTATTATATATTAATTTTTAAATATTTTTATGTATATATGAATATATAAATTATCTATAAATCAGATTATGTGTGTAATTGATTATTTTATTTGTATCTTATGTAATTTATTTTATGATAGATATGTATTATTACATACAGTGTAATTTTAACATATATGAATTTATATAAGTAAATAATGCATATAAATTTACATTTATCCATTTTCTTCAGCTTAATTCGATTAATGATTGAAAGAAGAGAATTTTTCGTGTCTAGCACGAAAAATTCACAGTGTAAATCGCGATTACATTATATAACCTAATCGTAACACACGTGTCCACGTATTTTCATTTATTTCCGATTTACGTACATTTACTTGTCGCTATTCAACCCATCGCTTTGAAATACTTGTCGTTCGTAGATACATCGTCTCAATAGTGCCTGAGATTGCTCACGGCACTCCTTACATCTTATCGTCACCTGAGATTTCAATTGACGCCGACTCCATTACTCCCATATCACCTGATACTTCTATCTGCCTGATCACCGCACAGCTGATCAATGTCCGTCCATAGACTTACTCGATCGACTCAAGAGCGGTATACTCCACAGCTGCGAAAATTATCAAAAATATAATAAAAATTCTTAGAATTTTTTAAATAAATAGTGCAACCTCCTCACCGGTTAAAGTATTCTGCTGATATTTTATCAATTTTCGCGAATTTTTGATTTTCGCGATTGAAAATTTCGAATTCTCGGAAAGGTAGAAAATTTTTAGAAATATAAAAAATTCTCGAAATATCCATGAAATTCTTGGAATTTTGATACTTTTCCAACTTTTCAGATTTTTAATTTCACCAATTTTTTTCCTAATATTATTTATTTTAATTTTATTACAAAATTCAAGCTGTCCATACAACTTTCAAATTCTTTAATGATTGGTTCTTGCCGTTAAAGTTTCTCGTTCGATCCAAGTGTAGAAACCAATCGTAATAAAAAATCAGCGCCTACCAAACTGCTATCCGTTGAACGTAATCTCGCTACCATCGAATGTATACTTTTGGATTCAGTTCTACGACGACAGACGGCGGTGTCACTCCTACGAGCGTGTCATACCGTTATTTTGCGGAGGGCAACGTTAAATATACGCTCTTCCCATTTAAATTTCCATCAGTGCGAATTTTCTGTCGACAAACACGATGTTTCGCGTCGCGAAGGTCTTCTCGTCGACTTCCAAAAATCTCAATAAGGCCGTCGAGAGGTCCTTAGGGTCCTGCGTCACAGCCAGGTGAAGTGTTGATTGTTGTCGTCTTTCATCTGCTTTGAGTAACTATTGTTGCCAATTGTGATTTTCTAATTTCAAATTGGCAGAAAATCACACTCAACGATTCATTAATCATTTATGATCAATAAGTTGATCATAAGATCGAAATTCGGATCGCTGTAACGCACCTTATTGTTAGACGCACATCGCGCGGAGTGAATTTTCAACGACCTGTATTTTTAACAAATCGGGTCGCAATTTACGCATTAAAATTTGTGGGCACGTGCATCATATTTAGCTCGTTGCGATTAATTTATATTGAAAGACTGAGGTGTATCTCGATCTGAAATTCCGTGTCCGATATTTTTAGTTGCGAGCGTGTTCGTGGACTTTGGACTGTGCCCCGTTCGGTATGAGATCTGTTAAGCATGTTGCGCAGCGTCATGTAAACTATGACGCTGGGAGTTGTTATGTACATGGTTTACTTATATTAAACAGTTATTTATATACTTGATTCATATATCATTGACGACTCCATCGAGTCCCAAGTTCAGATTAGATTCTAAACATTTAAAAATGAAGCAACCTTAGATAAAATATTTCTTTGTATGAGAGAAATAAATTTCAGATAAATAGGAAGTAGGAAACTCAATATGTATACATATATATATATATGCATATATATGGCAACAAAGAATAAATATTATTTTACAGAAAAAATACAAGGTGGAAGATAACACAGATGAGATTATAGTTTTTATGAGACGATCCGATATATAAAAAAATACAAGATGCTTCACGAATTTATGCAATTTAACTGTATATCTTGAACCTATTATATTATTTGCTTTTATTATTATTTATAATAATTTATTTTTTAATTATGAGCATTATTTGATGGTACTATCGTTTCTCAGATGCTTGGCTACCCAAGCGGCAGCGAAAATTAAGGAAGAACCGCCGAAGCGAGAAAATGTCGCCGCGAAGGAATCCCAATCTTTCACCATGAATCTCTTCCGTGGACAATTGCAGCTGAATCAAGTATGTCCGTACCCAGAGCCTATGAATCAGGAGCAAACTGAGACAATAAAAATGCTCATCGATCCCGTAGAGAAGTTCTACGAGGTAAATTATTGTTCTTTTAAAAAACATGATGTAGTATGAAGTGCAAGAGTTAACTTTTATCAAATGTCTCTCCTTTTTTTTGTAGGAAGTGAACGATGCGGCTAAAAACGATCAGAACGCGTACGTGGACGAGAAAACGGCAGCTGCACTTTGGGAATTGGGAGGATTCGCTTTACAAGTGCCCCCGGAATACGGCGGATTGGGATTGACGAATACTCAGTACACTCGAATCGTCGAGATATGCGGCTATTACGATCTAGGTATTGGCATCACTTTGGGCGCTCATCAGAGCATCGGATTAAAGGTAAAATTTAGCTAGTTTTTTAGAGAGCTAAATACGAACTGGGTCTTGGTAACCTAATATTTGACTAATATTTGAATTTTAATAAACCAATTTCAAATTCATAATCGGTAAATTATGCGCCGATGGTTTTATAATTATTTTATAATATTAAGCTGTCAAGATCTAGCTTGTATATGATTTTCTCTCTTTATTTAATTGTACATTTTCACAATCATGTATCACTTACTATTATGGCTTTTATTGCTGTATCTTGCTTTTTGATAATTTTTTCCGATTTTTCTAATAATATTAATATTAATAATATGATTATAATGAGCGTTATTGTAAACGTCCACAGGGTATACTTTTGTACGGCACGCCGGAACAGAAGGCCAAATACCTGCCCCAAGTAAGCGGTGGCAAATACGCCGCTTTCTGCTTGACGGAACCGACCTCCGGTTCTGATGCCGCTTCGATACGCTCGCGTGCTATTAAATCCGCAGATGGGTCGCATTACGTTCTCAACGGCAGCAAGATCTGGATATCGAACGGCGGCATTGCCGATGTCATGACTGTGTTCGCGCAAGTGCCTATGAAGGATCCGAAAACGGGCGAGATGAAGGATAAAGTGACCAGTTTCATCGTGGAGAGAGGATTCGGTGGTGTCACTAGTGGACCGCCCGAGAAAAAGATGGGCATCAAGTGCAGCAATACAGCTGCGATCTTCTTCGAGGACGTTAAAATCCCAGCGGAGAATGTTCTCGGCAAGGAGGGTGAAGGTTTTAAGGTAAATTTCACGAAAACTTATTTTTCTATCTTCTCTTTGTATGTTATAAGTATACCTAATGTATTATTAATTTCATTAATATAAATCGAAAAATGTATTTAATACAATCTAATTACGTCTAATACATAATTCACGTTACAATATATTTATATTATTTTAATAAAATTCTCATCTGATGCTCGCATAAAATTTCGCGAATTATTTATATGAATTTGAACACTACTCAAACATTTGTTTTGTCAGGTCGCAATGAACATTTTGAACAATGGCCGATTCGGTATGGCAGCGGCTCTTTCCGGTACCATGCGTTACTGTATCAACAAGGCTGTAAATCATGCAACGCAACGCGTGCAGTTCGGTCGCACAATCGACAATTACGGCGCGATACAAGAAAAATTGGGACGTATGTCTATGCTGCAATATATCACCGAGTCGCTCGCGTATATGATTTCCGGTAACATGGACAGCGGAAGTCAGGACTATCATCTGGAAGCAGCTATTTCGAAGGTAATTTTTCTATTGCTCGATTAATCTGCTTTATATAAAATTTTAACGCGAATTTATTTACACGCTATGAATACTTTTTTAGTGCTTCGCGTCCGAGTCCGCGTGGTGGGTATGCAATGAAGCTATTCAGACCTTGGGAGGAATGGGTTTCATGTCTGAGGCCGGTCTAGAACGTGTGATGCGCGATGTGCGTATATTCCCGATCTTCGAGGGAACGAATGACATTTTGCGTTTGTTCGTGGCGCTCACCGGTATTCAATACGCCGGAAGTCATTTGAAGGAGATACAGAAGGCCTTCAAGAATCCTACCGCAAATTTAGGATTGATTGTCGACGAAGCCACTAAGCGAGCGACTAGAGCAATCGGCTTGACATCACCGCCTACTTTTGGGAATTTAGTACATCCAAAATTGGCGGAAAGCGCCGCGCTTTGCTCGAAGGTAAGAATAATAATTTAAATGTAAGTTAAAATTTTGCCAGTTAAATACAAACTCATACAAAAAAATATATATATATAATTGCAGAACGTGCAAAACTTTGGCCAAGTTATAGAATCCTGTCTTATTAAATACGGACGAGGAATTGTAGACGAGCAGTTTATCCTCAACAGGATCACGCAGGCTGCTTTTGATACATATACAATGGCAGTTGTTCTAAGCAGGGCGACTATGTCGTTGAACAAGAATCTGCCTAGCGCAGAGCACGAGTTATTAATGGCACAAACTTGGTGCGCGGAGGTATGAATTATATATATTATTCTTTATTAAAATTTTAGCAGAATCAATCAGTATTATGGCCGTAGAGTGTATTTGCTGTAATTTTGTTGATAATTTCCTAAAACTAATAAATAAGTATATAGATAGTATTTAATCAAAAAATATATTTTTAAGATGATTGATAATTGTAAGAATAATTTAGGAATAATTGACTATCATATAATACAAATATTATTTGATCCTGCTAACGATAATATGAATACATTTATTTAGCAATTGCTAGATGCGATTATTTAATGCAACTTATTGTTCGCAGGTGTCGAATCGCGCTGCATATAATCTGCAGCAGGTCGGTTCAAGCAAACAATTGGACGTCTTTAGTAAATTAAGTAAAATTTCGAAGAATGTATGCGATGTTGGTGGGTGCGTACAATTAAATCCACTAGGTTTTTAAGACACGGTAAATTTGTCTTACGAGATATAACTTTTCTCCAATTTTAAATTTGTCGCGCCAGATATAAGAGGATAAGAGAAATTGCTTTTCCTGTAAGGAAAAAGCTGAATATTTTATTATTCTTTCTCACAATCTTTCAACTCGTAATTCCTAGAAATAAAAACATGTAAATAATAGTACAAATGTAAAGTTACTTCGTAATCGATTGTATTTTTCGCGGACACTACGGAACAATCAATGCAAATGTTAAAACTTAATAGGGTGTAAAGCATAAGGTGTATCTAAAGTATATATATATATATAGAAAATTATGTATTTTTAATATCTCTTTATACCTCTTTACACGAAACGGCGATTCCAGATGTACAGCTATACAAATAATGCGATTTATCTGACGTTTTTCTTTTCTTAGATACTGTTTATTCATTTTATATATCCATCAGTTTCGTTAAAATAATAAAAATAATTTTAATAAATCACACCGTGTTAAGTCGTCTTTTACACAATAAATTAAATGAAAGACTTTAAATGGGAGAAGTGTACCGTCTTACGCGGCATATACATATATATATCTTATCTTATATACATTTAAAAATATTTTAATATTATCGTAGCTGCTCTTTTTTCCCACTTAAAGAAACTCCTCAGCACGAGACACGTGAAAGAAATATACCAAACAGGAAGCTACAATCAATTGTAATAACTGATCGCTCGTTTTTCTAATCGTTAAATGCACAATTTAACAATATCACAATTATGCGAATATAAAGATGTATAATTTTTCCATCGTACTTCTAATGACAGTGGAAGCACACTGAATGTTCATATATATATATATAGATTCCATATCTTATTCTTTTTCAAAGTGTACAACATTCGTACATAAGATTAATATAATGTAGAAATCGAGACGAAGAAACATGAAGCTGCGCGCACAATTCGCACAACGTTATCGCATTATTCAAGTTTGAGAATCAAATTACCTTAGTATTCTCGATTTTTTGCAGTCCTAATTCCTTAATTCTTATGGACTCGCTCATGATTAATTGATCGTGATTTACAATACGATAATTCTAGCCTGTGCAATGTAACAAAATTCGTTAATGAGCTAAATGAAACAAACTTCTTCGATACGCGGCTTCCTTTTAGGCAATAATTCTAGCGAAGTGAAAAATTCGTTGTTCATTGAAATTAAATAAGGTTATTAATAATAGTCATTAGCTTCTAATTCAGCGATATAGGAAAAAGATTTAACAGAGCTATATTATGATACGATTAACCCTTTAACTGGCGGAAGCAATATTATGTTCACAAAAAGTGAGTTAAATTGATGAAAACGTAATACTGCGTTTTTATATTCTTAGTAGTTCAATATTTCTAAAATTGGATTCAAAGATTTTTAGAATTATTTTATTCAATAGTAAGCTTCAAGATGATAAATGTAATATAGTCTAATATAGAATAAAGCCAACCTAAAATTGAAAAGTTTTACAAAAATATTAAAAAATAAAAATTTAGCTTGCCAGTCAAGGGGTTAAGATATCAGTACAACTTAAATGTAACTGATAAAAAATTTTATATATAATATAATTTATATGTATATAAATTAAATAATTTTATTATATATAATATATATAAAATGATATAGTTCTAAAAATTTAAAAAAAGATTTCACTATATAAATTATTATAAAGTTAACTTTAACGAGTTTATCGCGTTTTTTCACTTCAAAGAGCCGACAGGTGCGCGTGAAAATTGCAAATTCACTGAGTTTCAATGAGCTTTGAGATCTCACTCAATTTTCATAGTGGCAGTGCTTTGCTCGAATTCTCACGACAATGTCTCGAAAGACGCGCTAGCTGCTAAGAGCTTTGCTTCTCGGAGAGTTTTGAGTCTCAAACTTGAAGCGAGTCTCAGACTTGAACACATAAACGAGCGCTCGAATAAATCAGTAAATTTTACCAGAAATGACTTACACGTGACAAGAAATTAATATGAAAGGTAGGTCTCGATTATTTCTCTACGTGCAAAGGCGACATGTCAGGCGAGGGGTGGCGGAGGCAGGGGATTTACCTACGAACGTTGATAGATATAACAATGGCTGCAATTTTTGTAACTTCTGAGAAAAATAGAACATCTGACTATCTTTTTTTTCTTATACATGTTCGTTACTCCAGGTATGTAATTTTACTCGTCGAAGGGGCAAGAGACTGAAGAACCACCCGTACATCCTTCTACGGATTCCGTGCAGTTATACCGGTGGAATCCGCATTGCATTCTCGTCGTCTCTTAATCTAATAAGTTACCGTTGCTCGCATAACGTTAAAAGTGTCAGAAAGAAACGGTCGAGAAACACACGCAAGACAAAACGTGATGATTAGAGAAACTCGCTTGTTAGCAGATCTGAAAAGTTACCGTCGTCCATGTCTGATGCGAGATCGCCAAAATCAGGTATACATCGTTACATGACATCATTACTACAGAACTAGTCCAATCCGGTAGGCCGTCAAACTCCAGAAAAGCGATCAATACCCCTTTCACTGATGCTCAATTAACAATGTCGGCGATCACGCCTCGTTTCACTCGCGGCGATAAAGTCTCAGCTCTGTCCGCGAGACATTACGCACTTTGTACCTACAAAAGGATGATTCGAATGTCTCGTAAAAGAGAGAGAACTTATGATATCTCCCCGTATTATCCTTAGATTGAATACATATGCGTCACCCTGATATTCCTCAATATGAAAATAAATCTTTGTCGATTTCTCACTACCGTATATCGATACGTGACCTGCATAAGTGCAACATACTCTTCGTATTGGTGTTGAAAAGAAGCGGAATATTGTGCTAGCATTAAGCGTCTTCTGTGTTATAACGTAAAAAATGGTCGGATTTTTCTATATCGAAGAACATCGGCGCACGTTTTCCTTTTTTTTTTCCAATTTTACAGTCGATGCAAGCAAGCGAGCTCGATATCTACGAGCGAACGAATGAAATTTAATTACGGACGCATGTCGCAGATTCTTTTTCAGGCTAATGTTTGGAAAATGCGCGGTATCTGATCGATTCTTTCGCAAAAGTATCACGCTCGACACTTAAAGTCTTACTTTCGTTGCACACATTTACTTTTGTTACTTTAAGTAATCACTCATTTATATATATAGATATATCTCTCTCCACGCGGTTTGCAAGACACGCGCCTATACGAAACTGACCGCTTACATCGTAATACTAATCGCCTTATCACGGCTCAATAAATCGTAATCTCTAACATATAACACACATTCACACTCTCTCACACACACAAGGATCGGGTCGCGCGCGTAAGGAATAATTTTACACCATATCTCAAATATTAATATATATTAATATATATTAAGACTTTCGTAATCGAAGTTCTATGTACGAATTTTTTCTTTCAGAAAAATAGCTTTATATTTGCGGTGAATGATTAAAAATATAGATCCGCATTTTTTTAACTGTACCTTCGTACGTATCCTCAGCTCTCTTTCTCTTTAAATTTTTTCCTATCTGCACAAATGAGAGTGCGTTTCCTGTTTACGCGCGGAAATCGTAGAAGAATGCAGATAAAAAGAGCGGATTTTGCAGACCTTTATATGTATAAAATAATCCTTCGCAACCAGCACGGACTCTACAACTTCTACTTATCAAAATGAAAAAAATTATAATACTCGGATAACAAACGAGATGTAAAAAACGTAATAAGTTGAATTGTTTGATCCTCAATGATATCTTGTAATATAATAAATTACTCTGCGCACCACATCGCGCCGTTTGGCCGCGACTATATAACAATAGCAATCTATAATTATAATAACGACCGTAAAACTTTATACACAAATCTGCAATAAAGAACAAGACGATCTTTGCAGGTAGAATCGTTATACATTAACACATAATTCAGATATGTCGTACGTAAATTAAGATGACTGGAAATATCGTCTGCGAAAGGATGCCAGAGAACTTGTTCATGCCAGCTAGTCGCATACGGATCTCGCGCGATTCGATCATCGTAATCGCAATCTCTCTCTCTCTGTCGTAGCAGCGCTCATTAAACAACTCGTGACGCGTTTAATATGCACTTTTGGCGAAGAATGAAGAATATATACTTAAAGCTTATATAAAAATTATTACGGCGATGTTTCTGTAAACGAAAAGTTAGAAGCATTTAAACTCGAGCGAGGACGCTACTTCCTCGCGACGCGGACTATTTCAACTCGTCGATTAACTCGGGATGTACTCAAGCGCAATCTGAGAAACGTTAATCTCTTGCTGTCGATCGGGGCATTATGTAACTTACAAGGGCTCGTCAAGCCTGAATTATGACGTCATTACCTGGAGTAACTCGCGAGAGAGACATAGAGAGAAGGAGTCAGGCGGCCTAACCCTGTGCTATAGACAGATTTTTAAATGTTTGTCCGTTCCAAGCGACGGCGATGCAGTAGTGCTGGAGCAGCTGGGTGAGGAGCTCTCGTTCGTCCAGCATCTCTATGTGTTCGATTCGACTACGATCCATTACAGGCAGTGAATCATAAACATCCACCATCGTCCACGCGCTCGTGCCCTCCCAATTGTTTATGCTAAAGCTGCAACAGACGCAAGTTGAATTAAATGTCTTTGTCGAACGTCGCCGTTTGGATCAACCGAGGATATGTCGAGGGATGCGCTTACCGCCTCTGTTGAGCCTCTAACGACTCGCAATCCTCCACGCCCGCCAATAAGCACCCACGGCTGCGGAGATTCGATAACATGACCTGGCCGAATTTGTCCTTCATATTCACCTGTTCGTAGCTGACAAAAAGGCTGTTTGGGAACTTGCCCGCTAGCCACTTCAATAGTGACGAGGTCGCGCTAGCGTCTACGTATACTAGAACACATTCTGCGAGGAACATAGTCGGTAAATTGAAATTGACTTCGGCTTGGGCCAATTTGTTATTTAGCTCCGCTATGTGTCGCAGATCTGTACCAACCAGATGATAATTCGCGGCGTGCAGGTCTGTGGTCGAAAATCGGATTTCTCCGTCTGAAAGGACGCAATTGCGTATGTAATAGGAAAAAATGATACAAAAATGACGACGATAAAATATCGCGCAATAGAATACCTTCGGTGTTTAGCATATCGATTAATTGCTTGTGCTTCTTGATGTGATAACATTTCTTCGCGGTTATGCTGGGAAAATCGAGCTCCACGAAGTTCGCAGGGCTATTCCCTGCCTCCCTGAGCCTCCAATAAAGAGTGTCAAAACCAGAACCCAAGTTTATGATCTGACCTTTACCGCCAGACAGCTGCATAAATAGAAAATTCATCTTTGAGACCGAGATTAATTAAGAACATAATAACTTTCAATCAGTATAAAATTTTTATCAATAGATTTTATCAATCTAAACTTGTGCCTATCTAGTGAAAGACAAAATCTTAATTTTTGGTAACATTTTAATTAAAAAATCAACAATCATGGACATGTATTCCAATTTATTTAATCTCTTTTTTAATCTCTTGTCTAACTAGAAAGAAAAATTTACATAGATACAGATATTTGTAATTCCAAATAAAATAGCCGCGAGTTGCTTATACTAAATTTAAAATAAAATAGCAACGAGCTGCTTATAATAAATTTAAAAGGGGGAATCTAATTTATTTAATGTAAAACGTTATCATTAATTTTCCGTGCAAACTAGAGCTATATTCTATTCACACTGCAGAAGATGATTGATTTTTCGTTTTTTCACAAGATATTCTACCCTCCCCTCTCTCTCTCTCTCTCTTTCTCACTCTATATATATATATATATACATATATATATACATATATATATATACATATATATCGTGATAGTTTAGCAGCGCCCGAGCCAAGTAACATAAAAGCGGAAAACGCAGGCGGTCGCTTTATACGCAACCGGACCGAATATTTTTGTCCCCGCTATAACGGGCAAATTCCGCATCGCGTGCGGCCGGTGCCAGGTCGGAAATGAGGCACGGCAAGCCGCGCGTTTTTCATTGACCTATATATCGGTGAGCCGTCGCGATAAATGCGGGGAATCTCACGGGAATTAGGACAGGGCCTCGGCCGCCGGCGGGTCAAGGTTTCCGCCGCGGCACGTCCCTGCCGCCCGGATCAGCTGTATTTCCCCCACCTCTTCCCTCTCGCTCCATCGCTCATTCTCTCTCTCTCTCTCTCTCTCTCTTTCTCCGTCATCTCGATTGTTTCCGATTCGCGTTCTAGGTTATACCCGCCGCAGATCCGTTCATTCCATCTGCACTCTCTTGCTCCTTTCGCGCTCATTGCAAGAGATTCATGATACTCAACGTTTTTTTATGTGCAACAGAACGAACGTACATCGAAAATGCAGAGCGCAGGAAACAATCCGACCGAAACGAACGGGCGACAGGAGTCGGCGCGCTCCGACCGACGAGAGAGGAGACGCGGGAAGAGCCACGGAGGGTGCAGAAGGTGCAGCCGAGTGGGACGAGCGACTTTTCCGGAGTGCATCGCGTTTGAACGACGGGAAATCGTCTCTCTCGAGCCATCGCACGTCCTCGCGGAACAAACGCGAACAAAAGCGAGGAAAAATCGAAGAGAGCGGGAGGGGAGGGGTGGGCGATGCGTAGCGCCGACGCTCACCTTGAGGAACTTGTCGACGAAGAGCTCGATGCCCTTGACTCTGGCGTAGTAGCCGCGATTGATCTCGGGCGCCTTCCGCGCGGTCTGCTTCACAAACAGGCTGATGAACGGGTCGCACCAGTAGCCGAGTTGCACCGCGTATCGCTTGCACTCGCTGGCGTCGTCGTTGGTGGCCTGTATGGCCTCATCGTCCGCCATATCCTTGATCATCCCACCGGCGCCGGGGACAGTGGCGGGTTGCCGTACCGCTCGCTCTCTTCACCCTATCTTTCCGTCCCCCCCTCCCTCACTGTCTTTCTCGTGCTCTCACACTTCCGTACACACACACACACACACACACACACACACACGACGCACACGCACACTTTTTATTCACCCTGTCTCTCTCTTTCTCTTGCACTTCCTCAGATGAGAACGAACATTCTATCACTCGCGCGAACCGCGCGGACACCTCGGGGATGATGCGGCGCTCGAGTGGACCGTCGCGTATCTGTCACTCGCGGCGCACCACTGCGCCACCGCCGGCCATTGCTGCCCGCCGACGGTGCTGCACTCGGCTACACTTGCGCGCTATTCCGTCGCGCAGGAGCGGCACGACGCGCGGGAAAGGACCTTTTTCTTTTTAATTTTTAGAATTGTATATTATTTAACATCAAAGTTTGATTATTAATGTTAGATAATGTTAGATGGATTAATATTAAAGAAATATATAAAATATATGTAGAAAGGGTCGACATGCATTTGTTCCAAAGCTAAAACTTGAAGAAGATATAAAATTTGCAAAAATTATTATTACGATCTCGATAATGCTAATATTAACTAATTTATTTATTCTATCACATTATCGATTTATTAAAGCGTGTTATTCCCGTTGAAATAAATAAACAAAAATTTCATTTCTTTCTAATTGAAGTTTATACGCGTTTGAAGTCAAAACTTATTTTTTTCTTCGAAGATTATAATAAAGAAATATTATCTTATTTTTTAGTTCAATACCTTTAGTCGACAATTCTTCTTTTTGAGATTTGATTTTTAATATTCGTCCGTTTAGACACATTTTTTATGCGTTTAACAAAATTGGAGCTAAAAAGTGTTATATGATATATACAATTATGTTAATATAATTTTTCATATTTTACCTGCTGACAACTTTTTAATAATAACATTTCTCATTGACGACACGTGTTTTATTGATGATAAGTCTTGTTACAAATCTTACACTGCGTCTTTGGAGTATCTTCTGCAACTTACTTTCTGCGAACGGATCAGTAGAACTTTTTCTTTTCACCATTATTAAAAAGCTTTCAGTTGCGTTATGCTATGTCGCAGCGAGTTGCGTAGTTCTTTTGAAAGATCGATACCTCATGTACTTGAAAAAGAACTATTTGACCTGCTTAAATCTAAATTAGAATAAGAAATTTGTTATTTGTATATATGTACATACATGTGGAAAAGATGAACTTTTTTTTCAGAAATATCAACGAGATAGATTAAAAATACACACTGAAAAATATAATTTAATATATAATATATATGAGTATACAAAAAAGATAAACCGCTCAGATTTCTCATGTAATATCATAAAATCTCAGTTGTCGTTGTATTGCTTATGTTGCTCTCTTGGCGTAATAAATTAGCATTGCTCTGGGTCTCTCTCCTTCTCTCGTTTCTCGATGAATTTACAATAATTAATTTCGTAAGACAAGTGGACCTTTCTTTCATCTCCATTTCATCTATTCTCTCGCTCGATCGATGCAGATGTGCATGACAGGATTTCGTGCATTTGCAGACACACATATACACACACTCACACACATACACACGTGTACGCAAGGCGTGTAAATAAAACATGGACCTTCATTTCTCTCTCTCTCTCTCTCTCTCTCTCTCTCTCTTTCTCTTTCCCGTTAATGATCTCACATTTCAGTGCAAAAAACATCGGACTGCACAGCAACTGCGACGCAATTCTGTGACGTCGCATTCGTGACTTCGCGTAACAAAATCAATCACAGCTGGTGATCTCCCGCCTTCCTTCTTACGACAGACTCTATTGGATTCATTGAAGCGGATAAACAGATATAAAATGCTCGCTTGCGATAAGACACTCGAGTACGCGTTACTCGGGCGAGACGCAGAGCTCATCATCATTTCAGGATGTGCGAGGCCCTTGCCCCGAGCAACATCGGCTCGAGGAAACGGTAATTACACGAGTACGATGTCTATGATAGATAGGAACAAACTATAGAGAGAGAAGCAAATATATCGTTAATTAAAGAACAGAAAAAGTCGAGTAATGCGGTTCGTATAAACACGAATTATTTGTAGCATCGTCGATTAAACTCTCGGCATCGCTCGATATCTCGATCCGCGACGCAAACGCGGTATCGAAGCTCAACGGTGATATAGAAACTCTCGTGATATATATATATATTAAAGTTTTTTAAAAAAAGAAAAAACCGTAACAGACTAGCGAGTGTGAATTCTTTAATCCTTCCGAAACAGCGTTCGGACTACGTCGCGACAATCTTCATGTCTACGCTTTGCAGCTAAAGATCGCTAATTGGGAATCGCACAGAGAATCTTGCATTTTAAGAAAATCGTAAAAAAGAGCCTTCGCGAAAATACTAAATAGTCTTCTAAAAACGCGGAGACACGAAAGGATTAAAGTTTCTTCTCAAAGTATTCTTGATACTTAGCGCGAACATTCGGAAGTTCTTCACCTCCCAAACATCTTCCAGTCTCTTAGACTCCCACGCTGTTCGAGACTGTTATTGTCGAATCAAAATCGATTACTCTTCCGCGTCGGGTTTCTTGCCGCTCGTTCCCTTCGAGTTCGCACCCTTTGTCTTCCGCTTGGGTGGGACAGGTGCGTCGATGCCGACGGCGCCAGCCGGAACCGTCGGCGGTGATGTCTCCGGCACACTCGTGTCGGTCTCTAGGGTCTTCGTGCCGGTCTTCTTCGTTGTCTTTACGGTCTTCTTCGCTTTGCTCTGCGAGGGGTCCGCGGTGGCACTCTCCGTTGCGACTGAGGGTGCCGCTTCTTCAGGTTTCGTCTTCGGTTTCTTCGTTACTTTCTTTACCGTTTTTTTGGCTGCTTTCTTGTCCGCACCTTCCCCGTCGGCGCCGTCCGTCGAGTCGGACTTCTTCAGGCTTTTGTTCGCGGCCGCCTCTTCCTCCAGCGCGCTCTCCACGGACGGAGTTGTCGGCGGTGTAGCTTCAATCACTGTCGGCGTCGACGGGGCGTCCAGTGGTTTCACTTCAATGAGTTTTCCCATCGGCGGACTCTGCTCGGCGACCGGCGACTGCGGAACTTCGCTCGGCGATTTCGCTGCCGCTTCCGCTGTTTCGGCTTGCTCAATAGCTGTTGCTTCCGGTGCCTTTGTTACTTCAGCTTGCGCGGCAGTTTCCGCTTGTTTCGCGATCGTTTCCGTTGTCTCGACTTTCGCAGCTTGCTCTGCAGACTTCTCTTTCATAGCTTCCGTCTCGGTAGTCTGATCCGCAGGCTTCACCTCTGCCGTTTCAATCTTTGTAATCTGTTCCGCAGGCTTCGCCTCCGCCGTTTCGAGTATTATAGTCTGTTCTGGAGGCTTCACTTCTGCCGCTTCTGTCTTCGCAATTTGCTCCGCTGGTTCTTTCACAGACGATGTTTCTAAAGGAACTACACTGCTACTTACTGTTAATACCTTTTCTTCAATAGCCGGTGGTACTTCTGATGGCACTTCTTTAGTTGTATCGCTTGTTGATTCCTTGGCCGCCTCAAGAGAAGCAGTCTTTTTCGGTAGACCGGGAACTACAGCCGCATCTCTCGTGACATCGCCGAGTTTCTCAACTTCGCAAGCTGATCCGTTTAACTGAACGGATTCCATCGGAGTCGGTGCAGAAGTGATGTCCGTGGACTCATGTACGGCTGTGACTGTCGTAGCAATTGCTTCATCGCTCACGGCCACGGCTGCACCCAACACCGACTCTTTAGGCTCAGCCTGGAGAACCGATTCCGCCACCTGAATAGGCACGGGACTCACAGTGGAAATTTCGGAAGCCGCCAACAGCATCTCCGCGTGCCGCTCGCCTGGATCTATCGTGAGAGGTTGTGTTACATCAGGAACGGATTCAAGTACACATTTCGCAATGTCTTCTACCGGTACTTCGCTCGCTGCGAGAGGTGTTAGAGCAATGTCCTGCGGACTGTCTACGCTAATCGGAGCTGCAGATTGCGTTGCGTCTTGAGCAGCGGGAGCTGGCATCTCCGGTTTCACCTCAGTAGGCGCTGACTGGGTACTGCCAGTTTGTGTAATTGGCGTAGCTGCTTGTTGCGCAGGCAATTTACAGACCAAGAGGGATGTTTGCGAATCAGCTTGTGGCGGTTCTTTTGTTTCGAGGGGAAGACTTTCGCTTTGAGGCGCCGCTTCCTGCGTCGTCTGCGAACTTGCAAGCTCGCCTTGTTCCGCAGTTGTTTTCGCGGGCAGCGGTTCTGCCAGCGGCTGCGGCGGAGGCACTTCAGTACTAATTTCGCATTTTACATTTTTTGGTTCCGTTATCGGTTTTGAACAAACGTCACCCGACTGTATCGGCTCACTGGATACTTCTATTGCGGCAGTTTCTACTGTGATGCTTTTCTCAGAAGATAACGCAGGTGCTTTCTGCTCGGGGATTTGCGTTGCCAAAAGCTCTTTGGAAACTTCGCATATTAGAGATTGCGTTGGATCCTTGTCCGCTTCAACTGGATGAAGAGAAAATAAAAGTGACAGATACAAACGCGATCAAACAAGTACACAACAAATACAGAAAGAACTATTCTAGAAAATTGAGTAAAGAAATCGTGCAAAATGTTCTATACGGTGAATAGAGACCGTTTTTTTTTATTAATTTATAAAAGTAAAATTCGATTAATATTGAAATGATCGCATATTTACAGATACATATTTACATATTGTAATTTTAAGCAGCGTAGGCGATGATTAATGATCACAATGAGAAAATCCGATTCTGTTCCAACATATCGAAATGTGCCACGAGTTCGAATAAATCATAAATATATTAATAATAATATACATTTATTAAGCGTTTTGGAAGACCAGATGTATGTAATTCCGCATGTGAATTATAAATAACGCTCATGTGCTCGTTATTAATGTAAAGCATATATAAAGCGTAATGGATAGCACAATATTTCGTACATGTAATGCATGACTTGTTTGAAGAATGAAAGCCGATTATATCGCAGCGGCAGTTTAAAAAGCAATATTTAATACAAAATGTTTAGTAAATAACTACGATTTATAAAAGCATGCTAATTATGTAGAAGCATAAAGTAACAATTTTCAAAGTATTCGTATTAAATTGTACCTCACACATTTTGTTCGTACATACATTTCATTTTATACATCGATTATATACATAGCTTTAAAATTATATTGAAGGTGTGTACAGTTCACTGATTTAAAGATGTATTTCTAAAGGATCTTTTTTTAAACGAGTTAGAACAGTTTTTAGCATGAAAATAATTTTATTTTCATTTATACTTTTGTAAATAGTAACAAAAAAGTAATTAAAACCTTTAAAATCTTTTGTAATTTAACAATAAGATTAACAATTTAATAGGTTTTAAGGTGTATCATTTTAAATTATTTTGAAATAAAAAATAAAAAAAGAAGTGAATATCAGAATGTGATGTTTTGTGTGAGTACATACAATATTTACCCCATTAAAGCAAAACGACAATATAAGATGCAGCAATGCTATGGCGCCAGGATCTGTTAGTTGCTGTCCTCCGTTCCTGTTTCACAAACACTCAAACTAGATAAATTGCATTAATAAGAATATCGTTTCATACTTTTTGCTCAAAATATCGCAAGGAATTCGCGAATCAATACAAGCGTGTCGTTTTTAATCATTTCCTCGTTCAACGTCTTTAATTCAGAATTATGAAATTGATTATCGCATGCTGTATTAAGTGAAACGAAAAAAACAAACAAAAACGCAAAGCATACTCGAGAAAACAGTTAATGGCTTTGCATCATGAGCACATTAAATTTCAAAAATATATCTCGCACTTCTTTAATTATTTTGACGAACAGTGATCGTTGAGTCAAATATCGTGTCGTTATTTCAGTTTCTGCGTGCATGTAATATTTTACTTTATGACATATGGTTACCTGTAGTTCAGACTCATAAATGCGCTTTAAATATTTATTACGATTTTATTTGTGACAACGTGATTTTATGTGGAAGAGAGAAACATACCGGTTGGTTTATCTACTTTAACATCTGCAGATGCATCAGCAGTCTCTTTTGCAGCAGTCTCTTGTACAGCAGTCTCCAAAATAGCGGTATCCTACGAATATTTATTTATTATAGTATAAATTATTATCAGAAGAGTATTCGATTTCATTGCTTATGTAACTTTTTTGGATTTAATTATTTAAATGGATTAAAATAATTGTGTTTTTGATGATATTTTAATTGCAATTTTAATATAAGCTAGAGTAATTTCTAAGATCATTTTATACTCATTATGATAAATGTTATTCGATATTGAATTACCTCTTTTGGTGGCGTTGGCTGCCGTTGCGGAACAAAGGAAAGCGTCTCGCAGATCTTCTTCCATATGTTGTCAAAGCTGTCGCGACCCATGTAATCGATCTGTCCTTGTTCCCAGCTCTGTTTCCTCATGTGCTCTTCCAGAGCTATTTGCTCGGCACTCCTCGCTTCGCCTAACGTCATTTGAGCTAAAGCACCGGCAATACCCGTCTATGGAATAAATAAGAATATTCTTTCATTTTCAACCGCTTGCAATATTAAAAAATCGATTAATAATGATGAACACAAGAGCAATTCAAGCAATTTTGTCTCTCTTCTGCATTCCTCAAGACAAATCACACATATGTACAAGCTGGTGCTACTTACATGGAGAACACTTTTTTTAAAAATAGGATGCACGTGTCACGAATATAATGTGGAAGTAATACATGATGGGTTAGTACATGAAGATAAATTGACAAACTGTTATGTTTCCCAGAAAATAAATGAAACTATTTATATTCACAATCGGCCCAGTACATGAAATGCAAATTTGTACATAAAAATACTTTTAGATTATGTATTATATATATATCGAATAAATATTCCCAATAAAAGTGCAAGTAATGTCCCAAGCATTGTTGAAATAAATGAATACACGGATGACACAAAAAAGTTGCTTTTTTATAGCAATATAATTATAATTATCATAATGCATTTTTATAAACTTTCTCTTTTAGCGAAATACGGAAGTGATAATATATATTCGACTCGAAAAGAAAAGGATATGGGAACAATTACTTACATTTGCATTGTCTAGATGTTCCGTTACATTCGGGTCAGATCGCGTGGCTACATTGTGGAGATCTGTACAAGGTGCGGGAGAGGGAGGAAGGAAATCGATTCTCCGCGTGTCTGTCTGTTTATTCGCAACTTCCAACGCTTGTTCGCTATTCTTTTCATTATGTACACAACAATGAGGTGCAAAGTTACCCCCAGCATCTTGATTACTAATACGCTGCGCATGAGACTCATTATGAGAGATATGACTTAGATGATCCGCATTTTGATGACTAGTTTGATTACCATCATTAGCGTGGTGTTCCGCGTAGCTCTCGTGTCTCACTTCAGAAAATTGCAATTCTTGAACTGGTTGATGCTGATGATGCTCTTCCGCTTTGTTTCTATGACAATCATGTTGATGAAACTGTTGGTGATGCTCGCTATACTGTCTTTTTTGCTCGTTGTAATGCTGCTGCTGCTGCTGCTGCTGCTGCTGATGCTGCTGCTGCTGCTCATTGTGATGCCTTTGCTCGTGATGTTGCACATGATGATGTCTCTGTTCAGTCCACTGTTCATTATGCTGATGCTGCTCAATGTGATGTTTCTGTTCACTGTGTTGCTGCCAATGATGATGTTCCGTATGCTGTATAAAATGCTCTTGATTGCGATTCTCTTCAGAATAAGTACTTGCATATTCACGATGTTGGTCATATGTTTGAGTAGGCGTATAAGAAGAATGCTGTTGCTCGTAGTGAAATTGTTGATTGTGTGCGAGTTGGGTTGCACCGTGGTCACTTTGATGAACAGCATGCGTTTCTTCCTCGTATTTAACTCCGCAGTAACAGTCTTCACCCTTATTACTCGGTGCGCTATTGTCAGCCGAAAACGGATCGTTTCGCGAAGAGTATTCTTCCCAAGGATCTTTAAATTCGGAGAAATCAGGCATCCGAGAGTCGTTTGTAGCGTCGAAATAATCGGAGATCTCGGGAAAGGGAGGTACATAGGATGGGAGAGCAAATGCGTGCCAAATTGGAGCCAATGTGCTGGTGGCCTATGCAAGCATCATGCCAAAACAGAAAAATGCACACTCGATCTGTTAGTATTGAACTAAGTGTTTGACAGTGTCCATTTTTCTTACAGCGTCATGTTTTCCATATTATGTATACGTATAACATTACACGGTAACAATATAACGTGTTATTTCGTAAATAAATTAACGTTTTGTGATATTATATCAATAGTTTCAAAATGCCACACGACATACATGCTCGATCCATTCATTACAGGTATTATGAATAATGCAATTAAATATAGCACCCGAATTAAATTTTTACACGAATTACAAGTGTATGAGTTAGAAAGAACATAGATCAAAGAAAAAAAATAGACACTGGTTTAATACTAGAAAAATCCATTATATTAACAGCCACATTTGGTAAATTGTTTTAGGATAAAAAGTGTAACATAAATTTTCATTGTATTCTGTTTGAAAATAATTATATTTAGATTTATGCAGCTATTAATATGTACTATACAAAATATATACAAAGAAAAGGCAAATCAAGAATATACCTTGAACCCTACGAAATACAATATTAAAGATTTTTTTTAGAAAATCTTGGGTTCAAAATATATTTGCAAAGAAATTTACACACTTCATATCAAATAAAGATGCAGCGAAAAAAACATGGCTACATACGAATATACATGATTATATTCTCAAATGCTACCACTTATTATGCAAGCTTTCATACAGCATTGAAAAAAGTCATTTTAAAAATGCAAGCATTTCGAGAAAAATTTCAGATTTCTATAGCTATATTTACAAAAAGATCATCGAGAACTCGATGTAACTCTTATATTTGCCAGTAAAAATTCTAAACGATTTGTGATAATGAAAACTCTTTCAGAATTACATCGTAATTTTTATCAAATGCACGATACAATACATAAATCTTATTTATTTCAAATAATAATACTAAAATATAAAAAATAATCTATTGGAAAACTACAAGCAGTAGACAGAGATAACACGTGTAAGAGAAAGTATCTTACCTCTATTTCATTTATAATTGAATATAATTGCTCATTGCTTTGCTTGTAAAACAAATGCATGAGTATAAAAAAGAATTTGCGATATTATTATTTTTGAAGCCAAATGCATAAGTATAAAAGTGAGTTATTAAGTAAAAAATGTGTTATTCACATATTATTAACATGGACAAAATCTCTCTTTATTAGAAATATAAAATTTAGTAAAAAAATAGGTATGCATTTCAAGAGTGTCAATTTAGAAACATTCGTCGTCAGATATCTACTGTGATAAAATAAATTATTGATTAAACTTACCATCGAAGGCGACAGTTGGGGATGCACCCGCTCGCAGAATATGTTCCACCACAGTTGCAACAGCGGTTGCAAATGCGATGATCCCGGTGGTGGCTGGACGGTACCGGTCAGGGTATCGAAATACTGTAACCACGGTTTCGTTATGCCAATAAAGTGTATTATTCTTACGTCCTCGCCAAATCTAGAACATAAACGAGAATTAGAAAACAGAAAAGGATTTAATCGCAGTGAGCTGAAAGAGCGCGAGCGCTTACTGTTTAAATGCGGGAAGATAGGAATACGTCGCGGTGGAACACATGTTGTAGATGAATGGTAGATGCTTGGAGATGTCTTTAGTAGCCCAGTCGCTGAAGTACATGTTCAATAGGCCTTGATCGCCGCCGTCGAACGAGCCCTTGGCGGCGGCGAACGCAGTGATTGATGCGAACGTTTGTTGAGATGGTCTGAATACAAATACTCCGGAATTAAAACAGTCAGGCCAACCGACATCGGGCGCGGCCGATAATTCTTCCCGCTCGAACAACTCATCGCAATTTTGTACGACCTAAAACCATTAAACAAATTTACAGTGACATGATTCTCTTATAACAGTTTAATTCTAATTTGTTTTTTAAATTATATAAGTATTATTTTATTTTGTTATTAAATAATATGTATCATATTATACCAAAAATGAATAATAATATAGAATTAAAAGCTTCAATTACAATTCTAATTTTTCAACTTCTATTTTAAATATAAAAAAATAATGTAAAAGGTATATAACAAATACATTATAATTTGAATAAAATTTCGCGTTACTCACAAGCGCATCTGCGTCAACGAATACACATTTCTCGTATTGAGTTAGCCTCCAACAATGCAATTTAGTAAAAGTGATGCCCAATTCTGGTCTAGCCAACAAGGCCAGATTCGCTTCGTCCTTTGAATCGAGAACATTGACTTCCTGCACCAAGGAGAATACTGTCGCCAATTTTTCTCTGGTACAAAAAAAAAGATAATAATTATATGTTGAATTATAATCTGGTCAATGTCATTGTGCAGTCAAGACGTTTTATAAATCGTAGAACAATCGTTAATAAATTATAGACAAAAACTGATCTCATCAAATTTGAATAATTCTCATTAAAATGATGATTGAGTATTTTATTGAAATAATAATCTAATGCCGAATATATAAATCTGAGTATAATTTTCATCTTTATTTTCCTCTGGCAATTACTATGCTACGTATTGCCCTCCAATAATCGCCTGTATTAAACTTGAGCAAGGACGATACCTCATGGTTGCCGTGACTCCGGGAGTGATCAAACAGGCTAGTTCGTATTTGGTGCCGACCCGGCGTAACGAGTGCGCCAG
The DNA here is from genome assembly GCA_021460005.1 of Tetramorium alpestre. Classification (NCBI taxonomy): domain Eukaryota; kingdom Metazoa; phylum Arthropoda; class Insecta; order Hymenoptera; family Formicidae; genus Tetramorium; species Tetramorium alpestre. Next base: position 1,073,126 of record JAJVSH010000060.1, on the reverse strand, counting down.
GACCAACGCTCCCAGGGAGTAGGCATCGTTTGTAGCCAATGTAACCCATGCATATCCTGAAAGATGAAAAAAGACTCGATAAGATACCTGACGAGGCATTTGCTTCTATTAGATGCACCCGGGCCGGAATCTATTTTAAACTCGGCGACTACGGCTGATGTTTAAATCTACGTCGCTGCATCCAGTGGATGTGTCCAGAACACATAAACGCGCGCATGATAGAATATAGGATAGTGTCGTTCAAGGCCATCTCGACGAATCTTTAGGTCTGAAAGTTCAATGCAAACATCTTATTGTGCGACTAAAATCTATCTATCATATCTGTTTTCGATTGAATCTGTTTAAGAAAAAAAATTGTTTTCTTGTCTTTTGTGTTTGTTGAACGTCGAAAACGTCAATTAATTTAAAAATAACACATTCTCTATTACATCCATTTTCATTTCTTTAAATTTTTATTCGTATTTTACAATAGACACGCTTAGTTCAGAAACGGCAAAAAAGAAATCCAGCATTTAATGAAGCACTAATGAGCTGTATCATTTCTAATGAAAGTTTCGCGATACTTGCGAACACGTGACATGTATCTCGTATGTAAATATGTTGCCCCTGTGGAATGTCCTTCGATTCAATTTCGAGGCAGCACGAGGAAGACTATAATGCGCAAAGCCAATTGCGATTTCGCGCATTGATAAGAGCGTCGAGTTAATTTCATGGTTAACACTGATTTCCAAATTATGCGATCTTACGTAAGTGCAATAAAGATAAGAGTAAAATTATGCCAACGAACTCGGCCAAGTTCAAATGTTATCGTACATGCGGCACGAATTTTACAGACGTGCACTTCTACAGGCGCCGATACCTCAGATTCATGAAAAAAAAAAGAAAGAACAACGTGAACCGCTGCGAAAGGGTTGTAATGGCAATGTGAGAGAAATGTCCATTATCTTTATAAATTACGAATAAATAAAAAATATAAAGTGTTTTGCAAAAGGAATTTATTCATAAATCAGAGTTATCAATGTTCAGATTTTTTATTTCAAATTCTCGATGAATGTAACTTTAAAAAAATTAGGCGAATAAATATTAACGTCTGAGCTTTGCAGATACAAAAGTTCGGTGCATTCCCGACGCGTCCTGCCGCGAGAACGCAAAAGAATGCAAAACGGAGACGCCAGACGAAAGGAAAACCGAAAACGAAGGTGACGTTGGCAGCCTTCCAACTCCGGATATATAATTAGAGCTCTCTCGCATTGGTCTCACTTCCTCTTGACTCAACATCAAGAGAGCTTTAATTGTAAGCAATTATTTCTCGCGACGTTTATGTTCACTACTGTGTTCCACATTATAGATACGTCGTATGTCCTTAGTAAGATTTTTAACGATCATTAGCAGATTATATCTTCAGTCGACAAATTGTATAAGAATAACAATCTTTATCTTTCTTTATGTATAATTAAATTTCTTTTCCTTTCTTTCTCTCTCTGTCTATAATTAAAATATAATATAATTTCAAACTAGATTCCAACCCAAAACATTCCAAAATTTTTGTAATATAATTGAATTGTAGCAATATTATTGCAATATTGTTGCATTTTGTGTTTATTGGAAAAAGAATTTTTAATTCTTAATATGTTTTGCTGTAATAAAATCGCTACATTTAGCGATTTAAATTTTCATATTCTTTTCTGTGAATATTTTTCAATACATTTTATTACTAGGAAAAATAAAGTAAATTTTCGTAAACATGTATGATTTTGTGCGGCAATAAATGCGACGCTTATTCAAGCAAATGCAAATGTATCGCTTTCACGCAAGTCGTTATTAAACATATGACAACGGAAGTGGCATTTAGTCGCAAAATCCAATCTTGGGACACGTGCAAAAATTTTTACCTACGCAGTGAAAACTTGGCAAGGCGGAGAAGATCGCAGAGGCGTATCTCTTGTTTCTCGCAGGCGCAAAATTCATCGCGCATTTATTTATAACATATCCTATTTCTATTTCGTGATATCGTACTATCCTCCGCGCGTAAGCAAACCAGCGCATTTTGGCTGTGCTCTATTTTCCACCTGGATAAACCACGTCACCTATTCTTAGGTGGATTTACGATGAAACCCGGCCTCCGGCCTCCGCAATCTTCTTTTGCAAAATTGCAAAATACTTGACGCATGGTTTAAAATCTTATCTCGTGATCCTTAAACTCGTCGCATTTACATGCATCTGAATCAGAATGGAGGCTGAGAAAAAAATGATAGCGTTAGAACATTCTGCCTCATATATATAGCAATTGCATGTATAATTATGCTCTTCAAACGTACTAAATTTAACGCAGTCGACTTTGTTACGGACCGATAAAGACAATAATAAACAAGACGAAAGAGTGGCGCAAGATGTACTGGCGGTGCATAAGGCGTGTTATCGGTTCAAAGTTCATCGATCGGAAAAAAAGATCGCTAGAAATGCGGACAATATTTGCTATTAAGATGGCAAGGACACTGATAATTAAACATCCGTGATGTAAAATAATATATTAAGAGACATGGTACATGAAGCAGTCTGGAGTAAGAAAATATTTTGAGGAAAACCTCCGCGACACATAGATTTGAAGTGCAGTTTTTACTTGAAATGTCAAAGTGAGTTCAATTGCAGCGAATTTTCCAATCGAGTTTCGTTCACGATAATTTCTCGCAAGATCCACTTGATGACTGTTAGCATTGATACGAATTAGGCATTTGCCAAATAAGTCCCCGAGACACACGATAACCTCGTGAACGAGGAAGACCGTCATCGTATGTACACGTGATTGGAGACACATCGATACACCATTGAACCCGCATGTTCAACCACGCGATGTAGAAAAATCTCCTTTATGTGGGAGTAATGGAGGGAAAGCGCGCGAATTGAAGAACGGCGAGCGACGTTCTCCAATATGCTTCCGATTCGGAGTTCGTAATAAGATCGCACGTAGCGTAACGTTGTCATCTTAATTTCATCGTTATGCCGATATACGTGTGGGCGACCACGTTAGAATCCAGAGCGGATAAACGTTGATGATGGACAATGAGTTACGGAAGAACGCGGAGAAGGCGAGCAAGGAAGAAGCGGAGAAGAAGAGGGTCAGGACTTGAGGAGGATCGGGTTTCTGGTTGCCAGTGTTCTCGAGAGCGTAGTTCGTGGAACGTTCAATTCAAAACGAGACGTTTTCTCCCTCGTTACCGTTCGCTCTTCTGTTCTCGATATGTTTCCACGCATTTCCTTCACGACTAATTTGATTGATTGCGCGATGAGTATTTTGTCCGCCTGTCTGTCATTTAACAGAAATTAACTGTCGCTATTGGACGAAGGAAAATGCAACATATAACACTGAAGAAAAAGAATGTTCAGTTACTGTAACATACATCGTTCGAGAGGAGGAGAATAATTTTAACGAAAGTACTAGTTACAAAAATATTCAAGATTAAAATAGAGAAATAGGACTCGCGATCGATGATAAATCAGTGAAAGAAACGAGAGCTCTGGGTCAGAATTCTTCTATCTAATTTTAAAGTAAAAAAATCAATCTTGGAGCGTCTGATTTTGAAACGGGATAGTTGGTCCCCGTATCTCGGACACGTGGCCGTCTCTCGCGTATAAATTACAACGAGAGACGCGAGACGGGAAAAATATTTTAGTACACCCGCTATATTTAATGTCGCGAGGGCTGATCTTCCCTTTGAGGGACACGGAGGTGAGGTCTTCCACGTATAACATTATGGTGCGAGAATACCCGAAACCCGAGGAGGCAGACTGCCGGCATAGGTTTATATTTATACAAGCCGCTCTTCCAGCTCTTATAATAGCGAGCCGGTCTCGCATTCGTGGCGAAATGCATTCATACGTCTTGTGTTAGGTCAAGCATTCGTGAGCGCCGTAGTTGAACCTGACTACTTCCTTATAAGATTCGCAGCAGCGGAAATCGCAGCGACGGTGGATATCCTGGAGCAATTTTCCGTGACGCGAGAACCAATCGCCGATAATAGAATATTCTAAAAAAATCTGTAAATTAACGAAATAACTTTAGTGAATTATTTTATTTGTTCTAGCATCAGCAGAAATTAAAACTTTCACGTTTGAGAAGCAAAAGGAAGCAAGTCGATCGAAATTAGCAACTGCGATCGCAACTGTATTTATATTCTGTAATAAGAAAGTTTATATATTATATCGCGAATTATATAAAAGCCTCATTTGATCTTGTTTCTTCTCTTTTCGTCAATGTTTGAATGTTCTTTTTCTTCTTTTTAAATTAGATGCAAATTCTTTTGCGCATATCCTTTGCCTGTTCTTATGATGAGAACATTGCAAAGCACACGTGCCCAGACTTCTAATAGCGAGAACCTGAATCCAAAGCAGACGAGGTCAAGATTGAGATCACATAAAAATAGTATTGGACGTCGATAAGAGTCCAATGAACTTGACAACTAGTTCACTCGAGTGAAATATCTCATCGGTTTTTTTAAATAAATATATATATATATAGAGTGAGAAAGAGAGAGAGAGAGAGAGAGAGGGGAGGGTAGAATATCTTGTGAACATAAAAACGAAAAATCAATCATCTTCTGCAGTGTGAATAGAATATAGCTCTAGTTTGCACGGAAAATTAATGATAACGTTTTACATTAAATAAATTAGATTCCCCCTTTTANTATATATATATATATATATACATTTATTTGCAGTGCACATGATTATTTAAAAATAATCATCTGCACTTTTCGTTACCAATTTTAAAGAAGGGCGATTCACTGAAATCAAGTCTTATTTATTTAAAATAATTTTTCGATCCACAAGCTCTCTTTAGAAAATGCATAGTTTTAAGTAGAATCTCTGATTATATTCTGAATAACATTAATAATCTCTGGAACACATGCTGAAATAAGTATGCGAGGAAGACAGTTGTTGACATATTTTGTTTCGAATTATTTCTTGCATCGGATATCGTTTTGCAAGTATGTTTTTTTTTATCGTATCTCGTAATTTAATAACTATAAATCGTATGATTTCTAGAAGTTAGTGACCTGGATTTTATTTGAAAAATAAATTCCTCCCTCATTAATAAGATATCAGTGGCGATCGATATAAATGTCATTTTCTTATCGCATAACTCTCAATTACATATGCCGCAATCGATATGCCGTTGTGGGACACTCGAAACCAGTGTGCGGCGCAATGTGCTCGCTGATACCAGTATAGTGAGAATAATCGTAGCGCGTATCTTCCATGAGATAAAATCGAAAGGTCTCAATGCGAAATTATCCGAATAATCTGCTATGACGGTATTCCAATTGCGCCGCGATTTTTCTGTCCACGTGGCCGCGTCGATGGAATCCGGGGTGAAATACGCGTTCGCGAAGCTGCGCCCGGAAAAAAAACCCACGCGTACCCTAAATATACCGTCGACGATGTCACGAGTGTCGCATCGCTCTGACGCGATTCTTTCTGGCGCGTATCCGGACACACCTGCGCGAACAATCGGGCAAGTGACGACAAGCGGAGCGGCAAAAATCTCGCCGAAAGTACGCGGGCGATTCCACGGACGAATAAAAATACGGGAGTCTCTCGGAGACGCCTTGGCAAGGCGCCGCCGAGTTTCTCTCCCTCTCGGGGAGACGGCCAGGAATAAACGTCAGAGATACGTCGCCGACGACGACGCTGATTTATCTTGTTTCTCGGTGTGCGCGAGGAATCCAGCGTTCGGAGAGACAGAGAAAGAAGAGAAAGAGAGAGAAAGAAACGCGTGGAACGCAGTTAGTTCTTTGTCGCGAGCCTCGCCTCTTTTCTTGCTAATTACGCGACCAATTAGCGCGACGGTCTGTGAGAAGATGCCGAGGATCGTTTAGGGAAATTGCTTTTCTTTCAATCGAATATATAATAATTGCTTCATTACTTGCAGGCGCTACTTTACAGAATTTATATACAGAAAGCACGAGAAATTTATATGTGATAAACTTAGATATAATAACATACGTGTGAATATACTGTTATATTTCGAACTCTGAGCCGCGCCTCCGTTACTTTCTATAGTTAGCGGCGATTTCTGTGCTTTTAGCTCTCTTAAGTCCTCCTCCAAGTTTTCCTCCCTCTTTCCACCCAAAATCCGGAGTAATGTTTGTTTTCCATTCAACTGTATTATAATTTGTTCGCTTTTAGCGAAAACAATAGTACAATTCTTTTCGAGAAAAAAACGTAAATGTTTTTAAATTTAAACCTCACGTTCCGCGCGGTCGCAACTTCTCGATCGATTCGCGAAGAAGTTCACGACGGTATCAGAATGAGGAGCGAGACGTAAAAAAGCTCGACGCTCTCGAAGTTGTATGATCGCTGCCGGTTTGAACCCGTTACCCTCTTGACTTTCAGATTGCCATCGCAAATTCAACTCCCCAGTCCACGCGTATCCCGTTTTCATGAAAAAAAAAGAGAAAAAAATGAAAACAATCGGCGCACCGGCGAGTCAGATACGTCCGCGTCGCACGTGAACGACGGTTCCGATCCGCGATGGATGAATTCGCTCCGTCGATTTCGGTCGTCCCCGCAAGGGGACGAGAGAAAGCGAGGAGAGGAGGGAAGATCGAAACGCTCGTAGAACGGCACGAAGGTCATCGGGTCAAGACCGGCGAGCGACGTTATCGGCCGGCGAATTGAACCGGGCTGAATTGAGCCGCGTGTCGGCTGGAGCCGAATCTCTCGTCGGAATCGGAAACCGGCGAGCGAACTTACCGCCCATGACTGGTGCTGGCGTGAGAGAATTCGTGCCGATACTCTTCCGCTGCGTCCAGAGATTACTGGGAGACCGAGACGTTTTTCGTACACACCCACCACCTGCCGGCACTGACTGATGAAACAGGAACAAGTCCGCGTGCACCTCGTCGGCGCCACAACACGAGTGAAGAGAGCGACGAGTCGACCCGAGTCGTCGGGCCGGCCGCTCCGTCGGCTCCGTGAGATACTCCGGTTTCCCCCTCCACTCTCCACCCCGCCACCTCGCGAAGCCGCGAAACTCCGCGGCGGAAACAGACGGCGCTCTCCACTTTACCAACGACGGAATCGCGAGAATTGATTCCCCGAAAAACGTTCGCCGGGCTGATTTAAATGCCGACTGCGTCCAATTAATGTTATACACTTTTCGGTTTTTCCCAGCTGAACTTTTTTTTATGTTTCTTGCCCACCCAGTGAGAAATGATGATTGAAAAGATATCGAATCAACGTCCAACCGTTTTCTCACTGGGCAGTCGACACAGAGCATCAGTGACATTACATTTATGTTAATTTCGCACTCAACAATGTAAATGTAATATAACACATGTAATGATGCTCTGTGTCGACTCATCATTTCTGTTTCCAATGTCCAACTGTATTTTACTTTAAGAAAGTTTAATATTGGATCATTTTATAAATAATGCGGTTTTTTAGAAATATTTTTTAGATGAAACAAAAAAATTGATACTTTAATTTTTATTCTAAATATATTTTTCATTATTATTTACAATTGCTTCCCTTCTTAATCTTGAAGTTTCAATTCCTTGACGCTAAAAGTCTTTCAATTTGAGGCTAAATAAGTCTCTTCTTATATTACATTATTTATGACTTAAGATTGGATATAACTGCAAAGAACGGAACTGGTGGTTTCTGAAGGCTTTTACCAAAAGTGAATTAAAAAATTAAAAGGAAAGAAGCTACGAGAACGAAAGACGAAACCGCAAGGAGGCGGATGCTCGTGTAGGCGAACAACATGAAGAGATACCGACAGTCACGGGAGATTATCTCGTGACGTGAGTTAATTCATGAACGGGAAATAATACTCCGTTGGTCACATGGTAGCGAAATTCTTATCAGCTCGTGAGCGGACGTAGTATTACGTCAATGGCTCCGAAGTTAAAAGAAAACAAGCGACATTATGTCGCGACAGCATTGGAAACTGTTACATCATTGAACTGATAATTGAATGATAAAATTGAATGCACTCGCGTTTAGCGCTGAGAACGCGCTGAGACGCACGTATTTACAGAATCATCGTATTAAGTTAAAAATTATTATTATCCATTAATGTTTCATAGATACGCAACGCGAAGCTTGGTAAGCAAAATGATAGCTTTATGCCGGGCAGCTCGCCAGCAGATTCGCGGCAAGATATCACGGCAGATTAGCGTCGTCTGTAACATAATCTGACAGCAGATTGCCAGGCAGAAATCGAGCAAAATCCATCGTTTCTCTTTCGCCGTAATCATTTACAATTAAATGACATATTTCATTCCGCTGCCAATTTCGCCGTCATATTCTGTCAGCAGATTCTGTTATATTACGGCTAGTATTTTGTCGGCGATATAGGATGAGCTAAAATGACGTGAGCTATTAGAAACATTTATTGAACAAAACTGTTGAAGCATAACAATACGAAAGTTGCAATGTTTGTAACTGACATAGACTGTTTTCCAGCAAGCTATACAGATGACACAGATGAAATACTGTGTCCAACATAAAGTGTTCTATGACCAGAGTTACACTGTGTGACACTGTAAAAACCCTGGTAAAAATAAAATTTGGGGCATAAGTCGAATGTAAGTGGAGGATGATAGACGCTAAGTAAAACGAGTATGTAAAACACATGAGTGTTATCAATTTTTTAAGAAATTTTATATTTAACTTGTAGCAAGACTCTTTGGCATATGTTTAACATAAAATAATTTTAATTTAATTAAAATAGAGATATATAATAACATTTATTATATTAATGTCTTATGTCCATTTCTACCAATGCGGATTAACTTTAACTCTCAGTTTAACTTACTTTTCATCTTTTTCTAATTCTTAGGACTAAAAAGTAAGTTGAACCGAGATTAAAGTTAAATAAATTGGTAGAAATGGATATTAGCAGATCAAACTGTTCTAATTGCTCTAGCCAATAAGAAATGATGATCGAAAAGACATCGAATCGATCTTTTCGACTCAAAAAATATCGATTCGACATCGATTTGACCAATCATTTCTCACTTGGGTAATTGTTCCAACAATAACCTTACACGGTGGAATACAGTATGACGTTGATGTCTTAGGAAAACAGTTTATGAACCTTATTTATTGAGAGTTTATTCTTTAGAGAAGAAAATCTAAGGACGTAAGGGTAACCGCGCAGGCCAGGGTTTAGAACCCTCGGCCTCTTCCATCCAGAAAGTTATTCGCGCACGCGTAATCTGAAACTCTTCGACTCTCAGTTTCAAATACTGCATGATGCATTTTCCCATCCCATAATCGTTTCTTCGCAAAAATATTCCGAGGTCGCTTGAATCACTCGGACTCATCCTGTATTAGCGAAATTCATTTTCAAAGGATTCTGTCCGCGAATTTCAGTTGTTATTCTTCCTCGCGGCCTTTCTGCGCGTCGCCGTCAATCGGGAGCGCGCTAATAGAGATTATTACCGATCGACGACCCTCCCGTTTTCTCTCCCTCGCGGGGGGTCCAGATCGCGTGGGAGGGTCAGGTGAGTTCGCGCCGGTCGGGTCGCGCAGCTCCGAGCTCAGGCGAGAGAGAGAGAGAGAGAGAGAGAGAGAGAGAGAGAGAGAGAGAGAGAGAGAGAGAGAGAGCGGTCCCCAACGGTCGCGACACCTGCCGCGAAAACGACGCGGCAGCGCGATTGCGTCGTTGCGGTTCCGGTGTTTCCCGAGGCCGCGCCGCGCCGCAGCGGCGCGGTACGTTGAGCGGGGATCGGGCGCAGAGGCGGCAGACATGCGGCGTACAGCGGGACTAGGTGCGTCAGGGGCCGGGCAGCGTTCGCGCCGTTAACCCGCCCGCCGGGGAACATCGACGACGACGACGAAGACGAGGAGCGACGGTGACAGGAACGTCGAGCAAGTGCGTGAGAGGCGCGCTCGCGGCAATTCTACGATGTAGCTCCGTCGCGTGACATTCTGTCCGATTCTATCCGTCTCTCTGTCCGTCTATCCACCTGTCTCTCCCCGTGTTTCTCTCTCTCTCTCTTTTTCTCTTTCTTTCTTTTGCCGCCGTCATCGTCCGGGCCGGTGTCGCGGGCGGAGGACCGGAGAGCGAAGGTATCAGCGCGAGATCGCGCGTGTCAGTCACGCGAACGGATTGTTGACGTGCGACGGCAAGGATGGCGAGCTCGCCCACCAGCATCGAGAACCAGATCGACAGCTTCCTGGAGCAGTTCAAGCGCAGCGCCTCCCGGGCGATGGAGGAGACCACCGCTCACCAACGCTCCGGCAGCTACAATGCCTGCAGCAGCAGCATCAGTCGCAGTCGCAGCGGCAACTTGGACCTGGAACTGCTTGAGGCGGGTAAGTCCCTTTCGATCTCCGCGATCGCCTGGACCGGGAAGAGCCCGGGACCTCAAATGAAACTAGCACATGAAAATATTCGCAGGATAAAAAATGAAACCTAATACTGAATCTTTTACACTGAGAAATTAATATTACTTTTGGACCCAACTATAATTTTATAATATTTCTAACACGAAATATGATTAACTTAACTATATATGCATCATTATGTTAACCACAGTTATCGTTGGAAATACTATAAAATTGTGGTTGGGTCCAAAAATAACTATATTTTTCTTTCAGTGTAATATTCCACTTGTTATCGACTTCTAACTCCTGAATGTTGACGGCGAACAGGTAATAAGGTAGCTAGATAGTACGGTAGCTAGGTAGCAAGGTACCTAGATAGCAAGGTAATATTATTTATCATCATTTTGATCTTCCTGGTGAAATTTTGACGTTAAAATCAGGATAAATAACGTCAATTTGCTCAGGACAATTTCATATCTTTTCAGACTCTTCACATCAAGAGTTGTTCAATTCTTGTCCAGATCGGCGAACATCTCGAGTTGACACATTCTATAGAGATATGTACAGAATATCATGTGTTATTAAGGGAGGGAGATAACCCCGCCACGCGGGGCTTTTAATTGCTTTGCTCTTCAAGTTCGTTGGAGCGAGAGAATTGGCCGTTCTGTCTCCTTCAACGCTACAGTCACATGTAACGTGTAATATAAACTAATGAAGATGAAGAATACTCCCTGCGCTCTCGAGTAAACCTGTTGAGAGACCGCGCCGCAATACCGGTCGCAATCGCGATCGCGAATCTCGCGGAAGCGCATTGTCGGGCGCGCCGTGAGAACCGAGAAGTTTTCCCTCGGAGATCCCCGGCGCGCGGCCGAAACGCGCACTTACTCGGATTTACGTCACTTCCCGCGGTTAATCCTGCGCGGGGTGTCAGTTACGCGGCTGCGACATCCGTCGAGTCGCGCCGGATGGATCGAAGGGGCTTCGGAGGAGATCTCGGCGGCTTTGCGACGCTTGAAACTCCGCCGTCATGCGATTAATTTAGCGCGGCACGACGAATCATTACTCGCTTGCACGCGCGTGTATGCGCGTATATGTGTATGACCGCGACTTCGCAACCCCCTGATGTTTGAGTCTGACGTCATACGCGAAGTGCGAAGGTATATATTTGAGAGCTTTGCCCTCGTTTCAATTTTATTGCTTGTAGACTGCGCTTTTCAATGTTTCACTTCAACGTTTCCTTTTGTTTCTTCGATAACGGTACAAAATTCAATTTACGTGCAAAAAGCGCAAAACGCGAATGCGACAAGCTAGGAAATCTAACAAGGCCCTCGGGGGTGTCCTCTGTCATCCCTTCTCTCTCTCCTCGGTCCGTTCGCAGAAATTTAATTACAATCCGAGTTGTGTACACGACTTCTCTCTTTTACCCACAAGAGAGATCGTTCAAGTGGTCGTCGATTAAATTGTCAATTTAAGTTGGGCAGTGCCGCCGCCGGCTGACGGGACGGCCGCACTTTATTCGCGTACCGTGACGTCGAGTGGAAATGGTTTTCGACGAATACGGGAAAGCTCGGCGACGTCGGGACGCGAGTTCGCGACCGGGCCCTCCGTAGTTTTGTCCCTCAAATCGCGCGTGTCGCGTATCGATCCCCGTGTATTATTGCTCCCGGGGGTTCTACTAACGTGTCAAAACGTTATTGTCAAAGAGATTGAGGCGTGTTCTCTGCCTGCGAGGGTTCTGTCCGTCCTCCTGATAAAACATTACTATAATCAAGGCCGCCCCGAGAAAGGTATCCGCTCATCGATTTTATCGGGGGTTATTCGAATAATTAACCGAGTGAAGAGAGAGAGGAATGTGCGCGTAAAAAATTGATATCGCCTTGCTTTCAAACAACGATTAATTCCTCCTGATTTCCTCGCCGATCTCCTCATCGGTTCTCGTTATTCCTCCCATGTCTCCCCGCTTTTCATTCTCGATTAAGCGGCGACCGGCGCGGACAATGGATCGCGGATTTATTTGCGGAATTCACCTGTGGACGCGCGCGTTTATTATTGATTTACAAACAATGGGACTAACCGGTTCTTTTATTCGCGCGTATCACCGCACTTAATCGAGAGCGGCACGTTCTCTGTGTTAATGACCCATCGATATTCCGCCGTTCTCCGGTCTCTGTCTCTTTGGAATAATTACATTCTCGACAGACGGCGTTCTCGAACGACGGTAATCAGCCGCCGAGTATTAATTAGTCTCCTCCACAAAGTGCCTCCCGCGAATTTTTTTCTCTCGCGTGCGAATTACAGCAGCCGTTTGACGATGACGATAAATCAATTTCCCGTCTGATGGAGCGAATAATCGTGTAACGTCGTCTCGCGAAATATCTTCTGTCGTGTAAATCCCCGTCACGATCTGCGCTCGCTTTGTAACTGCCTGTAAAGTAATGCCTTTCCCGGTGACGTCAACCGCACGATCTGTGTTTTATGCAAATTCGTCTGCATCTTTGTCTGCGTTCGATGAACTGTGTATGCTTTTATAATGTACTTAACTATTTAATAACGTCAAATAATTATTACAAAATTAAATTTTAAATTAAGTCGCAACAATATATAATCTTTAATCTAAATTATTAGAGATTATTTCTAATTTAGACACACACATATATGTGTATATGTGTGTGTCTAAATTAGATGTGTGTTAATTTATATTCTCTAAAATTCTGGAATATATAAATGTTTTTTGTTAAATGCTAAAAATATCGAGACACGCGATAGCATATCTTCTGATACGTCACCGCCGTCATCGCTGTCTTCTTCACAAAGTTTCCAAAATTATATTGTTATTATATTTAACTTTTCGTGACACGAATAAGTTACGTGCCACGCGAACTTTATTCACCATAAATTACTCATACCCGAATCAATCATTCCATATCGCACGAAAATCTCTTTTTCCCGCATATTCGAGGGACAGGTATACAAGAGATAATCTGTTTGTTCGTATTCAAGCAGCGTCGGGACATGCAGCGGAGGAAAAGTGCGAAAGTCGTACAGATAAGTTCCTTCCTGAATGAATTAATTATTAGGCCGCATATCGTGCAGGGTGTATTTGAAAGAATCGGGAAGGATTTTAAACCTTTTATGACCGAATTATTGTTTGCTTTGAATTTCTTTAGTGATATGTTTTTTTCAGTAATAGAATGCATATTAAATCATCGAATTCTTTTAAATTTTTAAAGTGGGACTACATATACTTCAATGATTTCCAAAGAAAGCCGAGGTTTTTTAACCCTTTCATAACAGAATTATTTAAAAAAATTTTTATTGATATAATATTATTTTAGTAGTAAAATGCACGTTAAATTACTGACTCTTTATAAATTATTTAAGTGAGACTTATATGTCCCAGTGATCATGAAAGGGTTAACTCGTGCGGATGCCGTGATATCGGCCGACTTTGACAGAGCGCGACACGCCGCAAGTCACGTGCACTCGTCCCCACCACGTCGACTCGACTCGCTTGCCATTGGTGACCGTTCTCCGTTCCTTACCTCCCCGCCGATCAGGATCGTAGCTAGAGGACGGGCGTAGCTCGTGAATGGGCGCGCAAAGTTCACTTTGTCGCGGAGTTCGCTGAATTAAACTTGAAAACTACAGAGAATCATTAGACTCCGATCTAAGGACTTGACGTAGCGGAAAGCGTTAATGGCCCTACGACGCGCTGTCGCACAACTAATTGCATCACTCAATTTGACGTAGCCGAAGGTGAATTTTTCACAGTTTTAAATACTTTCTATTAAAAAGAAAAATAAAACGCAAGTTTCCGAGATGAGTTCTTTCGTTCGCAGGACAAAAGTCACTCCCTGCATAAAAAAAACACGGGCCTGAAGGTTGACCGAGGACGTTCCTACGGCGACGCCGCGTTATGGCGCCGCCGCATCGCGACGCACCGGCGGAACCAGCCGGAATCGCGGATTTCCGTCCATCCGTCCGCGACGATGACGCGTCTCCGGGCGTCTTCATTCTCGCATTTCCTCGTTTTCGCGTGAGAAATCATCGCGTCTCGATTAAAATAGAGCATCGCGCGCAAAGTGCGCTGGTTGCACCGCAGTCACGGCGGCGGGGAGTCCCCGGTGGGCAAAAGTGGCGGCGTCGGCGTCGACGGCGGCGGCGGTTCTCTATCGATCACACGCGGAGCGTCAACGGGCGTGTGCGTGCGTGTACGACGCGCTCCGCATGCGGGATCCCGTACGCGAATCTCGTCGGCGTGTGCATGCGAGCTAGCGGCGCGCGGGAGACACCGGTGACAGTGCCTGCGACACTTACATTGTACGTCCTTAATTCGCCTGTCAACGTGTATCTTCGTCGCGAACGGTGCACGATAATTTAACCACGTGCGAGTTGTGCTCGCCGAGGGCGGTCCGCCGGTCTCGACGAAAATAGATTCGTGACTTCCGGTGGCGACATTCCGCGGCATCTCCGGCGGGACTTGGAGAACCGTCGACCTGAGTGACGGTGAGCTAGCGTGTTAGATTTATAGTAACGGTAGCGAGGAGTGTATCTGGCAGCGCGCGGGAATTCGTGGGAGAGTATTACGGAGTCCTGAATTGACGAAGCTTGATGGTAAATTAGAGAGCGAGATCGTAATCGACGGAAAATATGCAGGAAGCGGTTCCCACACGTCATGCAATTACCGGCGAGCTTCTTTTTGTGCGATACATCATCCGGGAATGTCATAACTGTAGGCATCGACCCTGAAATACCGGTTAGAGGAGTTGTTGAAATTTTTTCAAAAAATGTGAAAGTTATGCAAAAGTTTATATAAAGTGATTCCAAATTTTGATTCTTGTATTACGCAGGATGCACAAGTATATCAGAGGATTGCAAATAAACAAATCAGCGTTCTCCAATTTCAAAATAAACTCATAGAAAATTTCCTGAACTGAGTGTATCGAGTTTCGAGACGATAGTTCTAATCGTGAGGTATATGTCTTCCTCTTTCGAAACCCGTTTTGAAATCTGCTCGATGCAACGTGATATCGACATCCGGCGATGGTGAAACGAGCTGTAGCGTCGGTAGTAAATTTGTCCCGCCAAGATATTGACCATCATTTCGTTGATAACACCACGGCTTATCAGCGAGGCTGGTCAGGTATAAAAGAATGAAAAGTTCTAGAGAGAGACACGAGAAGAAGAAAGAGAGAGAGAAAGAAAGATAACAAGAAATGCAACGTGAACGTATCTAGATGAATGTATATGTACGCTCACTAAATTTGCGTGATTGCTGCCGGCTACGGCAAATTATTCGCCAGAGTAATAATCGTCACGAAACGAACCGACCGGCAAATCTCCTGAGCGCGATAAAAGTTAACCGGCGAAATCTCGCGGGTGTGATAATGAGCGGAAATATCGCGAGCGCGATAAAGGGATGGGTGGAAATGTCGTCCGTCGCATGTATAATATTTTACACTTTAGAACCGGCATTTGTTCATCGATGCTATTTGTACTCTAATATTTCTCAATTCCCAACTCTGCGGTCGTTTCTCCGAAAAAAACATCCTCCACGAATCATCATAAATCTTCAGATTAAACCATAAATTACCCAAGAGTTAATCTAATTCGGGCTGTTGTACGGTAATTTTCAAATAGCAATATTTCAGAACAAACAAATTGATATTTTCTAATAATTAAGTATAAAATTCCAACTGAAAAAGTTCATCAATATTCGTTTCTTCTTTGCTTTATGTGTATCGATTGTACTGTCTATCTTAAAGAGTAATGCCTTAAATTACTTAATTTGTCATTAAGCAGTCTAGACTAAATTATTAATTTAACAATAGCGTTTTACGACCGTTCTGCACGACAAAGAGTTAGCGCGAAGGCGTCCCTTGGAAGGGTTGCTGGACGTACGCGAGCAGGTCGGTATCGATCAAAAAGAACCCTCGTGCAACTTTGATGAGGCTCTACCGTATAGCGCATATAGCGCGTGCAATCGTGTGCAACGTGACCGGCGCATCCTCGTGGCAAACTGTCGAGCGTAAAAACGACGAGGCCGTCGTCTCGTTGGAACCTGGTGGATGTAATTGACTGTAAATAGACCGGCGATAGACTGCTCTATTGTTTCATCAGCGGCGCCAGAGAAATCTCGCGCACGTCGCACTGTAATGAGATATTAATCTCGGAGTAACACACACATGACAGTTATAATTAATCGTGCAGAAATAACGACTCCGCAAATAGACTCTCTGTCTCCATCTCTCTGACTGTCTTCGAGTTAGTATTTCAAGAAAGAGGCTTTAAATCGTTACTGCGCGCAATTGAGGAAAAACTATAATAAATTCACGTAAAAATAAACTGCAAAGATCCAACCGAAAATGGTATATTTCTATTTATTTTATATTATTTATCGGTTATAGTTTTACTTATTACACTGAAAAAAATTCTGGTTAAAAACGGACGAACGAATCAGAAAATCTTGTAGGTTTGATCAAATATTTTGGTTATTATAATAGAAATTCTGGTTATTATAATAGAACTCAATACTTTATAATTTATGGTATAATAACCAGAATATTCGATCAATTCAACAAGATTTTTCTGATTCGTTCGTTTTTAACTAGAATTTTTTTTCAGTGCATTAATATTTAAATCATTAACATTTTAAGTAGATGACAACGCTGTTATCTCGACACGGTTGATTGGTTTATAAAACGGTGTTCGCTGTCTATAATATCTTTTTTTGACAGAAACAAAGTTATTTCGTAATGATTCCTCGAGATTTTTTAAAATCACAACGCACTGCATTATTCGAAGATGAGACAAGCATGTCGAGAACGTTCGGCAACGTCGCTAAGTTTTCGTGACGTTTGAGGATAAAATAACGAACACGTAACACGCCGACTGATGTAAACTATACACCTGACAGGTGACAATGTTCGACCGGTGTACAGAGCGGACCGAGAAAAATTGAGACGCCGCGCGCGAAACGGAGTCGCGTCTTTTAATCGAAAAGGGGAATTCTCGCGTTCTGCCAGATTTGAGAATGCCTGTAGGAGAGGCTTCAGCCTACTCTTGCATAGAGTCGATCAGAATAGCCGATATTATCGTGCAACGTTTAATTACGAGACGGCGATAACTTCCCGCCGACGAACTTCTATGCCGCCGTCAGCTCGCTCGCAGTATCGTGTACCAATTTTCATTGCATAACGTTAGAAGCGACGACGTACAGAGTAGCTCAAAGCGATAGCCTCGGCGCCACGGTTTTTATACTAAATTGTGAAGCATAAATTCCGTTTGCTGCACTCTCGAGATTCCTCATACATTATTCCTCTTTTTCTAACTCTCGGCGAGATCCAGATCGGAAGTTATTACATATTGATCGCGGCGCTTCGGCAAATTGAGATAACAAAATTGAGACCGCAATTTCCTCCACCGGGGAGAAGTCAAATACCGTTAAAGAATCTTCTTCATTTTTCAATTTGTTGTTCAATTTTATTTATTTTTCAATCTACGAAATACTCTTGTACGTCGCGATTCGACGTTTCGCTATACACAGTGCTGTTATAACAGCAGTCTCGCGGCGCAGCGTCTTGTCGTGCAACGTGCAGTTAAAGACACGAGGACGAAAGTCCAAACCGTTGAAGTGGACAGCGATTTGAGTAACCTTGTGGAACGTGCTGTAGCCTGGTCGATGATTCTGCGCGTCGTCGCAGCGTTGATTGTACTGCCGGCTCTATTGTACAAGTTGCAACGTTCCGTGACAATACGATAAGTATCGGACCGTCAGGCGAGCCAAGATGATTCTCCGCCGAAAGTCGCAGCATAGCTGCAATTGTCCCTGCCATCAACACTGCTCGACCAAATGCAAAGGTTTGATTCGCATTGCTCACATACGATCATAATAGTTTATAACGTAGAAATTCGTCGCAGTCTCTTAATAAATACTGTTAAATTATATTCAATTTAAGTCATTTTTAATCATTTTTTAAGTTGTTATATTGTTTGTTTCAATATATCGTCAATTTGATTGAAACAAGAGTTAAATGACAATATATTAACTACATTTTTGTGTTTTGTGTTAAAATAATAATTTCGACACGCACAATTAAAAGTAACAAAAATAACAAATAATTAAAAGTAACAAAAGTAATAAGTAATTAAAAATAACAAAATATTATTTATTTAAATCAAAAAATTGGTTTCAATTTGATCCTTTAATATAACAGTGCACGATTCGAGTATAAACTAGTCGTCGGTTTTATCTTTGGCATAAGACCAAGGCGAGAAAAATCAAATAAAAACTTTTCAAAAAGAATCTAAAAATATTGGAAGATAGGCTTTTGAATTAAATATTTAAATTTAAAGTGTTTCCAATATTTTTAGATCTTTCTTGAAAATTTTTTATCCGATTTTTTTTAACTGACTCCAACAGTCCCGTTTTACTCTACTGTTCATTTAACGCTGTTTTCTTTTACTTTCCGTGATCTAGGTCATTTCTCATAATTTGTTAACAGAATAAGTAATTATGATAATTAAGATTTAATAACGGAATATATGAATAGAAAATAATGCATGCAGACTTCATTTTCTCTATCGTAAAGATTGTAAATTGTTTGATTGTTCATGAAGTGATTTAGTTGTTAAAAGCAACGATTATACGAAACGTGTCTTGAAAATGGCTTTATCTTTTCTTATCAGGTAGTGTAAATACCTATTTGTACAAATGCCTGCAAGCGCGCCATCTAAAGCGGTGTTTCTCGTGACGTTAAGAAACAAATTCCGCAGGTTTCAAGCGCGGAACCAAGAACCCGAGATCGTTTCCGTGATAAGAGGCGCTATCGCGGCTCGTTGCCGCGGCTTCCACGCGACCTTGGCGGGCAGGGAGACGGTACGGGGGTGGAAGCCGCGGAATGAAATGTTGAGGCGACCTCGAGATCTTTTGCGCTGCGATCCCAGAAACCATGTGAACTTTTGCTAATTTTCCGAAATAAAAAGGAGATCAATAAGACCAGAAAATCGATCCGTATTCGAAACGTCACGTTATATAACAATATAACATTGAAATAATTCATTGTCATTTATATTCTACGTCATTAATTTTTCAACTGGATTTAAATATTTTCTATGACCTTGGTAGTTTTAAAGTATAAAATAGTTTTAATTTTTTTAAAATGTTTTCTCCTCTTTTTACTCGGCATAATTTTCTAAGTTCAACGCTTTCTTTGGAAAACATTTTTAATATTTTTAAAATTATGAAATGTCAAATGACACTTATCGTTCACTTAAACCTTCACTTAAACTTCTTTCTATGTTGCTATGCACAATTATTTTATATTTTTAATTGGATATATCAAAACAATTTTGTACAACAGATTTTTTTTCGATGTATAACAGTTTTTTATATTAAATCGCGTGCATTTGGCGACTTCTTTTCATCCGTTTTTACAAATGTAATTTTGTAATATTCAAGCAATGTGACGAGAGGATCACGGAATCCCGTCTGTGATTCGGGATTACGTCGTCGATCGTCGAAAGAACAGTGCATGCTATTTGGAGCGTGCTCGTCGTCTCGGCGTGCTGCGCATTGTGCATGCATGCAGTCTTCGGGGTGGCGTCCTCCCCTCGCTCGCGCTGGGGCGGTGTAGAGTCGGTGGACGAGAAAGAGAGAGAGAGAGAGAGAGAGAGAGATGAGAAATAGAGGGGTTAAGCACCAGGGCTGTATCCGCACCTTGCCGTCAATCAATAATCCGCGCACTTCCTCCGCTTGGAGCGGAATCGGGAAGCTTTTTTTTTCTTCCCTGTCCGACACGAGAACGAACACTCTGTCGCGGTTCCTCCTTGATGTCCGATAGAATACATTGACACCGCATGCGACATGATCGATATCACGTGCGAATCACTTCCGGGATTGAAAAATGGATTTCGACATCGGCTGAAATTAATGCCGTTGTGTCACGCGATACGGATATCTGTTTCGTTAATTTTCCGTAGAATCTATGGAAGATTAAATTGTAATTTATAACTGATTGTCTCATTAACTTATTCATTTCTATTCAATCCTTTAGATTATCTTTAAGACATAAAATGCAGATAGCTCAATTCTTTACTCGAAGCGTGTTCTTTTTATAATCAATTTGATTCACCATCATTATTTTCTTAAAGTAAACCTTTCAAGATGGAAGAGATTACGTTTTCAAAAAAAAATTTGTTATTTGATTTACATAGATATATTTTTTTTTAATTGAACTTTTTGCACCGTTTATCATTCTCTACCTTTCTCCGTTGGAAAGAAAAAGAGGAAAGATAAACGGTGCAAAAAGTTTAATTAAAAAAAGTAGACCTAATTATTATTGCACAGTCGCCCCGAACAAAAAGAGAGATAATAAAACGGTCGCATAATGCGCGTCTTCTCTTTATGCGCATCCTTTATGTCCATTTCAAGAAATCCAGCAATTATATTTTCAACATTTAATTATCAAGCAGAATGCATATAATTAATATCGGCTAAATTTTCCATTCCGAAACGGCTGATATTCTGATATTTTATTTTCACAGCAAGAACGAAACGTTCTCTCGCAATTTATAGAATCTCCCGACTGAAGCAAGAATCGTAAATTAAATATATTTCTTCTTGCTGCCAAGGCAAGAAGAAATATATACGCGTCCGCGGTACTTTTTATCGCGGTGTGATAACGAAAAGCACTGACAATGAGAGAAAAATATATGTTACTTTTGGCCTCAACCACAATTTTATATTTCTAACAATTAACTTTTAATCATTAAGTTAACTATATGCATCATTATGTTAACCATAATTATCGTTAGAAATATTATAAAATTGTGATTGAGGCCAAAGTAACTATTTTTCTCTCAGTGCGGATGGCGAAGGGCACCGTATTTTCGCGCACGGCCCTGAGCGAGTGCCCCCGCCGGCCTCGCCTCTGTCGCGTGCAATAACGCGAGCTCGATGTTCGCCATATCGTCGGGACTGTCGGGAGTGCTGGCTGGTGAATTACGACACGATTTGTTGCTGCGCGCAGCGAGAACGGGCTCGCGTAGGCGCCGTCCCGTCAACCTGACATCCATCGAGTCGCCGGACGACTAGTCCGAGCCCTTGGAGCTCTTCACTCCGTCGAATCGCGGTGAGTAGAAGCGTCGACGTAGCGGGCTATAGGGACGAAAGTTGGTGACCGAGGAGCGCGATCAGCGATTCTCGACCTTAGGGTCGCCGTCCCTCGCGCGGCTGCACTTTCTGCACTCGTCGAGTCCCGAGTTTGCGTCTCCTACGGGACACCTCCGTCCTCCGTGCGACACGCGTCCGTGGAAAACGTAGCTGTGGAGTTTATTCTGCTAACTCTGTAGCTTTACACGCTGCTCCGATTTCTCTTCTTGCTCCTGGATCAGGTGCATGCACGCGCTTATTTCGTCCCGAGTGCAGAAACCGCAGCTGAACATATGGGCGTCCGTTTCTTTTTAATACGGCTGCTCTCTCGCACACGTTTGGAATGAAATAAGAGTATATTATTCGAAGAGTGAAAGGAGAAAGAAACAAAACACAGAGAGAGTGCAATTGAAAGGAGATTAACGCTTAAAAGTTATCAAAATTAAAAGTTTGCAAAATTATTATTAATTCCAAAAAAGTAAATTTATATATATGTATATTAATATTCTCGGATCTAGTTTTAATTCTGAAATTGATTGCCACTGAAATTTATATAATTATTAGATAATTTTTATTTTATCTATGCTATATTCTATATCTTATCATGACAGGAAACTATTATATGAACCAAGACATAACATGGAAGCAGGAGACAGCAAGGAAAAAGCAAAAGCTGGTACACAGGCTACAGTTGCAGATAAAAATAAAGCAACAAAGGAGCCAGAAGTAACAGATGCAGAGAAGAAGGTAAAATTCTAAATCATTACGTTGCAATTATTTTTACATCCAAATTTCAATTTTCTTCAAGAAAGAAGTCAAAATTCACATACATACTTTGATATTATATCAGATAGTTTTTCTGCAATTTAAAATTGGTAATTTATTTAACACACGTCAATTTATCCTTATTGTAGAAACACGAGGAACGCAAGAGCGTCTCCACTAGCAAGCCAAAGAAAACTGTTGCAAAGATCAAGATGAAGAAAGCTCGGAACGTGGGTCAGACGAGTTACGATCCTACGAAACTGGAGGACAGCCCAGTCCAGGTGCTGGAACGCTTCAAGAGAGGCTGCGAGTGCGTCGACGATCAATGCTTCAAGGACCTTAATCCCGAGGTGGTTTATCGGCACAGGCTGAATATCGCGGAGCTAACCAAGGCCGAGCACGACATGTATTTAATGGGCGTGACAATGGCTTGTCTGACGGACCCGTATCAAACTGCTCGACACACGGAGCGACGTAGATTACGCGCGCAGTACGTTTATCAGGGTCGTAGAGTATGCCTGGACGCTTTTCTGTATCTGGAGAACTGCACGCATTATCAGATCAAGCGGATCCGTAAGCACCTGATGACGCACGGCGTGACGCCGCGGGTGCACGGCAATCACGGCAAGGTGCCGCACAACACGTTCTCGCTGGACATATACAAGATCGCGACGGAGTTCCTGAAGAACTTCATCGAGGTGCAGGAGACGAAGCAGAAGACCAAGCTCGCCAAGAACGCACCGTTGCACCTGCCGTCGGACGTAACACGGAAAACGGTGCACGATCTGTACATGCAGTATTGCAAGAAGGTGTCGCCCAACGTCAAGAACATGGGCTACTCGACATTTCGGCGCTTTATGAAGGTGCAGTTTCCACAAGTCAAGTTCGCCAAACTCGAGTTCGTCGTGAGAAATCAAAATACACAGAATCACTCCACGACCGAACCTGACGCGAGGGACGATACGGGCCAACGGAAATCGCCCAAGTTGGAGCTAGAGGCGAAGGGTGGCATACTGCCGTTGGTGATAACGAGCGATCTAGGACAGAGCGAGACTTACGTACTGACGCCTATCAGAAAATTACAGGACTGCACCGTGAGTTATCAGGTCACTACGCGCGGACTGATAGTTAACAGTCCTGCTATCGCACTGTCGAAAACGAAAGCGGTATAACGTGGAAAATAGTGAAAATAGTTTTGTACAAATGCATGTGTATATATACATAATGTGATACATGCCTATTCTCTAAGGTTCTAATTCCGCGGGTCTTAAACCAAGAACCTAGTATATATAATACATAAAAAAATGTGTATTATATTCTCTGAATACATGAAATTATATATATATTTACACATAAGAATTTATGCTTAAGCATAACTTATGCTGTATTAAATACAGTTTGTTACAACATATTTTTTGTTACACCACTCTATTGGGTAAGTTATATTCTATCAAAAACCTGAATGTAACGATAACTGCACAAAATATTTCTACGACCAATGAAAAGCATTTAGCCAAATGTTTATAGATAATATAATTCGTAGGTAAGATTTACATTGTAATAGAAGCGATGTGAATGCTAATTGCATGAATTTATATTTGTTAAAACTGTATAGTCTATCTTATTTCATAATAAAATTTTTTTCTTTGAAACTATAATTATAATTTATTCTTTTTATATGACTCTCTATCACCACCCTTGTGATTATACGAAGAGTTCAATGATCCAATGCCCAAAAGTGCGGAATCTCGATATTTCTTACCTTCCATGAATTCCAGACATGGAAATCAAGTATATAACTATAGTAGCAGAACTGCAGTGCCTCTCAATTCATCTACAAACGCAAACTCTCTTTGCAATCGTTATTAACTACAAATATTATGTATATATAATTTATATATTTTATTTGTAATGTGCATATAATGAAAGCATATAAATTTAATGCTCATTCCCATGAAACAAAAGCAAGTTTAAATGAAATCAATTAACTGTCAAAATCTAGGATTTAATTATTGAGTAGCAAGTTAAATTCTCTCTTATAATTGTCATAAAAATCTGATAGTTTCCAAAATGTTAAAAAATCCAGGCATCAATATATAAGTTATCAATTAAAATCAATTTTGTTCTCTTCTAATGACTTCCATATCCGAAGTTCTGTTTCTTATTCAAGCAAGTATGTTAGAGGCGTTAAACTGTTGCGAGACTGGGTACTTTCTAATGTATATCGGTAGTTAGAAATTAACTACCTTGTCTTTCGAGATTCTTGGCATAATTAAGGATACAGCCTTCCGTTTGAGAGCCTCTTGGTTTACAGTTATATCAGCAATATTGTGGGTACTGCAGGGAACTGTTTCAGCTCGGTGGCATCAGCAAGGTCATGTGAGTGCAACCTCTGATCAGGTACTCGCATTCAGTACACCAGCGAGAGCTGAGCCGTGCATTCACAGTAAACATTGCATAACAGAGTATCAACTGAGATCGTTAGGTCATTTGAGCTTTTTGCTATAATTGAATGACATTGTGACACCCACTGAAAGTGCAGTATTCTTCTAAATAATTCGGACACGCGATTTTTTATCTAATCCAAGAATAAAATAAATGGTAAAAATTTCTACCATTATGAATATGTTAAAAATATTCAAGGGGATTTATATTATAAGTGTATATATAATGATTATGTGCTGTAAATATCCAAATATAAAAATGATAGAAGAAGTGATGATTTCTAATCAATTTTTAACTGTGCATATATTTAAATAGTTTAAAAAATTTTAATATACATTTTTGGTAAATCTTGATATAAAAAAAAATTAATGATGATAAATACGAATTATTAATTTTATAAAAAACGCTGTAAATCTAAAAATATATTCTCAAAAATGTTCGTATGATAATGGAAAGAACAATATTTGATTTCAGAAGATGTAGAGAGTATGACAGGCGAGATAGAAAATGGAGACTTGGCAGTTCGAGACGTTGCAGACCTTCTCCAAGCACAATACGCTATTATTGCTGGTAAATATTTAATGTTATAAGTCACTCTTTTACTTCTGTCAAGATAAGCGTTTTTTTTTCAGTCTAAAAAACTGCCTTTTATATTTTTTTTAGGAGGAAAAACGCGAGAAGGATGTCCTATAATCACATTTCCAGACAATGGCAATTTTCATAATGTGACTGATTTGGATTATCAGCGTCTCATGTTGTATCTTACTTCTGTGCCAACGTANGGATACAATTAATTAATTCATGCATAACGTTTCTTTTTTTCATATGATTAAATCACTTGAATTAAATTAAATTACATTTGTATTTTAAACTTTATCACTTAGATTGCAAGAAGCTGATCTTGGGTTTCATTTGATAATTGACCGGAGAAACGATAAGTGGAATTCAGTGAAAACCGTGCTTCTAAAAATTTCTGTAAGTGTATTCAACGTAATAATCCTTACGCGTTTAAAAATATAAAAAATATTTAAATTGAAATATATAATTGTTCTCATCATATCATTCTACACTTTTTTTCCAGGCATTTTTTCCTGGTTTGGTACACGTCGCGTATGTGCTACGACCAGTTGGATTTTTACAAAAGGCAATTTCGGAAGTGTCGAATAAATTGTTTCGGGAGGATTTCAAATTCAGGGTCATATTCTTAGCCAACGTCGCCGAGTTGCACGATTTCATAGATAAGGAGCAGCTCACCGAGCAACTCGGCGGCGATTTACCGTATTGCCATCATACTTGGATACAAAACAGAATTGTAAATACGTCAAACGAATTTAACGATATTAAATGGAATTAATTTATGCATTCTGTATTAATGAATTTTCGTATTGTTCTCTGCGCAGAGTTTGGAAAAATTTTCATCCATGACGCAGGATGTGTCTCTCGCGTTAGATTCTTACACGCGACGTTTGTCCGAGGTGGAATTTCCTAACAACGCTATTGCCACGACAACGTTATTGGCGCAGCAACAAGCCGAGTATAACGAGTTAAAGGAAGAGATACTCAGCGCTGCCAGACACGGAGAAGCCCTTTTAGATAGTGTACGACAGCTAACTGGAAAAGGCACGGCCGACAGATTAGGAAATGTTGCTGCAGTAGAAAGGTTCGCGAAAAATTTAACGCGTTAAACTCAATAACATTATATAAATTGTTATTTTTATATACAATTTATATATTCGCGGATTTTACAAATCATTTGCGTTTTGCTCGATTTAATTAATTGTGCAAATGAGAAATAATACATTTATGGACGTTCTTGGATTATTATAACATGTCGAATATACTGGAATTTTTAACATTTTGATTCAATTTTAGATTACTCGTCCAGTTGGAGGAAACCGAGCGAACCTTCGACTTGTTTTGGTCGCATCATAGCTCACGTTTGAGGCACTGTCTGGCTCTACGGCAATTCGAGCAAGATTTTCGGGAATTGCAAGCGACGTTAGATCAGCATCTAAAGACGGCGGAAGAAATGACGGAAGTTGGCGAGACGCAAGCGAGAGTGGAGCAATTGTTGCACGACACATCGACATTTCAGCGAATATGCAGAGTACGTGGTTTTTTTTAATGAGTAATTTTTCGACGAGATACTATAATATAATCGAATTAACATGCTTGATCGTTTTACTGGTAAATCTAACGAAAGTCTTTTGCGTTTTCAAATTTCTAAAAATTATGTCCTGCAACATAAAATCATTATTTGTTGAAATATAAAATTAAAGACCCATTAAAAATAATAAGATTATCCGAGACCTTAGCGAAAGCAATTTTACATCATTGCTAACTAATTTGGGCCTCAGAATATGTGTACACATTGCACTCAAATCACCAAAATGCACTATTCAAACCAGTATCTTTTTATTTGTCATAAAACTTTCTCTTTTTGCGATATAAATTTTGTAACAAGATAAAAATGTAATAATTATATTTGCAAATCGTAATTATTCTAGGAATTTGTTACTTAATGTTTATTATCGTGTTTATATGTAACACCTAAATTCTGGTTTGAACGTGATTATCCACAGTAACATATATAACGCACATTATGCACAAATGTTACTTTGCACCGCTTTCCTCATTTTGTCGATAGTCCTATTTGTTGCATACCATGTGGATTTGGGTCTTGGTAAGCAATCCACTTAACAAAATACATGTATTCTGTAATAGAATTTATACATTTTGAGACACAATGATTTTGATATATATTTTAGCATCTACACTTCTATCACGTATATTTCAGTCTTATACGTATCATATCTTCAAATAGAAAGCGTTACGTTTAACAAGTATTTCTGTAGGCGCTACATGGATTAAATTTTGATTACACGTTATTTATCGTTTACGCTAATATTCTACTTTCGTGGTTTTTTACTTTTTTTAATTTAAATGCACGCATAAGTATCATTGAAAACCGGTGAAGATTTGATTCATATCCGATTCATTCACTGGCACAATTAACTTTTGAGAATGTCACTATCAGTATGATTTCTCGATCTCTGCATTGCACGCATATAATAGTATTTTTTTTTCTTCTATAACAAGCTTTCTAGATTTAATGAGACTAAGAAACATGTCATGGTTGTTCGTAGCACCTTTATTTCATGAATATATCATTATCTAATCGCGTTATCGTGCATAAATATAATTATATGTGTTTATAGGGAGACATAGATCACGCGGAAGAAGTGATATCCGCTGGTCAACAGCTACTGTCCGGCAGGCATCAATGCCCAGCAGATGTTGTGGAACCCAAATGCGTGGAACTGCAAAGAGTCTGCACTATTCTTAGTCAGAGATTGGAGAGACGACTACACATGCTGACTAAATGCAGGGAACTTATGGAACGTATAGATAAGGTATTGTCTATACTCCCGATTTGCACTTCAGATTTTCTTTTTACAGATATTCTTTTCGATTAAAAGGACTGAAGTAAATATTTTATTAACTAAATAGGCTAACACGTGGTGTACACGAGGAATAGAACTGCTAGCATCGCAGAATAGTACTACGCCACCGGATCAGGCGCTCCAAGAACTGCAGCAGTTGATTGAAGCCGCGGAGGAGTTTCACCATCCCCGATGTATCTTTGAGGATTCCGTGATGCCAGAAACTAAAGCGCTTATTACACAAGTGCGTATTTTTGAGCTATTTTTAGTTATGAGATGCACATCTCGATCCGAAATCTATCTCGTAGGTTCTACAAAGGATAGAAGATGTGTCTTTAATGTGTGACAAGAGGATAATGGCACTAAAACAGCAGTTGATAAAACCAGCCAGACCAGTACAAACCGTCACTCCAGAACCAGTCAAACCCTTACAATCACTGCCTCAAACCATAAAGTCTGGCAGAATTCTCAAGAAAGCTAACACCATGCCAAAGGTAATTTCTTTTCCTGTAAGTGATATCTGAAAAATGACGTGATACATACTAGTTTTACATCATTTATAAATGTTTGATATCACATATAAGTTTTGTAATACTTTAAGATGGAAATGAGTCCTATAGAAGGAGAATCCTCGTCGCCGGAAAGCGAGCCTCGGGATGTCGAAGCTTTGCGTTTAAAGCGCGGCCACGTCTTGACGGAACTCGTGGAAACCGAGCGAATTTACGTTGCCGAACTTGGCTCGATCGTTAAAGGCTACAAGATGGAAATAACGAACGAGGCGATGGCTCATTTGATACCCGTGGCACTAGTTGGCAAAGCGGACGTATTGTTTGGAAATTTAGAGGATATTTGTATTTTTCATGGGGAGACGTTTCTAAGGGATTTGGAGAATTGCATTTCGAACACTGAGCTTGTCGCTTTGTGCTTTGTTCAAAGGGTGAGCATCGAGTCTACTTGTGTATACATGTTGTATTCGTTTAAACGCTAATTTTTTTACATATATTTCCAGCGCGAGATGTTCTTTAGATTGTACAGTTATTATTGTCAGAACATTCCGCGATCTGAGAGATTGCGCGAACAGATACAAAGCGAGCCACAGTTTCTTGCAACCTGTCAGCAGAAGCTTGGTCACAAATTGCCGCTCGCTGCATACCTTCTCAAGCCCGTTCAGCGAATTACCAAGTACCAGTTGTTGTTAAAGGATTTATTAAAGTACAGCGACGAACCTTCGTGCTGCACCGAGTTACAGGAGGCATTGGATTGTATGTTAGTTGTGTTAAAGTGCGTTAATGATAGTATGCATCAAACTGCGATAACGGGTTTTGGAGTAAGCACTTTCATTTGCTTTATTTCTCGATAGAAGATCATTATGTCTTTTATTATATCTCGTATCTCTGTATTTATAGGGCGATCTGAGTGCACAAGGTGAATTATTGTTACAAGGTTCGTTTAGTGTTTGGAGCAGCAGTAAGCGGGAGCGATTATTGCGACTAAAACCATCTCAACGACATATTTTCTTATATGAGAAGGCACTGATATTTTGTAAGCACAGCAAGCCTCAGGCCCACGACAAAGCCACGTATCATTTTAAGAGATATTTGAAGGTATCTTTCAATCTCAAAATTATCTTACTTTCTCTTTAAGCATATTCAAGCGTCCTATCCGTATTTCTATTTAATGCAGATGTCGCAGATTGGTTTGACAGAATCGGTGAAAGGTGATGCTAGGCGATTCGAGATATGGTTGCAGGGTAGAGCCGAGGTGCATACGATACAAGCGCCGAGCATCGATGTGAAGCAATCCTGGGTGCGTCAGATTAAGGGTGTTCTGATGTCCCAGCTAGCCGAACTTAAAGGCAAACAGAATTCGGCTCTTGGAAAATCCAATCACAAGTATGTGATTGTTGCTGAAAATTAATAATATTTTTATTCTTGTAATTTCATTATTTTCCTTCTTCCAAAGGCCGTTGCGGCAAACTATTTCATGGGAAGCTCAAGGCAGTATATCAGGATCTCTACGAACGTTGTCCGTCGACAGTAACAGCGTTATCTCCCACATGACTGATGTGTCGCAGTCCACGGAGGAGGATACGGCGTGGAGTTCTGAAAACAGCAATACGGACGAGGAAGACGCCTTTGGCGACAATCCGGGACCGGCACCCGTGAGTCTTTTCTTTGTCGTAGAATTTAAACGCCGGGACAAAATCTGAAACAATAAACAAATATTAGAAATTTAAAAAATTTCACATTTTTATGATCCAGGTTTTAACTTCTATTAACTTTTCTTTTGTTTTTAAATCAAATCCATGAGAACTGATACATTTAATACAGCATATCTCTTTCTGGCAATCATTTTTATAGTAATTTTTTTTCTCTCTTTGAATCGTTTGTAGTATATCTTAACAGATAAATGCATTTATCCTATGATTGTAGGGTGGAAGATACGTGGCATTGGCCGATTATTGCGCGGTGGGACAATCAGAAGTCTCGATGCATGAGGGTGATACCTTGGAGCTTCTCAAAGTCGGCTGTGCCGGCTGGTGGTTCGTCAAATTGATCGGCAGCGGTATGGAGGGCTGGGCACCCGCGGCATACCTGGAACCGATTAGTCGAAAAACGTCACGCAGTTCGCAGTCGGTGAACAGCCAAGAGACCATATGAAACAGGCGACTAACACACTAGAGAATCCGCTAGTGTGTTAGATCTTTGCTGATCTCTGCAGATCGCCGCAGTCGCGAGGGACATTCCACCGTTCGGAACGGTATCTCAAGAATTTTTCTAAGTGGCGGGCGATTTTTTGGAAATCTTTTACAGAATTTTAAATGAGATGATAATTTTGTGTACCTTTCTTATGCAATACGGCGTTCTTGTCTCAAAGTTTATTGAGTGACGCCTTTGCGTTTGCGATACGAGGTACGTTAAGTTGAACAGGATTTTTATGTTCACGGAGATTTTATACTATAATAATGCATAAGAAGAGGAAGATAAAACGGAGCGGGAAGCCTCATGTTTCACGACGATCGCACTGCGAATGGTCAATAGAACGAGTTATCACACCTGCATTTAGATTGGATAAACTCGTTTTTAAGCACGAAATAGTGTTTACTGAATTGTACAAAGTGTTGCGTTGAATTAAGCCGGGATATATATGTGCACGCGCACAATGGATTATGAAACGGTCTCGTATATCGAGCATTACAATTTTCATAATAACGATGCACGCGCTGTAGTCAACAGGAAGAAGGAGACACTATTCTGATGTTAAATCGCACGCGTCTTCGCGTTCGGTTACTTGTAATTCGTTCTAAAGAGAATCTGCATGAACAAGTATGTAAGCGTATTCTGTAAATGGTAGTTTTTACTTGCGACCCGGATAATCAAATATCGGCTGTACGCGGTTATTCCAAAGTTTAATATTGTTGTAAGAGAAAAAGAAAGAAAGNAAGAAAGACGCGTTTTTTGACACTTTTGTCCATCGCGTTCTGTCAACGACACGCGTAACTTCCTTTGCCGATAAATGATCTTATCTTTGCTCGATGTATTTTACGGCGTCGCGAGTAATTAGACGTCGATCGTCAAAGCAAACGTTGCCGTCGATCGCGTCGATTGTGTATCGTCATATGTTGGCTTAGAGTTCTTAGTGCCCTAGTTGCATCGTTCAACCGAATAGTACAATTTAGCGCAGTTCTGCGAGCTTCGAGAGTATCCTAAGTGTTTCGTTTTTTCCGAGGTTGCTTCCGAGGATTTGAAATATAAAATATTCGCAAAGACAGATCCTCGAGCCTTCGAAGAAGGGGGAAAAAATGTGTGATAAAAGAAATCGAATTAGAACGATGCTTCTGCAGACTAATCGTTGTAAACACGTGCAGGGGGAAGGAGATGTTTAATTAATATTACGCCATTCTTAGAACGTTAGATATATTGTTGACGAGTCGTTGCGACCAAATAGGCTTGAGATGTTACTATGACTATATGCGAACCATCTGTTTCGGGGAAGTAAGGTAGGTGGTGGGAGGGAGGGGTTCGAAAAGAATCATATACAACGTGTACACACAAATTTTCTAGGAGGCTAAACGGTTAACACCAAGTAACACGCAATATCTGATACCGATAAAATCTTAACTCATAATATACTTTAGGACTTATACAATAAGCAATCTAAGTTCTAGCGGATTTCATAACCCACCAATTTCATAAGTCTCTATTACGATACGACATTGTATAATATTATAGTATCATTTGTACTGAAACGTTTGTACGGATATGGATAACATAATTTAAGGGGGATCATATCCCGATCGCTATGATTTTTCCTCTCCGATGTCGCATGCGTTAATTGTGTCCGCTCCTACGATACGCAAAAGGGACATGATTTCCTCGCAGCTTTTATTCATATAGCCTACATGAGTCTCTGCTTTTAGTATTTATAACCAGAGTATTATTATTTGTACAGAGTTATTTGTTAGATATATTTATTGAGTAGAGATTATTATTTATATATCGCGAGATAAGTTACAGCAGTGGTTTATACTGGCTCAGGCTGCTTTAGACTGATTTACAATTGATGTATCGTAAGCGCGATACGCTGAAAGCTATTGTATAATTTTGCGCGATTTTACGATTGTGTGAAACTTTTAGATCGAGAGTATTCGCGAATATTCGTTTTCTTGCCGGAGCACTGCGTTTACAAAACTTGCACCTCCGATCGTACAAGCACGGTATTTCCTCTGCGTCACGTCTGTTACTTTCTACGTCTCCTCGCATTTAGAGTTGTAGTACGTCTACGTGTATTCATCCATTTGTACGCCGTCCTTATATATTGACCATAAAAATTCCAATCAAACGAGCGATGTCAGTTTAAACGATACGTTTCCTCGATGCGTCCGATATACATATTTACGTTGCGATATCGAAGGTAACGAACGTGCGGTCGATTTCGCAGAATTCTACGACAAAGATAGAAGAAGACCACCGGTGGCAGTTCATCTCGGAAAAGAAAAAGTAGTTAAAACGCCGCTTCGTCACGTCGTCCGCAAACGGATTCTGTAAATTGTCACCTCGCCGGAAGTCATTTCGTCGGCCTGGCGAGCGATTCCTCATCTGTGTAAAATCGCGGTTAACAAGCGACCAAGCCCAGGGTGATATCTAAACATGCAAGACGCATTTTTGTAGAATCTATGAATATACACCTATATATGTATACACGCATATACATACATATATACATAGACAATAATTATATACCCGCTGTTACAGGATACAGTGCGTTCGCATGCATTATGATAATTCATGATAAAACTGAGGAAGCGCGACCTTCCCTCGACAAACACGCCGGGGGCAAATAGAAGCAGGTTTCTGCGAGTGAATCTCTCGCCGTGGACGGACTCGCGATTGTTAATAAAGATCGCGTAAACGCAGGTGCAGAGAGAGAGAGAGAGGAAGGAAGAAGAAGAGGAGCAAGAAACGCGAAGGAGTTCGACGTTTCGACACCGCGCGGTTTTCTTAACGGACGGTTCCTCTCGTCGCAACGGCGGGTGATAGTAAAGTCTATTTTTGCATATAACACAGTAAACAAAGAGGCTGCCGAAATCTCTTCTATTTGCATTACGTATGCGTTTGCGCGATCACTTTCTCGCCGACTGTAATTAACGGCCGCTGCGTGCGCTCTCTCTTCCTTCGATCACTTCTGATGATGATGANCGAAGCTCTCGATTACGCTCTCGAGAAATACGATCTTCTCTGAGCTTTACGTTTCTTTTTTATTTTCTTAAATTTGCATGCAATCTCTCTGCGATTGTAAATCGTGCATCTTACGGGAGAGATAATTTCTTGGCTCTCAGAAGCGATATTTTTATACGGGGTGCAAAAGAAAATCGCTCGAGCTTAAATTGGTCAACGCTCGGAATCAATGTCTATTTATATCGAATTCTGCGTTACGTAAAAACGCGAACGAATTCGTTCGGTTGGAACTTTCTTGTTCGTTTGGAATGAACGAACGAACGGGCGATTACCGAGCAACAAGTCCTTTTAATTGTTATCCGTTTTCGTCTTCATTGTCTTCTTTGAAGAAGGGAATGGAGCACCGCGATTCTTATGCGTTCGAGATGCGTCACAGGAGATTTCAACTCATGCGAGAACTTTTTGCGTACAATCAGTTGTCAAAAACTTGTATGAATATCTGCAATACTAACGGGAACATTAAACGCAAGAATTCGAAATGGAATCTGTAGCAAAAGCTTTAGTTCTCTCGTCATTCTTGACAAGTCCCGTCGCTTTCTGAATCCTCAGCCGTTCGCTGAAGAAATGCATGCTTGAGAAGCTTAATAATTCTACAATGATATGACTCATATTCTTACAACTTTTATATTAAAAATTTAATTATTTATGTTAACAATAGCAGCAAAATCTTTGCTGAATTTAGAAATAAATTTCGATTTTTCCTTCACAAGAAATTTTGCGAATACATTTTGTAAAGGTAAAATATGATAACTATTAGAGAATGTTATCCCTGTTGTTTAACTAAAATATTTTGCGACAATTATTGAATAGATAAATTTTCCTTTATCAATCAAATTCATTTTTATATTATGATTATTATAATTTAATAATTTATATTTGTTAGAATATTTTTTGTTAATATACAATTATACATCATACATATAAGTTATTATCGCAATTTATGCAATAATTGAAATATAATATTAAAATATTAAATGTACCATAACATCATATTTCAATAATTATAAATTCTAAATTACAATTGTATAAATACTATAACATAATTATATCGCAATACCAACGATCGTATAAATATTTCTTCATGTATCTTTTCTCTAAAAGTTCGCGATATTTCCCGCGGTAGTTCAAATCGACGAGCGAACGGAGACCGCGCTTCACGCGGCGGTCAACAGATGAGGTGCAGTCTCGGAGCAAAGGCCAGATTCACCGACCGCCGATTTGCTTACGCACGCACCTCGCGTGCCGCAGCAGGATGTTCCAGCAGTCCGTCGCGCGCGATCATCACTCGTGACGCGGTGTCGTGAGTCGTCGGCGGCTCCTTCTCCTGACAAACGTGGTAGCATTCCCGCGGAGATATCCACGCGACCTTTCATCCCGTCCCGTTAACGAGGTATCCGTGAAACATGCCGCCGCAGACGAACGTGGTGCCGCAGGAGAAGCTCGAGACACCGCCGAGCGGGATTAACGCCGTCCTGTTGGGACCACCCGGTAGCGGCAAAGGCACTCAGGTATCCTCTTGCGCCTAAATAAGAAAAAAAAAATTCCCGCCTCGTTATTTTTCAAGCTGAACCACTTGTCGCTCTTCAATGTGGTAATGACTCGAGCACGTAATCTGATGGATCGAATAAAATGAAAATAGAATGATTGTGCTGCTTGATATCGATATGCTATATCGAGGATATCAACGATAAATTTCTTGTTCTCGTTTGTGTCGTAATTAGGTTTTTGTAACAGCTTGGAGATGTATCCTTGAATGTTCTTCAATTATAAATTGCTTTTTGCGTTAACTATGCGAACCTTTAATTAAACTCGATGACTTAGAAGATATTCCAAAGCTCACAGTCATGCTGAATCTCTTGTAATCGCAAGTATTAAATTGATGTTTGTTTCAGGCGCCGCTGTTCAAAGACAGATACTGCGTATGTCATCTGTCTACAGGCGATATGCTGAGGGCCGAGGTCAGCTCGGGTTCTTCCCTCGGGAGTCAAATTAAGAAGGTAATGGACGAGGGTAAACTGGTCAGCGACGACCTGGTGGTCAGCATGATCGAGAGCAACCTGGAGAAACCTGAGTGCAAACGTGGCTTCTTGCTGGATGGATTTCCAAGAAGTGTGCCTCAAGCAGAGAAGGTGATCTGGAAAAAGTTTTCAATAAATATCAATTAACATTGCATCAATATATAATTTTCTACTCACAATGTAATTATTATGTATTACATTTATATTATTGAGTGAGAAATTATAATATTGATGCAATGTTTACTGGATTAGTAAATTCTAAAGAAGAAACCAAATCACTGTCTCTGACCAATCTTATTTTTTTGCATAGCTCGATGAAATGCTTAACAAAAGGAAAACGAAGCTTGACGCTGTAATTGAGTTCGGTATCGAGGACAAGTTACTGATCAAAAGAATCACAGGCAGGCTGATACATCCAGCTAGTGGCAGATCGTATCACGAGGAGTTTGCTCCTCCCAAAGTCCCCATGAAGGACGATGTAAGTAATGACTTGACAAAAAAAATGATGGACCTTCTGTATGATATAATTTGGACAAGTATTTTTTTATCCAATACAAATCGCGTTTGCACAATACTAATAAAAGATAAGTTTAACGACATACTGACCCTTGTGTATGATTTTGATAATATATCTCTGGAGATAACACGTTGCAGCGTTATTTTTAGTGACAAATACATATGTAAAAACTTGTTGGTTACATAAGTGAATAAATTCCAGAGTTTAATTAGAATCCAGGATTTTGAAACAAAGTCTTTACTTTGACAGATCACCGGGGAACCTTTGATCAAGAGATCTGACGACAACGAAGAAGCTTTGAAGAAGCGATTAAACACATATCACACGCAAACCGCACCTCTCGTCGACTACTACGCTCTACAAGGAATCCATTACTACATTAATGCCGCTCAGTCCGCTGAGAAAGTCTTTAAGGACATTGATCAAGTCTTCCTAAAATCCACCAAGAAGAAGGGCTTTTTCAGCAAATTTTTTTAGAACACTGCCAATAGAAGCACTTCCTAAAATGGTCTTTTTCCTTAAAATTCCATTCTCAGGATTTGGTTCCTTCTGAAAGAAACACAAGGATAATTGTAAACATGTGAAAATAGCATTTCAGTTGTCTAACGCTTATCTAACAAGAATAATTTTGCATCTCGATATAATCCTATAAACGTCACGTTTACAAGGATCGCTGTAAAAGATTACGTCTCGTGGCAATACGTAAAAAAAGATATGTAGCAGTATTTCATAGGCAGACACTTCTAGAGATGTATAAGGTGCTACAATCGTGGATCGAATGCACACGATTTATCGATGCTAAGAAATGTAAAATAGTATAATGCCTATTACATTAGCTTAGTAAAGAAACCGACATTTGTATATAGTCGTTGAAAAGTATTCCACTCCGTTGTTATTACATTGTGTGCGTGATATCGTCTGTTTTATATCGAATTACTGATCTTTTTATATCTCTCGACATATTTTTGTTTTCCTTTTTGTTTTCCACGAGAGCTTATCAGATTAAAGTATACGAGACAACGGCGGGGAATCGACTAGAGGCGACCACGCACTATCTACAAATGCGCACATTTATTTTGAGCTTTTGATATTGTGTTACTTTTAGCATTAAACATAATCGACCTATTTTTTTTAACTTTTCGAGGATTTTAAGGATCAAGTAATACAAGTTGTAAGATGTTGGTTTATCCTTTGTCATACAACCGAATAAAAGAGCGAATTATAATCATCTCAAAATAAATTTTGAGTTAATTATAATTCTTGGATTGATAATGATGATAACGTCTAACTGCCACGATTGAACAACGAGGGATTTGTATGCGGATCTACGATCACATTGAGCCTCTACTATGCTGAAAGAAACAGTATCGAAAATGCAAGAATAACTGTACAGACACGCGAAAGAACATTGCAAAGTTACGTCTTGAAAACACGATTTTACGAGAGTATGGACAAAGTGCAACGCAAACTAGAGACCTATTTTACATAGAGAAAAAGGAAGTAGATAGATATATTTTTTCTGGTACAATATGAACATTCTATGTATGTATGTACACAAAACACAAAATCTCGATATTTTTCGAGTGAAAGGGAGACAAATGTAAATCTGTCAAGAGACAAGAATAAATCACATGTGAAATCTTCGTAATATCTCAATGATATCTCAATCTCTGATATTGACAGGAATTTTAATCGTATGTGTAATATCTTTCATTAGATAAGAGTATGTAGTCTTTTATAAACAATACTCTTCTTAAGTTTAATTATCATGACTATGAAGTTTTAATTTCAACTTTTTCCCAAGGAATTAGGAAATTTTCTAATTTTTAAAATTATGTTAATATTTCAAAGAGTATGTCTAAAAACTCAAAATAAGAAAATATAAATTAATATATCTTTATAAATTTTATATATGTATATATAAAATAAAAATAAAAATTAATAAAATAAAATTAATGACAATATTTAATCAGCGATTAATTCAACAAAATTTTTTTAAATAAAATTCCTGATTATTATAATTATAATTCGTTGTTTATAATTTAATCTTTTTTCAATTATTATTTACTGTTATATCAAATATATTGAAAACTAATAGATGACTACTCACCGAAATCACTTTTGAACTTCCGATTTCGATTGGATGAAAAATCACGCCGTCACTCTAGTACAACTAGCGAGGCCGCGATGCGACATCGGTCGCACATCTAGGCTCGTTTCATGCGCCATGAAAGTGAGGTGTTCCGTCTGTCCGTCCGTCATGGCGGAGAATGTTTTCGTTTCGTGATACGCCGACTCGCGATCGCATCGGCTCATCGATTCGACCGGTCGCCGACAGGACGACGACAACGACGACGAGGACAACGACGAGGACGACGACGTTGGTTCACGCTCGATTCGGTGGAAGCCCGGCGATCATCCCGCAATCATGGACACGCGCGGCATCGAGGTCACGAATCAGCTTCGGGTGAGTGTGGCGAAATGTGTCCTGACGAACGCCAGCGACGGCGCGATATTCGCCCCAGGATCGTCCTGTCGTCCGATTGCACGGTGACGCTGGATGTCCTGTTGATACTCCGATTGTTATCTAATCGTCGAGGTCCTCGGAAAAGCACACAACTCATGTTGAAGCTATTGCTTATCCGGACGCATTCCAGCCCCAAGTTTATTCATTTATTTACATAACATTGATCCTTGTTTCTCTGTTTCTCTGCATGCAGAGGTCAAAATTAACCTGCTTCTGTCTTCCGTCTAAAAGGATTTTCGAAAAAGTTAGAAGACTGTCTTTGAGAAGATTGTAGTTGTATACTTCTAAGGAAGATATTCTTGACGAATAAATTTGGATGGGAATTGAATTGCAAGGTGTATAAAAAAACAAATTGTACGCCAATCATATTTAATTCTTTGCAAAAAGAATGTTTTTGAGAGAAATAGGATTGGCTGCTGTGTTTGTTGAAGGGACATCAATAACTGAATTATTTCTTATGAGGCAACCCCAAAACATTAAAAATTGATTCATAACAATAAATAATTCACAGGATGTACAAAGTATCAAAGTACTTAGCAATGTTAATTAGAATCTGCAAACATTAGAGAAAATATTATTAATTTAGAGGTACTTAAGAATGTTTAAAAGTTGTACATCGAATGAGTAAAAAAATAAAACAACGTTTAGTATATAATAAATTGTTTACAGAATCTGATTTTTGATACGCTGTTTAACTCTGACAGGTTAGAGTTTAGAGTAGGAAATGAATGCATCCTACAGTTTTCATTAAATGAATTTTCCCCTGATGTTTTTCAGAGTGCCATTCGCGCCAAGCTTATGGAATTGGGAGTCCGTTACGACGAGGAATTACCCGATTACATACTGGTAATGGTGGTCAACAAAAAATCTCGTCAACAGATGCACGACGATCTAAATCTGTTCCTGGAGGACTGCACGACTGTGTTTGTGGATTGGCTGCATGATCAGGTGCTCAAGAAATTGCAGAAGGTCACCGTAGCTAAGAAGAAATCGTCTCGCGAGTTTGTGCCTACCGTGGTGGTGAANCAGGAGGAGGAGAGGAAGAAGAAGAAGATATTGGCAACTTCGTTTCTAGAGGACCAATCGGTGACGGAGCAGCCCTCGACCGCCGACAAGTCCGCGGATAAAAGCGCCAAGGGCGACAAGCAACTTCCGGTGCAGAAAGAGCAGAAACAGCAGACGGCAAAAGCTTCTGTACCTAATCAAAACCCGGAACGAAGTCACAGCAGGAGTGCGGAGAGAACCGTGAAGAGTGTGCACAGCAAGAGTAAACCGGATGAAGCGTCATCGACGCATGGCGGCGGATCTCATCAGGACTTAGTCTCGAAGAGATCGCAGCAGAGCTCCGGGCGCGACGAGAGTGGGAAGGATATCGCCGCGCTGGAGAATCTCGCTGTAAAGCCCATGGACACGTATCGTGATCCGAAAGCGAGCGAGGCATCAGACAGAAGTCTGAAGAGGTCGTTGGAGGTGTCGGGTAGTCGTCACGACAGCACGGAGAAGAGGAGCAACGAGGCGAAGCGGCCAAAGCAGTCCGAAGAGGAAAAGGAAGACGCTAACGCGTCCTCATCGTCCCCAGACACGGCTTCGAAGAAGCTCAAGTCCTATGTGAACAAACCGAAGATCACGTCGGTCGTGTCGGTGAAGACTCGGCTCGGCATACCGTCGGCGCGAAAGAAATTCGAGATCTACAAGGAGAAGGAGGGCAACGGTCGCTATCGGCCGTTGGAGAAGCGGTTCGAAAAGCCGCACCGCTACGACAATGCACGCAGCGGGAAGGGCAGAAACTTCGAGATGGACGATCGGAGCTCCAGGCGGAACCGCGATGGCGACTCGTCGCGGCATCACGAGACCGCGAACAAAATCAACGACGTGAGGAGCCGAATAGAGAGCAACAAGAATGAGAGATTGAGCAGAAACGCGGAGTCCAGGGAGAGGATCCCGAATTCGGGCGGCAAGACGGATGTGTCTGCAAAAAAGTCCGCGTGCACTATTAAGGATCGTCTGGGCGTCATGGGTATCAACAATAAAGCCCAGAGACAGTCCGCCAAGGAAACGTCAGACTATAGGAGCAACCCAAAGAGCCTGGAGCAAGCGGGGAACATCAATAAGAACGTTAAATATAGGCTCGGTCCGTTGAAAAATAATTTCAGGCCGATGCATAAGCCGAGGCAGCTTCGCAGCGGCGAGGATGACGAATCCTTGACCTCTTTGAATCCTGGCGTCGTGGGCGATGAGGAACAGGAAGGAAAGGAGGAAGAGGACGAAGCGGACAACGATGAACAGCTGACCGGACCCGTCAAGTCGCACATAGTCGCCGTGAACAGATCCGCAGCCTTCGCCGCTGCGAGGACCGAGAGGAAACGTATGAAAACGTCGAGCGACGCTCTGTTCAGCGCGAGTCAGAGTCACGCAAAGTCGCAGATGGATAAAATGGACAAGGGAACGTCCAGCGACGTGGACGAGGATACCGATGACACGAGGTTGCCGAGTAAAGTGATTGTCACGCCGAGACCTTTGAAACCGCTACAACCGACGCAAAAACGCGCCACGCAGTCGCTTTTGTTGCGAGCGGTCGCGGAAGCGAATCAGTCGGTCGTCAAGCAGAAGAATCCGGAGCCGTCTTTATTTGTGAGTTTTATTAATAAATTGTAAATAATCCTCTAAATCGAGTAATAACTCTTTGTAACATTGTAACACCGAAAATGGTAACTATTCGATAATATCAGAAAAAAAAAATGTTAAACGTCGGAGAAGAGAGAGAACACTTTTTTCATCGAAGGCTCAATTTTGTTAGGACAAGAAGCCGGTCTTAAAGCGTCTTAAGCCTGCCCCGGCTCGTGATGTAAGTCAAAACTTGTCGGTACATTTTAATTCTAATAAGAGACTGGTTATGGAAAAGATTCAAGTCGAATTAAATACGATAGATCATCTGGATGTGGAAGACGTCGAACACGAACCTTGTAAGTCCCATCTCCGCGGAAACGTGTTTTTCCATCAGAGTTTGAAAGAGTTACAGGATCTATTTCGTATCCAATTTCACACTTTCGTTGGAACCTTTATTTATCGATCTTCCACTATTATTTTAAGATATATGTATTATTTATTTCATGTATCCTTCACACGCAATTTTTCAATTAAATGATTTTTTTTACAGAAGGCATACATAGAATAATAATCGAAATCGAGCCTTCTCACACAGAGTCACGCATCACATCTTCAATCTTCCATTAATAACACTTTTACTAACAATTTTTAATAATTTACAGTAAGAAGTAAATTATTATTTAGCTTCTAATAAATTTTTTTTTAGAAAAACGTAGCAAGAAACTATAAGATAAATAAAGATTCCAATACAATTTCTTTTGCGATATAAAGACTAACTCTTTCATCCTTTCTTCCGCGGTATTTTAATTCTTCGCTTATTATCGTCTAATTCGTAGATGTACCTCAACCGGTAACAGACGAGCATATGGGAGTCGTGATGTCGTTGTTTCAAAGGAGCGACGACAATCAGAAATTCTTAGTCACTCTAAATGGATATAACAATAACCTGATGAAAGAGAAGATCAGCTCTGAGGACGACGAGGAGCGGCTGGAGATGGAGGTAATTTCTTCCGTCACCTGTAAAGCAGTTCCCTCCTTTCCCTCCCCCTCTGAATTTTAATTTCCTCGCGCGCATTCTAGACGCACGATGTTCCTCCTCATGCTCGCAGGTGAACGAGGACGACGAGCTTGTACTGTTGACGACGCACAATGAGTCAATGACGATGACGGCGACGTCGGCGACGTCGACAATGTCGGTACAGGACGAGATGGAGATGAGTACATTTAGAATAACGGACGAAACGGAAGCCAACGTGGAAGATGCCAGCCCGAAGGAGACGAGTGGGGAGGAAAACAACGAGAACTGTAACACAGAGAACGTGGATAAGACTGATGAGATGCCGCGTAAACGGAGAAAATTGAGCCCTATAGTATACAACAGATCTCACTCTCCGAGTCCTACACGACTAAAATCTACCGCGTCGCTAGTGCCGAACGCACCATTAGCCGTTAAACGTATGCATCAAAATTTCTCTCGCGATTGTTTATAGCGAAATACAATACGATATAAAGTATGTCGTTATAATGTGCTGTTGCTTTTTTCAGCTCCGGATAAAAAACCGTTGATAGAAAACACGACCTCGACCGTTTCAGATAAATCCAGGGAGAATTGTAGATATTGGCCGAATTGTACGTTAGGAAACAAATGTGCATACCTTCATCCACCTGTTATGTGCAGGTAGCGTATTTTTCTAATTACATCTCAAAATATGAACAATTCTTTTCACGAATAACATACCAGGAAGCATTCATTTAAAAAATTTTTATCAACTCTTCTTTGCAGTGCCTTCCCGGCATGCAAATTCGGTGACAAGTGCGCCTATAAGCATCCCAAGTGTAAGTTCGGTTTGTCCTGCACGAAGCTGGGCTGCGTGTTCTCGCATCCCGCTCAGCAGTGCAAGTACCATCCATTCTGCACGAAACCGGCGTGTCCGTATTCTCATCCAGTCAGTTCCGCTCCAGCGGCGGAAACAACGAGGGCGAAATTCACTTGGCGACGACGAGACTGAGCGTACTTCCGCGGATGTACAAACCTGGATGTCATTCTAATCGGATCGAGGTTCTGATCCATGAAAAATTATTCTGTACAGACCAACGATAAGACGTAAAAGCTTAAGTAGCGTAAGTTAACATGAAGTTATCGCAGCCGAAGTTAACTTCGCGATTGAAGAATGCGTCTAAAAAAGAAAAAAAAGGAACAAATCAATACAATTGTGATTTGTTACGTCAGATTACAGTTTTACTTTCTCTTAAATTAAGAATCTCGGCAAGACAGAAACTTTTGAAAAACTTTAAACAATGAAAATTCATCATTTAATCTCAAGCCAGATTTAAAATAATTGTTAAAGCTTTAATTTAATTTAGAATGTGTGTTAGAGAGATCACTGATTTATATATATTATATATACTTTCCTGTTTACCTATCGCCTTAGTGTCTAAGACCGCGTGCGCCGTCAGTCCGAACTGATCGATTTGCTGCCATTCTTAGATTATATTCCATTTGTAATATGAAGGATCTTAGTTTAGCCAGGGCTAACTGATGCAACATTAGCCTTGGGGTGATCATAAAACTCATTCTCCTTTAGGATTGACCTCGCTGAGACAATTTTGTCTCAATTTATGTATATGAATGCGTTCAAAAATATATATTGCCAATTAATTCTAGTATATATACAACTTATGTATAATGAGAACGATCAGAGGAATGATAATTAGATCTGCTCTTTTTGTAAATCTCCTGTTTTTATCTTTGAATCGTCTTTTCTTTCGCTTCCACTGAAGTCCATCGAAGTGCACACTTCGCTTCAGATAAACTGGAAAAATGCAAGAGAGTATAGTTAGGAGAAGCAGATCTACAGTTTCACGTCAAGAGCAATATAGCGATTTTTCAAATGAGGATACTCGTGTTGGCGTTACAGCGATTAACTCTGTGCTCGTTTTAGAATTACCGATGAGGTAATCTCTTTGCCGAAAGTATCTACTCTCTTATAATTGTAAATTGAGAATCCTCAAGCGACTTAATCCAGTTTCGAGTGGGCATAACATGCGGTTGCTTTATTGCGTGCTGTACTCGCTTTCCGCGATCGTGGGAAGGTATCGTAAAAGTTAGCTACTTCGTTGCTCGACCAGCGTTTATGTAATTTAACACGAATTGTATAGGATCAAAGTATAAAGAACGAAGATGATTCCGCATTATTTTACCTAGTGCTAGCGTACGATCGCGCATGAAATGTACGATTATTGAGACTTGTCAGTATCAGAAACAAATATAC
Organism: Tetramorium alpestre; assembly: GCA_021460005.1. NCBI lineage: Eukaryota > Metazoa > Arthropoda > Insecta > Hymenoptera > Formicidae > Tetramorium > Tetramorium alpestre. The sequence continues at coordinate 1,028,304 of JAJVSH010000060.1, read as the reverse complement.
GATGATTTCTGTAAAATGCAGTTTCCTTCTCGAGATATTCTCTCGTTCCCTTCCTAAAAGAAAAAAAAGAGTCACGAAACGTGTCTCTAATTGTAAGAGAGAATTATCTTTGTAATTAAATCTAAACGAGGACAAGTTTAAGCCACTCGCGATTGTCGCAGAAAATAATAATTACGACCATTATTTAAATACGCATACGTTTAACATCGTGATCACGGTCAAAGGAAGGCAAGAATCGATCAAGACGTACTGCGATACGCAAACTTAGCAGCGTGATTTATTGCGTTTGTTTTTTTTTTATTTATATTCATTTAAAATTGATCTCCAAATGAAACTTTACGTCGGCATAATTAGCATGTCAGCGTATTATACATCGCCTTCGCCTCGTTCGAGGGAATGAGACGTGAGTTAAGTTTCTGTGAAACAGCATCGTGACTCAAGAAGATCGACACGATTTTCTCTCATGCACACACTCGTATATACTCGTATACGCTCGCACACAACTCCGCGCTAATTTATATATACGTATAAATCTATGTATATGCTCTCTATCGTACTGTGGGGCACTTAGAAAACTCGTTAATTCGTTCTCCTTCTCACTCTCGGCTCCGCACCGGAAATTCAGGTGAGTCACGGATTGCATTTGTGAGTTATTTTTAAAGTAGTGTATATATATATATATATATTCTTTTTTCTTTCTTTGTCATTCGAGGATTGCTTAGTTTCAAAGAGGTAAAATAAAAAAATAGTGCGCGCCCGAACGTATCTCTTACCCCCTTTTAACATTTTAATCTACTTTCGACAAGCGGAGCTGGAATCCTCTTCGATGGAGGAGAGTAAGCTCGGTAGAGATTTCCTGTAGAGAGAGAGAGAAAATGAATTAAATCACGATCGAGAGGGAATTCGCGTCTGTGAAACTGAACGTTTCTTCTCTATTCTATATAATCGCTGAGATTAGGTGTACATTTTGTAATCTAGGCAAGATATTCTTTCCCTTCTAAATCTTCGAATACAGGCAGGAACGTACATTCCTTAACTTGCAACTCGAAGACCTCAAAGAGAGAAAGAGAAGTTCGAAACGATCCAGTCCTCTCTCTCTTTTGTCTTTCTTTATTTTTTTTTTTACAAACTCATCAACTGTTAATAAAGCTTTCGTGGATAACACCCTGTTTCCTGTTCCTCGATACCCTTACATCGCTGTACTATACGATGCGCCGTCTTTTAAAAGAAAAAAGGGTGGAAATAAAAAAAATGGGGGAAAAGAATAATATGTTATATGTATATGGTACGTACATACAATACATACATACATACATATGCAATATATATACATATATATATGAAGTGTACGCACGTTGTTCGCGAGATAATTTGGCAAGGATTAAACATATCATTAATTATGTCTGCATATGTGTGTTTATATGTGTGAGTGTGAAAACATGTATATGTATATGTCTTCTTTATGTATATATCGCTGGGAACAACGAATTCGCGAAATTTGCGTCTCGCGCGTACGACTCTTAAAACACGTGCACGCACAAAACACTCTCGAATCGCGGAGTGTTACAATTTTTTTTTATATTAATTTCATTTCATATATATATATATATAATATATAATAATAATAAAAATAATATTACAATAATATAATTACAAATAATTAGCTTTATCCGTAATATACTATTTTAATATTTCACTAGATTTTTTTTCTTAATAATGTCCCTCGCGGTCTCGCATGTTCGTCACCCCTCGACAGCGAGCCGTAAAAGAAAGCGCGGATGTGCGGAGGGCGGTCATCTAACGCTCGATCTATTTGATTTTATCACAGGAGTCCGCCTCTGACCGCCGGTCTCTCGCATCACTTCGCGACACTATTGCCTTCGAATTACTTAATAATCCTACACGAACGATACGGCAAAGTGGCGGATAAGACGAGCCGTTGGGCTACAATGGTAGAAGTCATATTTTTATGAAATAAAAGAAGTCTTCTAAAAGTATTTAGAATAAAATATTAAATACGATATAATCCACAACATTCCAAAATCTTTTTCTACATGTATATAAAAAAGTAGAATGCAAATTTTATCTCATATCGAAATAATCGATATAAGTTCTTTAACTGAGCCTGATATATTTTTTTACATTCATTTGATTAAATTGGAAAATAATTCAGAATGAAAGATTGATTAAGAGAAACAAGAAATAAGGATTAATCCATTACATTACTGACTTGTACCATTATTTCGTTCGATGACTCATAATGATCGACAAACAACGCGGAATTCATGTAATCGGAGAACCAACTGATTCAGTTCCTGTTTTCGTAATCGTACTTTCTATATAGTCTTTTCGTAGTTTTTTCTCTTTCGTCGTATAAAGTCTGACACATACACATATGCTCCATTTCAAGCGCCGAAAGCGTAAGCGTCACGTCGTATTCTTATCACTCTCTTATCCTTATCGCCGCTACCCCTATTTACACCTTAACTGTCGCACCGAACATTCCTCGCGTCTTCCACGTTATTAATTCTACCGCAGATTAATGTTACAGCGCTACGACTCGGTTTCGCGATAACGTAACTCCCTTTGGTGCCACTCAGGCCGTTATTATCCGTTAATTGCTATTTCCATTTGATTGTATCGCGTTACACGTTGCACCAAAGGGATCGTATTCGCTGTCGGTGAAACCGAGCGGCAGGAACACTGGTCTTTGTTAATAAATCTCGCATATAACGTGAGTCAAGTTGAATCCTTGCCCGGACTTGTAGAATCGCCGCTAATCCCTTCGCGACTTCTGACAATTATTAAAAAATAATAATATAACATCAGTATATATAAATAACATTCGATGCACTAAACGCGCAATCAATTATGTTAAAATCTTCAATTTTAATTAAAGTCATGGCGTTACATATAGGACTGCGGCTTATCTACAAATCCATCCGCGACAGTCGGTCAACGGGAACAAGGATCCTGATTGTTCGTGCCTCCTGCCGCGCACTCAAGATTCGCGCATTCGAGATCCCGAGACGCCCATGATGAACACTTAATAAATATTCAGTCCCGCTTCCGCTCGTATACTCCGTTCGGTCCATCTTACGTATTTCGGGTGTATGTAATTTATGTCTCTCTCCTTCTTTCCCTTCGCACGATTATTTAATTTGCACATAATCATCATCGACGTACGTGTTACATTGTTTCTTAACCACTCACTGAGCGATTACCGACACGCAATGTAGCAATTGCGCCTGATCGACGATTTCATTCGACCATTTATCAAACAATATGTGCCCAAAAAAAACCCCGGGACGAACTAGGATAACTTTACGGTATTGTATTAGATATTCAGATAGAAAGGACGAGAAAGTTTTCAGATATGCTTCGAATTGGCAGTAATATTTTTATAAGAGTGCATATAAAATCCAAAAGTTTGACTCGATCTGAACGAGCTCTTTTCATCACGATAATTTGTCCGTTTAAATTTGTATTTCCAATCGATAGTAGAATAAGCTCGCGTATCTAAAATTCAGAAATAGTCAGTCCAAAGTGGAATAAGTCATCATCCTATCCAACGATACTCTACTTATACAGAAACTCGAATCTCAATTGGCAGTAAGAGTCTGATATAATAACGTTAATGGTACATCTAAAATTCAGAAAATCTTTAAATGGCGCAATGATCTGTAACAGTATACTATACAACGGTATTACACTCGTACTATCTCTATCCAATGCTCGCGTAAAAATTTCTCCCCGAGACGCTTCTCAGAAACAGAAATCTCGAAAGCAATCTCGTGTTCGTACTTGTTTAGAAGAGTTCGTGGAATACATTTATGTATTCCGAAAGGAAATTCCCCTACGAAATGATTACGCATGTCACGAGCGGTAAAAGAATACACCTGCGTGATTCGTCTCGAGAGAGCGAGGTGGAAGAAGTGAAGTGAAATCGCTCCCGGATGTTCATTGAAGTTCAGCTCGGCGGTCTATGTTCTCGATGGAACTATTTACTTAGTTTTAAATAACATTCGAAACGTCGAAGTTCAAGCGCCTTTTCTGTCCGTCTTTGGCGGGACGAAAGCTAGTGTATCGTGAGAGTTCAGTGAAATAGGTTTCGCCGAGTGTCTACAGTCTCTCATTCAAATAGCAGCGTGGATAACGAATCTCTCGTACGATTTCTCCCGCTCTTGCTCATTTATGACAAGAGCGAGCAGCTATGGCCACGAATATCCATGTACTCGCTAAGTCGATCAACTAACGCGACTTCGGTACTCGCTAAATCGACTCCATACACGCAATCGATTTGGAAATGGAGGACGTTTCGTTCGCGAGAATGTCCTCCGTTAACATTTCGAAGCGTCTTTGCGAAAACCACGAGATTCGCGGAACAATGCGTGATTTACGCGATCCGAGTCAAGTGATCCTCCTTCTTCCTTCGTTCGTCGTCATCAAGATTGCGGTTCGCAACCGGGCAATATTTACACAGCGCTATGCTTAGAGTCACAAGGTTCACACGATCACAGCAAGTCGTAGAAGCAACCGCCGAACCACATCACCACTATCGGCATCAGGTACGTCGTCAGCGCCCTGAACAGCGACATTTTCGGCCTGCTGTCTTCTCCGCCGTTCGCGGAGATAGTATGGTTGCTGACTGTACCCGTGCTGCTCGTACTCGTGCCCTTGTGAGGCTCGATGTCCACTCGCGGCGGCGTCTCGACCTCGTGGACGACCGGCGGCAGCGGCTGCTTCGGCGGTTCTGGCTCCGATTCCACACGTGGTCCCTCATAACCGGAGCCCTCGTTAAAGCCATCCTCATCATCGGTGAATGCACCGTCACCCGAACCGCTGCCGGAACCGTACCACGTTTCGTCTATGAAGCAGTAGGAATGATTATTATTGATAATGTAGACAAAGCGGATTGTTATAGCTATTGAAAATCATTAGATAATTACCAGTGTCGATCCAATCGACGTCTTGTCCGTTAAATGCCAATTTCAACCTGTTCGTGATAGTGGTCAGCGAGAAAACCTGATCCCTTACGATAGTCGGTCTTGGTCCCGTGCTACGCACTTCCGGGTTCATCAATTGAGACTCGCCATCGGACGACACCGGGTATAAGTACCTAATAACAATAACAGGCGAATATAGTCGCGTACTAACTTGCTATCGTACAGAAATAATGCTATTATGCATTTAAAATACATAGAGAATTGAGTTATTAATTTATCTTTAATGAATACATTTCTTATATTTAGCCGAATGCTAATAAGTAATATTGATTATGAATGAAGTCTTATTCTCACTTGTCTATGTGCGTGCCGTTCCAACATTCCTTCGTGTTGCTGGGTGGCACGACCAGACCACCGTCGTTGCACATCCGGTAAGGCAAATAGACCCAGAATTGTCGGAGATCGCGCACCCGCTGACGTATTTCCTTCACCAGCTTCTCCAGAATCGCACCATTCGAGTTACGATCCTCCGGTGGTTCTTGATCGAAGTTTAGGGACTCTAGCGGCAGCTCACGATTGTCCCTGCGTCTACGTCTACCTAGCATCGGCCGGCCACAACCGGTGAACACGCGTTGCGATACGTCCTGACTGTTCTCTTGGAAGTTCATGATCGCTTCAGAAATCTTCAGATTGATCGGACGCACCAATACCTCGATATTGAATGGTCCGAGCAGCCGATCGGCAATCTTGTCCACTGCCTCTGCGTTTGGAAATCGAAAAGCGGATTAATTGACGCTCAAGATCGTTTCTAGGAAATGAAAAAAGAAAAAATTTCGCGCGGAAGAAATATTTCTTCTATTTCCTCGACATCTACGAAACATTTTTAATCAGGACAAAAAGTACTAATATTGATTTTATTGTTGTCTCAGTTTTCAAAATATTCTCTTTTTAATAAAAGGTTCGTTATTTGTATCTTTGATAATGCGAACGAAGTGCAATTATTTCCGCGGAAAAATCCCAAAACTTCCAAAGACTTTCGACGCGTACAACAGATTGCGCGCGTCGATGATCCGTGTGTTCTCTCGAGATGTAATAGCCGATACTTGGGCGAAAGAGTGAAGAAAGAGAGATGGAAGAGAAATTGCTCACCGACGAACTGATTCCAGTCAGTGTCCAGTGCCGCGTGTTGCGCTAAGCAACCCTTCATCACGTTGGTACACATATCGCCGCACGCCAGCACGTTGTCCGATATACCGCTGCAGGCCGGACAAGCTGTCATCCTGGTCAAAGCAGCTGCGCAATCTGCAGACGGCTTCAGCTACGGCCAACAAAGAGTTCGTTTTAGAAACTGTGCACGGTTGCGGTTGCGGAATAATGGCGTAACAGCCATAAGTAAGCGGACAGAAAAATTGAAAGAAGAATGAAAGTTAAAGTAGAATAGAACAAAGTGAGAAAGCATTGGAATAAAGTGAAAAAAGTAGAATAAGATTAAAGCAAACTAGACAAATATTCTATACATTTCTGTGATTGTATTTTAAATATTTTACAAATTATAATTCGATAATTTTAATTATGTCAAACAAATATAAAATAACCGAAAAAATATCGAATTAATTTCATCAATTCTTTTGTTCTCAAAGTTCGTTTAAAAATCGAGAAGTCATTTTTTTCTAAATTTAAACTTGAATTTCAATTTTTATTATACAAACATTTGCTTGAAGATTAGCTCGAGTAGTTTAAATAGCTTAAATCAAGTTATATCGATTTGAATTATTTTGACGTGTTACGGTATATTTCTACGGTATTCTCTTACCGACTGCATATTTTTCAGCACGTTCGCAGCGACGGTCAAGGCCTGGCTAAATGCTCTCGTAGCCACGAACGATCGTTTAATTTGCACGCCCAATTTCTGTGGCACGTCTCCGAATGGCCGCATCTCCTTCATGTGTTCGCCCACGCACTCCAGATACTTATTATCGAAGTTGTACTGACTGTTGAGCACGGTAAACATTTTCTGATAGAGGGTGTTGAAAAAATTGTCCATAGCATCGTTGAGGTCCACCTGAAACGCATGAATAATTGAATTTTTAATTACATGGAAATTCTTCGTTATAGGGATATGAATTTGGAAAAAGCGTATGTTACAGATATACATATATTATAAGAATACATATTCATGTTTTAAATTATCTATGCATACAAGTATCAATCTTTTTCCCAAAAATTAATTTTAATAAAAAAAAATCTAACAAAATAAAACCATAATTTTTCTACGAAAAAAATAACTAACATGTTAAATACATGACAGATATAATACAATTGTATTTTTTACATTACACTGAAAAAATTTTGGTTAAAAACGCACAAATAAAAAAAATCCCGTAAGATTGATCAAATATTCTAGTAATTATAAATTATGAAGTATTGAGTTCTATTATAATAACTAATAATACCTAAAATAATAAAATATACCAGAATGTTTGATCAAACTTATAAGATTTTTTTATTCGTTTTTATCCGGAATTTTTTTTCAGTGTATCAATATAATTCTTATACATGTAATTGCCATAGTCATATCAGCGATAATTCGATTTATTTAGTCAACGATTATTCAGCACGCTTTTTCAGTTTACCACGACCGTAGCAGACTCAGACAAATTGCGCTAGATCCGATCATAATTCGGATTAATCGAAAGCCGACAACCGAGACATCGAGCCTGGCAGCTTAATAGAATATTAATGACTTTCGCGATTACTCGCGCAATTAAAATACAAGAGCGTCCGCTAAGAACGGTATATCGGTTTCGATCTTGTATACTATGAGAGAATAAAAGAAAGTGAAAGGGACAAAAAGACTAGAATCGACTCAATAGATTTAATCCGTGGGTGCTCTCATCGCAAAACACGCATTTAATGTCATCATGGCATTTAATCTCATTAAACACTCCTCGAATCTTGGAACGAAATATGAGTCACGCTCATCTGGAGTATTTAACGGGTGTTCCCTTGCAATTTTTAATACACAAGTCTAAGAATTCTTTTCATGATTTTTAACCATACAGAGATATACAGTGTTTTACGAAATTCTAGAATTTCAAAGACTCGATGAGCACAATAATAATTCAAGTCAAATTTTTAATATTATATATTATTTGAAAGAGGAGATGTAATATATTCTAATTGCTTTTATTACAGCGTGTTACAGTAAATTCGTGAAAAGCCCAAACACCGTTTTCCTTTCGAAAAATTTCTATTTCGGGAGCGTTGAAAATCCCGCGGTTCACGTAACGCGACAGATTAATATTCGCGATAAATTTATCAGTGACAGCAGCGTTGCAACGATAATGCATTCACGCGACCGGGCACTTCGCCTTCCGTCGTGTGCATGCGGAACAGGTTCCGAGCGGCGCCGGTGAATAATTCGAGAGCCGATTTGAATGACAATCGACAAAGCGTCTCGTCTCGATCGTCTTCCTCCCTCTCCGCCCCTCTTCCTTTTGACACCGCGTGACGAATTGTACGACCGTGTACCTGTCACCTACGTCCTTTTCAGCCAGAAGCCATTCTCAACCCCGTGGCGCGCAAGTGTTGGAGATGTGTGAAGCGTTCCCGAGGTCCGATCGCTCCTTTTATCTCATGCATGGGATTGTAATCCGATAGTCCGATAGTTTGCATTCTTAACACCCTTCCGTTCGCGTCTGTTCGAGTCGGCCATCCGGAGTCTGAAGGTGCGGCGCGACATTCATTCTTAAATTCTTCGCCTCTCGGGCGATTTCCTTCCTCAATCTCGTCCGTGCATCATCCGGCCGATACGAATCCCGCAGTTTTTTTTTCGTATCCTTTCGCGCTTTATTTCTATCAGTTACTTCGCTCGCGTCTCATCCCCGTGGGGATGGATCGCGCTCTCCTCGCTGATCGGGACTTTATTACATCTCGCGCTCGCTTCGGATTCTTCTCTCGTCCGTCCGCTTAATAACGCGCTTCCCGATGCGAAACAACACAACCGAGGGCGATCGTGTTTCCAAGTAAAATTAAATTCCATCCCGGAGCAGTCCGAAGCGGCTGTGCGCGATTGAAGGGGGGTGGCGAGCTCGAGTAAATTCAATAGATCCGCGGTGTAATTGTGGAAAGCCCTCCGATAGGTAGGTAGGGGGATAGGTACACGCGGAGAACGCGTACGGGACCCTTCCGGCGACGGGATATTTTCGCTTTGGCGACCGCCCGAGTCCCTTTATCGGGACACCGCCGGCGATGTCAAAAGCACATTGATTAAATCCGCCTTCGCACGTGATTCCATCCTCCACCGACTTTCGAGCCTCGGGAGCGCCGACCGGACATCGTGGACAAGGGGTTGCTCCCGCCGCGACCCCAATAGAAGTTTAAAAGCGTTAAAGGGCGGAGAAACTGAAAGTCAACTCACATCGCGCGCGATTATTCTTCGATCGCTTGAAATGACGTTCCTCGAGGAATTCAAGGGTTCGATACAAAAACTTTGATATTAACTTTGTTGGGCTTATCTCAAAAATAAACTCGTGAAACTTGCGAATACTTCACTTTTGCCTAAGAGAGTTTTCTCTTTTTTTCGAAATTCAACTTTTTTTTCGTAAAAATATAATGTTAAGCAAATAATTTCAAATTCCTGATAGGTATGTCTCAGATTTAAATAATAATAATTAAACAATATCAGCACGTTTAGATTTTCTTAAAAATTATTCTTTTTTTTTTATAATTTAATTCTGATGTGATATCTTTGTCGTAACGCTGACACTGTAAAGAAAAATTAGATGGTGATATGTGCGTTACATTTACGTCAATGTATTCTGTACGAATCGATCTTAAGCGAGGAGTAGCTTGGGATATCCGAGTCAGATAAACGCGTGGAAAGGGATATAAATTTTTTTCCTTTGAAGATCCAGATACCGTGACATCTGTCGAATTACAGGAAGTTCCGATAGCGCGATATCGCCCTCGTGTCACTTCATTTCAAAGCGGCAAGCTACAGGGAGGGAGAGAGACTACCGTTGCCCTTCATGTGACTACATGCGCTCGCTACTATGCTTTCGAAGAATATATCACACACCCTTGTATCTCTTACTTCGTTTCGCACTCCCTTACATTTCTCGCTGGCTGATATTCCGAGAGGAAGGTGTCGTCGAGCGTAATTGCGCGGAAAACGGCTTGTAATAAACTTTAGATCTCGAGACACGGCTCGGCAGCTTGAGAAATTTTCTTCATGTCTCGTCGTCTTATTTATTCGCGCTTGATACAGCAGGGCGAAGGGCGTCTGGGCGAGGCGGGCGAGTGAAGAGGAGCCGAGAGAAGACGGGGAAATTAACACGCGATTGCAATTTTCACCGGGGACACCCCGCGCGACATCAAACGAGAGGTAAATGAATAGCTCAACGTTACCATAATTCCAAATTTTCCGGTAATATGGGAAGGACTGTTCCATTCAGAAGTGCTCCCTTTCGAGCCGAGAGAGAGAAAGAGAGACCGAACAACGCAGACGCCATTCTAACATAAATTGATCGGAATCCAACCTTATAGACGGAATTTTCAGCAAAGAGTGAAATAAATCGTACTTGCGCCATTTTAACGTCGAGATAATCAAATTCCAAGGGAGGGAAGAGAGAGAGGGGGAAGAAGGCACTCACCGTTCCTTTCGTGTAATAATTTTCCAGCTCCTTGAAAAAGTCCGTGAAGACGTATGCGTTCTGCTCGTAAAGGATACCGTAGGTCTTCTTGAACATCTCGTGAAAACCTCGTTTGCTGGCCGCCAAAAGATCCTTGAAAAAACCTGCGAGCGATAAGAAACATGAGTCCACGCAATTCGGCTTCTAATTGCGGCTTATAAATAATTTTATAAAACTCTGGCAATGCTTCTAATAGCATTGCCAGCAAAAAAATGCAATTAACAGCCATTATATAGCTTCCATATTCCAGTTTTAAACCACTTTGTCATTTAATTAAATTGTCATATTCTTATTATTCACTGTATAATGCGACGTAAGGGAGAGAGATCCACGAAAGAAATCCCGAGATATCTTATCGCGATGAGTTTCTCGGCGCTTTGACGCCTCTCCCGGCGGAAAATCGCGGTCGAGCGCGAAACGGGAAATTAGTCGAGATTTCAGGTTGCGCAAGTTGTCGCCGGCAACATGGAGCGGGAGGATGGTTCGTATTGCGAATTAAAAGCCCAACGAACTTGCGGCAACTACCCAACAGCTCCTCTCGTAACTCCTCTCCGTTCCTCTGGTCTCTCGGCATTCCCCTCGCTGTGGATCGACGCTTTTTACACCTCCGGTGGACTTGCGACAGAAAAGGGAGCCGGATTTGTCGCTAAAAGGAATTTTAATCACATTCCCTCCGGCGGAAGTGACGATAAGGAGGTTGTTCGTCGGTGAGTGAGGGCGAGGAACGGGGGGGGGGGGNGGGGGACGGCGGATCGAGGACGGAAAAACGCTGCCTCTCGTTGCAAGCGCACCGCCGCCTCGTGCTTTGTTCATCCGAGAGAGCTGCGGCCGTTTCAGTCGCGAGATTGAGTCAATGGTTTCTTTATTAACGTGACATTTCAATACCAATATCAACGTGACATTTACGGAATGTTATTATTAAATTATTTAACAGTTTAGCGCTCCGCTATGAACATAGAATAAATTTTCAAATTGATAGGTCACTGACAGAAGCAGATAAAAGTAGATATTAAATGTTACATTATACTTTTTAGAGCACGAGTTAAAATATAATGACAATGTTTCAGCTTTAGCATCCAGTGATTTCGTTAAATTTAAAATTAGAACATTATCAACGTGATCCATATGAACGGCAATGTAACATTAAATTTCATTAAAAATTTCTTGAAATGTTGAAGTATTTAGCTAGGAAAAGAAGTAAATTTTATATTCAACGAAATTGAGTAATATTGACTAACACAGAAAAATTAATATTACAAGCTGCTTCTCTCTAAGAGCTCAAATTGGGTATCCGTTCGATTTAAAAAATATTCATAATTTTTAAAAGCTTTTCTAAATCAATGTCCATCACGCGGGGACGATATCCATGATCGATATCTTTGATCTTACTCGCGAGACCGTAGTGTCAGCAATTAGCACGGAAATTGGAACACGTCCCAGCTCGGGAAGCATTCTCGGGTGTCTAACGATCCCGGTTAACAAAATTATTCGAAAGCCGCACCTTCTCGCCGGTCTTTCATCTTTTCCGCTGCACGTCGGCTTTTACAACCGAAGCCCCTTTGAGGTGCCACCACCTTTGGCACCTGGGTACCCACTTTAGTCGGCACTCCGCTAGATACGAAGTTCGTACAGCCTTTACGAGAAGCACGAGTTCTCCATCGTTTATACAAAATATACATCCGTGACATATATAAATGTATATTAATGTAAAATTATCAATTATTTTGTAAAATATATCCTAAATTGAAATATTCTTCATTCACTGAGAGAAATGTTTTGTATTATGAACCAAAAGTTTTGTTGATATATACTCAAGAAATTTATTTATTTGCTATAAACAAATATGTTATTTCCTTATGTCTTGTTAAGTCGTTTTGGTTTAGAGAACAAAACAGTTTTGTTCTCTAAACAATTCTGTTTTGTTCTCCATTGTTCTAATATCAATTTTATAATTTTGTAAATTATTTCAATACACATGTATCTTCTCTTTAACAAATCAGGATTTATAAATATTCTGGAGACACTCTGTGTACCAGAATCAACGCGATTTTTCCTGTTCATCGATATTCTGCAAATAACGGGAAAGTCTTGCGAAACTCAGCAGTGTAATTTATGCACTTGGATTTCTACGACGCGTGACACAGTTTTTCGCGGCCGAAGCTAAACCAGCCAATCGATTCCCTCGATTTTTATCGACTAGAATAACCAGTGGCCAAGTTCTACAGCCTGGACACTTTATAGCGATCTCATTTTTAATTCTGTCCGATTAAGATTTCTTGATTCCATTCTTAATTCTTAAGATTCCTAGCATCCTTAATGGAACGAGGTATTGCTCGCTTCGGTGAAAATGGCTTTGTAAAATAAAGCGAGGAAATACCAAAGAGCATTGTGCAAAATTATTTAAATACATAAAAGACCGCGCGTTCCATTATACGCGATAATATCCTCGAAGAAGTTCTCTCCCGGAGAGTGGTTGCTCTTCGAGACACGCAGCTGGCGTTCACGGTAACGGATAGTACTCGAAACGGCTTCAAGAGAGCCCGAATAATTATCGTTCTCGACACAGGCATTCCGAGGGCATTCGGGTATTGTGCGAATTGTTAGCGCTACCTACGCTAATTACGATGGCGCATTCGCGTTCAACATCCAACTATTAATTGCAGCGGAGCAGACTGCGCTCTAAATGCAATCGCATCTGTTTGTGGCGCACAAAGATAGATAGACGTCCCGGATGTTGCTTTTATCGTTACTGAGTCTTACAAACGTTTAACGGATATCGATACGACGTAAGATAACGGGGTCGCGAACTAGCAGCGACAAGTCGACATATAAGTTAGACGTAATTCTCTATTTCATGAAAGCTTTATAATTTAGTCGACAGAACGCTTAAGCGAAAGAAAAAAACTACATAGCTACATAGATAATTTTTATACAAATAAAAATAGGATCAAGTAGAGAAGTAATGAAGAAAATAGAGAAAAAATGAGGAAAATGTGAATAAATGACGACCTGGTTGCGCGACATGAATATGTATGTACTTGTATACCGTTTCGTTATTGAGTTGCGTGTATTCGCAAACGTCGTGCAAACTCGGGCAAATCAAATTTCAGGCATCCCGACCCCGGGATTCGGATATCTAAAAGGTGCATGCAAATGCGAATATGCGGAAACACTTTGGGGGGGAGGATGGAAGATACCGTCGGAAGCGTTACGAATACAGAGGAAACGGGAGGAAACGGAGGATATCCTGATGATCCGCCGCGCAATTTACGTAAGCGAAGGCGTGACAGATTCTCCCTATAAATCGCCGAATAACAAATCAATAAGGACGCTTTTATTTGCGGCGCGATTTCTATCCTTGCACACACGGATTCGGTAAAATATAGATACGAGATATTCCTTGCCGCTCTTTTTCCCGCCGATCGCGTATTCCCTTATAATTAATATCCCTTTGCAGCAAAAATATTGTTTTCTATTTTCCAACGTTTTCAATTAAATTTTTAGACAGGAAAATTTTGTTCTGTAATTAATACAAAATGTAGCTCGGAATAGTGCTCGAAAATATTCTCGACGACAGAGACCTTTTCGTTATTACGTGAAAAAAATATTTTGATTTTTATTTAATACATCGTGATACGCTTTCAATGCCTCGTTCGAGAGAAATGTCGTTTTTGCGCCATTTTCTTCCTCCGTACGTTGATACAATCGAGTCGAAACATTCAACCCGCATGCAGATGCCTTCTCGCGCACACAAGATAGAGCACATTAAGAGCACGCGCCCCCTTATATGACTCTTGTAAAACCCTCGTCGATGCAGCCCGCGGTTCCCCTTTAATTAGAAAAAAAACCTCGCGAGCCGAGCTCGCCCTCGGCATGGAGGAGCGCGGCGAGAGGTCGTCAACATCCACTTTCGCGTCGAGTCGTGGCTGCCGTTATCCATGAAATCTCCTTTCATCCCCGCTCCTCTTCATCCCGCCGCCCACTATGAGAGCCCACGCTTAAGACGAGAGTGTGCGTTCGATCGAGCATTGTGTTTCGAGTATGTCCGTTAAAAAGTTCGCCCGTAGGATTGACTAGATGTTCGCCGAGGGTGATCTTCCGAGAGTGACGTCCGGCCGATTAAACTACTCGGCGAGAATGGCAAGTGAGCGGCGAGGATAAAAAGATACTTAACCGCGGGGAAGGGGAGAAAGCGGGAGATTTTACTACTGTTAAATTTGTTTTAGTTCCCTACTGCTTCCCGATTCCTCGCATTTTCTGTAAATTTGCATTTTATACGTAACAAAAAGTTGTTACTTCGTTCTGTTAAAAGTTCCTCTAGTGATTTCTGAATTCCTTTTCTTATATACTTAAACCTACTTTGCAATCTTACGTCGTTCTTACAGAAACATTACAATCTTTCAAAAGACTGCTTCTTCGGCCGTGCAAAACGAAGAATCACTCCTATTTCGCCCTTCCGACCGCTGGAAACTCGAGTTTCTTACTGTGAAATATTGGCTTTACTTCCGGTTCCTGAATGCACAGCGCGTTACTTTCGAATAAGTGGATTAAAAGGATTTGAATAAGGCGATTAAAAAGTTTCGCCGGTGTAAAGCGAACAAAATGCTGGACGAGCATGGAAAGCAGAGGGGCGGTTTACGCTGAAATTTGTATCGGGGACACGAGGGACTTGTTAATTGCCAACGTTGAATACGAAATTTAATTTCCACCTATTTTATCCTAAGAGACTTCCATCGGAGATGATACCTGTTACATCTAAACTAATATAGATCTACAGTTTGATAGAAACACTTTCCGAGATACGAGTAATAATTTTTTTAATATTCAACTGCGCGTGTTTTGCGGCTTAAAATTCCTTCGACACTGACGGTAATAAAGCAACAAAGGAAAGCTTTGTTTTCTCTCGCTGCCCTTCGTTCATTCATTCAACTCNCCGATCCGAGAGAAAGAGAGAACATATTCTCAAGCGATATTCCCATCGGGCATTGCCACGCGCCAGGGGTTTCCCTTATCGACGAAATCGGAAAAAGAGTGGTGCTACTCACTGTGGAACCTGTTTCCCCGCATGGAAAGGACTTGGTGCATTCTCTGGAGAGTTTCTTTGGTGGCCTTCTCATGCTTGTCGCGTGCCCGCGCTTGCAATCTCACTTCCATGTCGGCAGAGCAGCACACCTCGCCACCGCTCCTCACACTGCCGCATACTTTAAGCTCCTTCGCTATATGAACAAAAGAAGAAGAAAGATTAGTGAAAAGTATTCTGACGAGAAAGTGAAGCAATCAGTACGTTCGACAGGATCCAGAAAGTCTTTGGCAAAAGAAAATAATACATATATACTTTATCTTCTCAAGACTCTGCCGAATTGCTAATCAATTTATCTTTCATAATTGCGTAATTATTAGTATTATATTTCTAATTTCGTCAAAAATGTGTAGAAAAAATATTTTCTTCTTTATTTCACTCTGGAAGAAGGCGAGTTAAGTCGACACGCGAAAGTCTTGAAGTATTATTGCCTCTTTTTCGCAATGCTGATTGGTTTTCTCGCTTGGCATACTTCGTATTGCGAGAGTAACCAATAAGATATGAAAATGATTCGCTTCTAAAATTAATTTTTTTGCTTTAGTTTTTAAAAAGTTGCTTAATATTGAGCTATGGAGCTTCTCGTAACTTTTTAATGAGTTTGCAACTAAACATTACAAAAAGATTTAAAAGATCTAATTAAACGCGGTAAGAGAAAATTACGTTGCAAATTATGTTTCGCTTCTACATTTCTCAAGTGGCATCTCCGTCGATGGAAAAACTAGAAAGAGAAGATAACAGTGGACGAAATGTTTTCAGGCTAAATACCGCGATTCGAGTGTGTTTGAAGAAGAGAAAAGTCTCGGCGTGAGAAGCTCGTCGAGACTTTCGGTAAATGCAATTTACTTTTAAGAATCTGAGGGTATCTACGTCTACGTAAGTACACAAAGCGTCTATTAGACTCTAGACGTACGAAGACATTGTTTTCCCTTCCGCGCATGTAAGGGAAGCACACTTCTGCACACATTCGCACTAACGAGTGTCAAGTCGTAAATTAAGCACAGAAATTACTATTCCTGTTGGAAGTGGCTTTTACCGCTACTGTTTACCGCTACTTAAAATGCAGAATTTACATTCGCTTCAATAGCAGTCTCAATTTTTTACCCTTAATTCTTAATAATACTAATATTCTTATTTTTTAAGAATATAATTACTTATTCTTGAAAATTTATTCAACATTTTATTTTTCGAGAATATAATAATAATTGTTATATTCTCTTATTCTATATTATATTATATATAAATATTCTTAAAATAATGTCGAAAATAATTTTTAAGAATAAATAATTATCATTATTATATTCTCGATCTTTTTTAATAATGAAAGTAATGAAGATAATTGTGATAATAGATACAGCGAGAAAATCCAATTCGCAAGCCAATCTGTCGCGTCGGCGATGCGATAAATCGCGCGGTTAAATCGCCGTGTTTATTGCCGAGGTAAAGCAACGGGAAGAGCGTTAATCGAGCGTGACAAAACGTTCTAAAATTCATCGTAGATTCCGCGGATGGGGTGAAAATCGCTTCTGTAGGCGCGACAGAAATCGTTCGGAGATAAGTGCCATTGTTAGGCACAAAACAGGAAACACTCCACGGGACTCTCCCCATCCACTCCTCGTCTATCGGCTCTCTTTCGACCTCGTGTTTCGGGGCGAGTAATGCGCGCATTTTTGGGGATGAAACGATCCGTCCAATGGAACAGAGGGTGCCCTCTCACTTCCTCGAGGGCACTCGGAAACGCGGAGGGTAAATTTGGAGGCGTCGCGCACGGATGTTTAAAACGCGCGCACACACACCTTCGCACGCGCCGCAGAATTACAGCTCGTAATCCTTCGCAACACCTCGCGGAGTAATTACCGGATTCGCGTCGTCGCCTTAATCCTCTTAGCGCGCCGAAGGGCGCTATTCCGTGACTAAAAAAAAAATTATATTTTCACCGCGCGCGGTGAAAATATAATTTTATTATTTTTAAATTAAATATTTCATATTAAATTACTTTTTACACCGCAATTCCCGATATAATCTTCAATCTTATAAATGATGAGGACTTCGTTCGTCATAAAAATCGGTACAATTTCAAGTCCGCATTTACCAGCATAAATTCAAGCGAACGAGTGCGAACAAATTACAAATGAGCAACTTGTTCCAACGAACTAACGGTATTTATTTTCACTGAAGCAAACTATTCTCATTTATGTTTGTTCACGCTCATTTGCTCGGTCTGGATTCTAGCCTTACGGATATTTGAACAATAAAACCGTCACTTAAACGACAACAATCGGCCGTCTCGTGGCATCGTTGTCGTAACGAGCGTACAATCGATCGAATCGCTGAAATAGCATTTCGAGAAGCGCTGTAATTGAGTTAAGCTCTCTGGCAAGGCCGTGCCGCAGAACGACGTTTGCACACACGCGACACACAGATTCGTCATTGCGCGCGATTTTCCCATGGGTGTCGCGAATAAACCGGTAAGACGCAACGGCAACTAAGACATGACTTTGCCGGGGTCCCTTCCCGCGAGATTGCTTTTCCTACGCAAGTTCCTTCCATTATGGAATAGAATGCGGCGTGTGTGTGTTCCGTGCGTGTATACATGCAAGAACTTTGAGTCAATAGACAGTAATGTTGTCTTAATTTTCCATTAAACAAAATATTAAATAAAATAAAAAATCTATTTAATCGTAAAGAAGACAAATTAGATTATCTTAAATACTTAAAAATAATGTTTTGATTGTGATGAGATTATAAGTTAATTTTAGAAATAAATTTGCAATTTGATTGTAACTAATCAATTGATTTAATTATTGATAAATGCAACAATAAATTGTTTAGCAAGTGAAGTATGGCTGCCAATTGGCTATACATAATAATAAATCAAATTTATGTTAATGAATAAATCCTACAATAAAAATTAACTAATTACTTTTCTACAAAGCTTTTGTATCGATTTGCTTCCTAAATTTGAGACACGGCAAATAAATTATTAAATAAAGTAAATCAAGGCACACAAATTATACGCGACATCCTTCGAGCGAGATTTCACCCTTAGATTTCTACCCCGAACAACAGAAATGCTGCAGCGATATGAGGCAACCGCGCGTCCCGATCGGGTTACCCCGTTGCTGGACCAAAATTGGATTACTTTTCTCGTTAACTCTTCGCATTGGTGGAGAGGTGGCAAGTTGGATGGGAGTGATAGGGGACGGAGGAGAAGGCGATAGAGAAAAGAACGACACGGGCAATTCCGCGGAAATGGATCGGGATTACTTTTACGACGTGTCTCAAAGTTTCCAATGAGCGTGGGGAACGTTTTTGTCGGGGACACGCGGAAGGAAGGGTTGAGTATAAAATTAGCTTAGACATTGCGGTATTGGCGAACTGTAAGGGGTTGATAAAGGCGATCGAGGGTAACGGCCGCCGAGTTCCGGCGAAATCATCCGAATCGATAAGCAGGCCGGTATATTCGGTGCGATACCGAAAAGACGGGCGACATTCGGGAAGGAGCGGTTTACGACGTTGGACTTTATCTCTTTTCATCTTTTCTGTCACAGCGAGAGAAGCTACAACCGCGATTCTGGCGGGCAATAAGAAAAAACTAGCCGAGTAACCCTCCAACAAATAATAAAAGACTCTCATACTTTTCGTCGCCCGCGAAAAACAAGACAAATCGTATCTCGTCGGAAACGCTTTCCGTTTTGTCTTCTCTCCGTTGTATTGTTTATACATTAAAAATTCGCACCGGAGAGTTTTGCGGCATCTTGTGAGACGCATTTCTTTCCGCTGCGAATATCGGCGCCTCTATCTCCAGGAATCTGATATCCTTAATATTCCGTTCAAGGAGCACGCAGCTCGTGCGAACAAAGCTGCCGTCGAAAGCCAGGAAAGCTGCGCGAGAGCTCGCACGTCGCGGCTTTCACGAGCGATTAAGAGAGGCCTCGCAATAAACAGGTGCGATAAATCTCTCGACGCGTCGCCGCCGTCCGCGCACGGGTCGGGTATTAAAAGGGTTTAGAGGGCTCAGAGAGGAGGGACGGGAAGGTCGTCTTGACTGCTAAAAGCTCGCGGGCGAAGTAAAAGCTTCGGTGGGACGCGCGGTAAAAGCTCAAGTGGGAGGAGGGAGGAAGGCGTTACAGGACTCTACACGTCGCTTGCATCGTTCGTTCGTTAGTGGCGTCTCGGCGGCGTCGCGACGCCACCGAGGGTTTCCGTCGCGTCGCGCTTCCGGAATGAGCGGCCGCGATGACAAACGCGCGGTCGGAAATTAACGACTGTGTTTCTTGGCCGTATGTATTTTCAATGTTACTTTGTTTCCATTGCTTCATCAATTTTTTTACAAACACCAATTTTAAGATAATGATATACAAAGAATATTAATTAATAAGAAAGAGAACGATATCTAATCTATTTATCCGTTGACGATTATATTTCATTTAGTCTCATTTTAATTTAGTTTCATTTTTTTTAGTCGCGTGTAAAATTCAAGGATTATTAATGCTTCACTAAAGCAATTCGTAAAAGCTATCATTCATGGAAACTATAAATACGTATTAAGCAGCTTCTGAATAAAAAATGAGATAATAAAACATTTTTTTTGCCACGGTATAATTATATATAAAAGTTTAAAAGTATTTTTTTATTCTAAGCATTTTTCTATAGATATCGCGTCGAGGAATTTCCGACAAAGCGAGAACTTTAGCTTATTGTTAATCCTGCTGTTCCAACAGACCCGGTGTATCGGAACTCACATTTTAATACGAGATTAGGCAGCTGCGCGTAATTTGGTCGGCATGCTTGATCTATTGGCCTCTTTACCCTCGGCGTGCGGGGAGGGTCGCTAAACTTAGGTCAGTTTCAGGATCGATTCGTCCCGAGAACGTGTACGATGTTGCACACGTGCCGATGCACCGCCATCGTTTCACCGGACAGGCTTAACGGCCGATTAACCCCGGGTTAATTCGAGCGAGGCGACACGGCCGTTTTTTCGCTCTCCCGCTTTATTTATCTATTGTTTTTTATTTTTTTTGCACACGAAAGGTCAGCCTCTGCTCGTCCGTCTTCGCTACGTCACGTCACCGTTATCGATTGGCATTTACAATTTACGCGACCATGTGTCCGATAAAAAGAGGAAAGGACCTCATACGGTGGAGGGTTAAGGGAGATCGATACACAACCCAATTGACGAGAGATTTCGTACAGTAGAGACACGTTTCGAAAGCATGTAAAGTAAAAGCAAACGAGAAATCCCTCTTTAATGAGTAAATAATCAATGATCAATGATGACCGTAGTTTTGTGTAAAGTACAAAATAAAAGATATTTTAATTTTTAGGCGAGTTCTTCTAATTTTTAATAATTTTTGTAAATTTTATACCCTTCGCAATAGATAATTTTAGCATCAGTATAAATTATTATTAGTACTTATTTATTATTGATAGTACTTATTTATATTAACTACTGTCAAATTTTATTATTAATAATTATTAATTATTATTAAATTGATTATGAATTTAGTAATGTGACATTGCATTTCCAACTTTGACAAAGTAACCTGATTCAAGACCAAATAATCCGCGCGTGATTCAAAACAATAAAAACTAAATGTATAAAAATCACAAAAATTATTTATTAGCCATTATCACGCTTCAATGATCAAAAATGTCGAGAAATCTCGTGTTCATGAAAATCTAAATCAAAGCTTCAGTTACGATGTTTTACAAATAAAAGATAAGTGCGAGAACGATAAAGTTGAAAATAGAGCTCAATAATGAACATGCACAGGTATTTGTCTCTAGTTTCTAGCTCGAAAAAGCGGGTAGTCACCAATCGCGACGATCGCATGTACTATTGACAAGGTACAATATTTATACAACGCACATGTACCCGTAGATTTCATGTGCAATTGGCTGCGCACGTGATCAAATCCAATCCGTCCCGCATTTTCCCGTCCTTTCCCTGGAAAATTGACGCATCTGCACGTCGTCGCTGACGATCTCTCGTCGAAGGGCTGGCACTTCGACGCGTCGCCTTTCCAACTTCGCGGGATATTTTTTTCGTCTCGCACATCGAAAGTCGGGAAACCGCGACTTTCTACGCATCGCTCAACCGCGAGACACGACAGACATTTGTACGTTTAAACCCCGCGACATAGCTTGAAAGGTTTTACCTTACGCCGTAAATCTCTTTATTCGGATGTTTAATTAATATTTGACAAACGCTTGACGCGGGATTGATTTAAGGCTCTTCATTGAAGGCTATTATCGTATATCGTGAAATTTCGACAATGATAATTCGCATCTCTCGTCGTGTTTTCGACGTGCGTTGGCCCTCTAATTTTTAATAGGAGATATGTTTTAACGCTTTCAATATAATTTTTAATTGCGCTTTTACAGCACTTGCAGAATAAATTATTGTCGACGCAAATTCCACGTTGGGATCAATCCGCGTACACGCGTATTCGAAACAATTACACTCGTCCCGTTTGAAGAGCGCGTTGATGGGCGGCGGGACACAAATCAAACGTTTTCGTTAAATATCTCATTCGAGTTTTTATGCCCGACAGCCGATTGCTCTCGTAAATGTCTGCAAAGACCTGTTCGCGCTGCTGTCATTTTCAATACCGATTGCCATCTCGCGTTTAAAATACTTTTTTAAACGAAAAAAGAAATCGGAATCATTTGTTGCAATAAATGTAAAATAAAAATATATAAAATGAATCCGAAAGAAAAGCAGCGAATTGAATTAAATAAGATTTTAAAAGTGTTATTTAATCACATTAAGAAAATCGATAAGAATATTTTTGGAACGATTAAGCCTTCTCACACAAAAAACAATTTAATTTAACAATTTAAATAATGTACTTTCTCATATAAAATGTATATGAAACTCGTTTCGCTCGGTATTTCACGGTAATATTCGCACGGATGAAATTAACAGATCGCTTATGCGAAAAGGCTCATTCGCGGATCAACAGCAGCAGTAACGATAGATGTATTTGCTCTACAATCGGGCGAGAGAGTACGTGCTAACTCAAGGTAACTCCGCTAATGGAATCGGAATATTGACGTGCCAATAAATATTTATAGGCGAGAGGAAGCGAGAGAAAGACAGAGAGAAAGCGAGAGAGAGAGAAAGAGATAGCCGCGTGTTTGCCAGACGATAATTGTCAATATCGAGGTATCGGGACTTGCGAGCTTTCCCCGCGCAGCGCATGCAAAACGCCACGCCGGGAAATGGAGAAATTTCCATTGTAAGTGGATTCCCTCTCCCCCCCGCCCGAAATAGCGTCCGCGAAATCCGATCCTGCGATCCAATGTATCTCGTCGGTATCATTCACGATCATGCGACATCTCGCTGAAAAAGCGAGGTGGGTATCCGGTGAGTATACATCCGAAAAACATCATAAAATAATTCACCGACTTTGCGCGAGAAGTGAAAAATATTAAGTTCGATTTCGCGTAAATGAATTATTCACGTTACCTTTAATATTCTCCGCAGGCTTGTCGTGCGAATCCGATTAACACTTTTCCCGCTGCTAAAAAATAATCGCATAAGTAACGTGAATCTTAAAAATTGTCTTAAATAAAAATCTGTCTGCGGCCCACTTTAAGTGGATTAAATTTTAACTCTTTTTAAATTAACATTTGTAAATTTCAGCTTCTCGTAAAAATTCATGTCTCCCGAAGATAGAGCATGTATACAATGTTTGCGAGATAAACGTCTTAACGAAGACGAAGAGTTCTCGTACGCCGTAAAGGAAGAATCACGTGCGACTATGAGACTTTTAACATCACAATTCAATCATAACTGCAGTTAGATTTAGCGGCATCAGGATGGCATCATCCATCCTCGGTATCTCTCTGCGGAGAGGGAGAGGAGGAAAAAATACGAACGCTAAGTGCATCGATAAGGGTGACTAATTGCGAGTAAATTCCGCGGTGCCTAGTTAAATCATACCGGTCGCACACGCGGCGCACGCACGCGCGTCCCGAGGCGTGTTTAATGTCCCCGCGGCGTATTGCGTTCTCTTTAATAAAAAACAATACCCGCGCGCGCGGCCGGATCACGCGAATGCAAATTAATTGCGCGCCGGCCGAAACAATATACAGCAGTATCCTGAGATTAATTTCGCGACGTCACGGCGGATGTGTGGAAGCTCGGGGATTAATGCTAAAGTACTCCCTCTCACACAAAAACACACGCATACACGTGCGCGTATACAACGACGCGATACGTATTTCGTGAAGCTAAAAAATGCGGCGATAAGGATGACGAATCGGGAGGAAGCGGCGTGTCGTGAATTTACACGACACGTTCCCTGCACGCCTAACGATATCGTGAGTTTCTCGCTTACGGACCGGCTGTATTAATTCAATTAACCGCAACAACGGCGAATAAAAAATATCGGAGCAACTGTAAAGTTTTTTTCCTTTGAAATATTAAAATGATCAAATTTCATATATATATGTGTAGAGTTTCGCTAAAAAAAAAGATTAAAAATTTGTAAAAATGTACTGATTGAAAATGTAATGATTAAAAATTTGTAAAAATGTATCGAGTATTATCGAGTTTGGAGGGAATCGCGAATAGTTCTTCGATTTAAATTATTTCTGCCTTGCATTTTGTACGTAATCTATAATTCGAGTTTAATTAAGAAAACTAATGAATTAATACATGAAAAAAGTATTATGTTATTCGAAGTTTCATGAATATTTCCCTCGTTAATTGCGCTCCGGGGGAGCCCGATACATGCAGTCGCATGTACATTTATGAGCCCCTCGCAATGGTTAAAACAGCTAACAGGATTAACCGTCGCGGAATTTTTTGTCGCGTCCCATTCGCGACGATTGCATTTTAAAGTTAAATTATCGTCGTCGGTATGGTATACACGCGATATTTTCGAAAACGCTAAATACGGCTGCATTTGATTTTATATTAAAGCCTTTTCCGGAGTTTAAAAATTTTTCTTCTAAATTATATATCTCGACGGTTAATTCCCTTAATTAAGATTCTGAAACAAAATTCTCTTCGAGCTAATGGAGGGACTAGATTTCGTTATTTCTCGCCATCCTTTAAGCCTGTTTCGCCGAGACTCTTAAAGCTTCTTATAATTTCTAAGACCATTGACGTCGCGGCATTTTTGTCGGGTAGGAGTTAACTCGAGATCCCACAAAGAGCTCGCGGATGAAAAGACATCTCGTGTCGGTCGTCGCGTCGTCGCGGGATACAAATGGCAACAGCATCGAGTGAGCACCGTCGCCGAGCATTCGACGTGGAGAACGAGCGGCGGAACTCCCCCGGAGTTTACAACCCCTAAATGTTTGCGGATCCCCAAAGAAAGAGAAGAAGGATGGGGGAACACCGGGAGAAAACGACGGGATTGGCGGCGATGGGCTGTTTCGTGCGGCAAAGTAAAGCGTCTTGGCTGAAATTGAAAATAGGGCGGAAATTAATGGAGAAGGCTCGGTCTCGCGAATGCCAAATATTTGCGTGGAAAGCGACACGACAAGAATTTCCACATAGTCCACCGGGATCCGCATTCGAGATTCTCTTGCTCCCTTCACCCGCTCGTCTTCGATTTCGAGGGGAGGGGGGGGGCAGGGTGAAGGATGGCAGGCCTTTAAATCACTTCCTCTGGGAAAACTGGAATTTCCGACAGGAAGCCGATCGAGACATGGTGGCAGTCGTGGATGCCAAACGGTTGCGTTCGAGCTTTTAGCTCGTTTTTCTTTCTGGGGGAGCTCGTCTGGATGTTTACCTCGTCTACCGATGAAGACAAGAAAGACGTTGGGCGGTATCAATTGCAGTAAATACATGGATAACTCCAAAAAAAAAATCGAGAAGAAAAAAAGATTTCAATGAAAGAGTTGCATCCTATGTTTCTTACTTTGCTAAATTAAAAGGAAATTTTGTTCTTACGTAGAATACTACGTAATTGTCCCTTTCTTTGTTACTGCTTGCTTATTTTTGCGGTACGTTAATTTAAAGAAGAATTACACGTTAATAATTATATTGTGTATTATATTTCGCAAGATTGATCGCTGGCGACAAATGCGGATTATTTGGCGGGCTCGCTCGCCGACTAAACGGAACAATGTATCCCCGGGGAATCCTTTCGCGCTTGCCATTACGAAGGGATATAACTGCGCTCGGAGGGGCGTATGTCTCTGAGCATTCGCCATTATGTCATCCCGCAGCGAATGGCCGTTAAATATTTACTGGCAGCTATCAAAAATCCACCCTCCTGACTCCTACGAGACTTCCTTATACCTTCGCGAAAAAAAAAGGAGGAAGCTCCTTCTTTCAAAGCGCGCGTCTTGAATGTACGACCGACAAATCAGCCAAATTTTCGCATGATCGCGAAATAATCAGCCGACGCGTTTCGCGATTCGTAAACGGGAGCGTGACCGACAAACCCAACAAACTAACGGCCGCCCGCGACAATTGCGAGGGCACGTGGGTAAACGTGGGGTCCGGCTCATTCCGGACATGTTCGATTCTGTATTTGACCCCTCGGCACGCGCTCGCCTTCAACGGCGACGTGCGTACGTACACGTGGCCGCGGTGCGAAAGAAAGGCGCGTCTGTGAAGTTTCACGTGGCACCCCACGGCTGCTGAAAATCGAAACTCGTTTGCGCTCGATAATCGAAGGCGGGCCTCGGGCCGGCCGGCGAGGCACTGCGTGCGAACGTAACATCGTCGTGGGTGCCCATGTTACACGTACGACACGTACGCACACACGCGTGGACGCGCGTAAACACAAACGCGCTGGAACCCTTCAGGATCGATGCCATCAACGGGATGGTTCATGCGTGAGGGTCACTTCGATTGCGAGGTCGACGGGAAAATGTTTCCGAGTTGACTCCACGTTGCTGCATATGGCACATTTTCGAATAGGATTTAAGCAAGATTCTCCGCACAATAGGTCGAGAAGAACACGATAAGCAGTTGAAAGAGAAATTCGATAATTATTCTATCGTAAGATATCGATCACGAGTTTGACTTGTGACACACTGAGAGAGAAGTTACTTTTCGACCCAACCATAATTTTATAATATTTCAATAATAAATATGATTAACTTAACTGATGCATCATTATGTTAACCATAATTATCATTAGAAATATTATAAAATTGTGGTTGAGTCCGAAAGTAACTATATTTTTCTTTCAGTGCAAGTATATAAAATATCGAAACAAACATAATAAAAGCTTACAAAAATAAAAGCTTACTATTTGATAAATTTTTTATGTATGTATATCTTTATCTTTCAAATATATATTTTAGTACGAAGTTTGACTTACATCGTTTATGAAACGTCGAAAATATTGTAAATAAGAGATGTACAATATTTAATTATTAAATATATGTCTCTTTCCAAGTCTATTTTACTTCACATTTATTTATCACTTCTATCTGTGCTTACCTGTACGAGACACCTCTAATCGTATCAACTAACGTAAAGCGATCTCTTTTGCGGGAACAGCTCGGTAATCTCGTCTTACAGACGGCGGGGGACTTCGCTCTTACTGCATTCGTAAGCGCAATTGCACGTGAATTGAAATATTCAAACCATCCGGATAGCCATCGATCCACAAGCCAATATCCGACCAGCGGCTACCGGGTGAGCTGATATAAACTGATGTAACCCCGTGAAACTACGGATATAGCGCCGACGAGCGATAAAAGTTGCATCGTCCACTTTGAAGATCGTGACGGGGATGGATTCACGGTTCACAACGGCTACTGCTGATAATCTAATTTCAGCATCCATTACTAAGTAGAGGAGCAATGACCAACCAAGCAGGCGGTAATAAATTATCGCGGCTAATTAATAATAAATTTAATATTTCATAAATTTTCCGGCAATAGATTTTAATTGAAAATTCGACTTTTATCTTTATATTTCGGTACGTACAATTAGAAATTATGATTGATTAAAGATTAAAGCCGATTGTGAACGCAAATATCCATTTAAGAGTTTTATCGGATATCAGTCTTCGGAGCTTAAAAGCTATTAGCCGTATCTAACAAATTATTAAAGTTCTCTGTTCGAGAGAAATATTACTTAAAATACAACTGACAGAATAAAATTTTCGATGAATGTCGATTTCTTTCGATTATCTTGTATTATCTTGAAATAAAATAAAAATGGTATAAAAATAATATATTAATAAATCATAATTTTTAGTGAAATTAATCAATTTCGGAGGATATCCGCACCATTATAATATCTCTTCGATAGACTAAGGATAACAACGATCATAAAAATTCTAGAAAGCATACGATCTTTGCAAGGCCCTCTTTCACCCTGCACATCCCTTGGCGCAACGCTCTCCGGTGCAAGTTCCGAAACTGCGAAAGTCTGATGAAATCGGATCGCGTACGTAGATACGCACCTGCGACAACGCGACGAACGAAACTTTCCTGTACGCCCTGTCGCGGCGTGCGCAGGATTTAGGGTGTTTTAGGGCGAAGCTTAGGGAACGGGGGAAAGCGAGGGAGAGGCGGCAGGGCGATTTCGGATACACGGGAGAGTGAGCGAGCTAGAGAGAGAAAGAGAAAGAGAGACAGAACGCGGGGTGAGAAGACACAGGGTTGCTAGGAGACACCCTCTTCCACGTGTTATATTGCATTACCCTATGCGACTTGTAGGGGGACACGTCGAATTGGTTGCACGAGAGGATCGTCGCCGGTTTCCGCCGTTGTCGTCTAGACGGAGGAAAATGACGCGGCGGTCAGGACGCGTGTACGCGAGGACGATGTCGAGCTTCCTGACCTCTTCCACCTGGAAGGGAAGCAACACGCCGAGCTGGGCGTGTGTCGTCCCGATGTCCACCGTTCTCAGACATCGTTAATCTTCGCTGCCGGAAGACATTCGCGCGACCTCTCCGAGACCTCGTGACAGCAGGGAGAAGGATCTTAAAGGATCATCGTTTCGTCTAGAGGGTGTCTCAGAAGTTCAAAGAGTCTCTCAATCGCAACTTCTTTATATGTAATATGGAAAAGGATGATTTTTCTTCAGCAAATAATCCATCACATTTTATCTTTCTGTTTAATTAAAATTTATGAAATTAAAATGAAGAATGATTTATTTTCAATCGTTATGTTAGTTACTCGTAAAGAACGAGAATAATTCAAAAGATATCCGACAATTTCGAGACGATCTTTTCTATTTTCTTAGATCTACTCGAAGATTATTGAACCTTGAGAGTATTTATAGCACATCGCAGCAGTGCACGATCTGATATCTTTCTAAATTCCGTTTACACGTGTCTCGAAAGCTTATTCAAACCGGCCGAATGATCCTTCGGGAGAGAATTACCGGTAAGGACGAGACAGCGAAACGGTAAAGAGCGCTCGTTCTAACAGGTGGCCCATAAACTAACCAAACCGTCGAATAAGTTTCGCGTGAGTCGACTCATTCGCGGCACCGAAGAAATTTTTGAAGGGCGCTAATTAAACGGCCAAGTTTTATTTTTCTTACTAGGAAACTCGCTCTCTCTAGGAATGCCGTTTCTCGTTGAACGGCATTCTAAAATGCTATTCTTGTAGCATTCGGAGCTCATTATTTTCCTAATTAAGCTTATAATAATTGGTCTAAAAACAAGGACTTTTTACAAAGCATATCGTGTAAGATTTAAGAAAATCAATAGCAGCAATTAATTAAACTCGACATTCGGTACACTATCTGAATATTTGAAGGGCTCCGTCTTCTCTACTCGTTAGGCATAACTTAAAGTGAGTATTCATACGAGGAACTCGTAGATCTATCGAAGACAGATAAAAAAAGAAAAATGCGTAGCGCGCGTTCATTCGTATTCGTCGCGCGTGAATCTGTTAAAAACTGTCCACCAACCTGTGTGACTCGTATTCAAGATTCAAATCGGTTTAGTTGAAGTCGCGACTACTGAGAACATTATAATTTAGTTAGACGCACGATCATGTACGTATATTGTATGCCTTGACAGAACATTAAGAAGTCTGCTCATGAATTCATCATAAGCTCGTGCACGAATAAATGTAAGACAGATCTACTGTTTTATTCCGTACAAAGATGATAATCTGAGCTCACGTATTTCGGCTTCTTTTTCAAGAACAGTCAGCTTTAAATAAAAAAAAAGCAATCTTGAATTTAAATCGTTAGGACCGAATGTCACAGTTTTTTAGGTCTTACAAAAGCGCAGATTTCGATTGTCGGATGAAATCATCCGATGAAATCGGAGATCGATGATATCACAACTTCTGTAAAAATATGTGTATTTATTGAAACGCTTTCGTTTTCTATGATAAGAAAAGATAATTCTCGCAGAGATAAGTATTCTAAAGACTCGCGATAAGTTAAAGCACTCCTGGAATGAAATAAATTCAAGAGGGTTTATTTTACGTGTAACAAAAATTCGACCGTCTGGTGACAAGAATCGATAGAGCAAGAATTCCAATTTTGGAAGCAAGACAAAAACGTCTGCGATAAAGAGCTGATTCGCAAGTTGAGTAATGATTTATGTGAGTTGGAGTTCACCCCTATCTTTCGTCGACGGATATGACGGCAATTGATACCGAGTGAAAAATTCCAACCCCATTCTTGTCGTCGTCCTATCGGGATCCCACTTTACCGCCCTTAATTCCCTCACGACCGAACCTTGTATCTCCTCATCTGCCGCGTCGCATACGAATGCGCTCCGTCGGCGGGCCTTGGAAACCGACGACCGCTTAAGGGTGAAGAAGGGAAGCGGAAATAAAGAGGGAAAGCGAGTCGGATTACGGCCCATCCACGAGCGCACGTAGATTCGTGGTTACCTTGCAGTGGCGTACGATACCAGGGAGAAATAAATGTTTTCAGACAAAGCCTATGGAATTTCTTTTCATGTATTCTCGACTGTGACGAATCTTTGACGCCGCATCGCCTTTATTTTGTAACACGTAGCTTCCCAAAATTGCAAATAAATCTTAAAGAATCTTGGAGGAGCCTTTACAAAACTCCATGAAATATGCATGAATACAAATTCGTATGACGTGAAAATTAAAATATTTCATTAGATATTCTTTAAAAAATAAAAAAACGTAGAGTAAAAATGTAATTTACATGCTCATATTAGGTATTCGAAATCCAAAAACTCTCAGCGCAAAATTTTCAGCAAGTCATGCCTCAAAAAAATTTTCGCTTCTCTCCCCTGGGAAGGTTTAGACTGACGTAACGATATCAATCCTCACTTCCCTCCGTTTACACTACTGCCACCTCGCCGAGACGGGCGACTCGCGATCGTCGGGGAAATCGGAATGCCAATGTGAAAGGGGCGAAAGGAGCCGCGTGGTTTCCTCGTGGCGACAATACGGCGCGTCACGAGATGCACGAGGCGCGTTGCATTTGCATTTTGCGCACGCACGACGGTTCGGCGCGGCGCCGCGTCGGGCCTACGCACCCTTTCTCACCCTCTCTCATTATCGCAGACAAGCGGCGCTCTTTTGGATAATTGATTGCACGCAGATGCGATGTAACGAAACGCGGGCGTAACCGCATCGCGACGCCGAATATTTGCGGTTCGGCGACGAGTGCGCGACTACCGACGTTTGTCCCATTATTTATCGCCTCGATTATTGTTACCATTCGATGCGATTACGCGCAAAACGAGATTTCGATCGTCACCACAGGAAAATGCGGCGTCACCCACTGCGGTACGCTGGATTTCGCGAAAGAGAGAGAGAGAGAGAGAGAGAGAGATTTTTCCTCTGTACGCGTGCCCGCACTCGCGACAGCGAAATTGAATTGGAATTAAAAGAGCCAGCAAAATGAGAAACCACGGAATTAAACGGACGCTGTAAACGGACAAACGTGACAAACATATATGAGAGATTCGCAAAGCTAATGCTAATAATTATTCTCGTTTGCAAAGCTCGGAAAAATGCAGATAAATGCGTTTACAGTTTTTTCACGAGTTAATTTGATACACAGTTCAATTTGAAAGCTGTAAATCTACAAAATCTAACACGATTGTTTGCTAAAATTATAATTGCAATAATGGAACAGAGAGAGGAATTCTATGGATAAATTGAAACAGATGGAAATATATAAAAGCTCGCGTCTTTCGCTCGAAATTCTCGATTCGTCCGAGTCACCATCCGCATCCTCGACAACCGTTTCATTTCGCGAGGAGACGATGCAATTAGGGGGGGCTAATCCAGCGTCACCGTCGGGACGACGCCGACACGACGGCGGCCGGCGTGACTTCGCGGTCTCTCGGAACAATGGTCCAGCGCAGGATCGCGATCGGCATCACCGCCCACGCTGAAATGAAGGCCCCTCCTCCGGTGGCGTGGGCTCCGACGGCTAGTTTACAAAGCGGAAGGTACGATATACCCGTTGGTTGTTTATCCGTTCCGAGTTTAGATCGGCGCCTGGCCGACGTGGGTGCACCGGCCAAGGGACAATAACGTCCGGCGCGGTTTTCTAAACATAGGCGAAACACGTGGTCGGCGAGCCGACCGCGCGATACACCGGACCCACGGTATACATTTCGACGTGGCGCTCGAAATACGGGCGCTTCTGTGTTTCCTTTACGCCCGTCGAGCACAGTGATTCGATTCAGCTCGAGAAGAAAGGAGGCTCGACACGAATCCGCGATCTAAGTCTTGAAGGATCGAGTTTTACTTGTTTTTTTTTTTTGGAAACTACGAGATTCCAAAGGCGTTTGAATTAAAACTAAAGATTGAATACATTTCAAAGTATCAATCAATAGTTCCTCTTTACTTGTTACTACTGACAAATTACCTCTGTTAATTTATTTTGAAACTGAGCACATCAAAATGTTTAGCAATTGTCTATTGAAACGCTGCGAGCAGTCGCTTTGTCGCAATTTGTGAATTGAATTTATCGTCGACCACAATAAACGCGACTGTGTACGGGGCGTTACTGCTTTCATTATGTACTTCCGCGTTCAAACATTCAAACACTCGCGCATGCAGTTTCACGCCAGCCTAATGACAAGTGGCGTCAAAGCGCCCGATCGTATAATCCAGAAATCGTAACCATGTGGCCCGTCAGTCGGTTTACGCAGAGCGCTCTATCATTGATAACATTCTAATTACAGAACGCGCGAGTCAGCTCGCTGTCGTTTAAATTCAACGCCCAAATTAAACAAGCCAAGCGCTCCGCATGCAGACCCCCGCGCACGGCGCCGGATTCCGCGAACGCCGACGCGTAATTTACTACGAGAGACCATTTGCACGGCGATTTAACGTATCGGAATACATCTCGTGTGTTCTGGAACTGGGCGCGGGACGACGGCCGGGCACGGTCCGCCGAGGTCTCGATTTCCGGCCGAGCGGTTCCGGTCGGACGACCGAACCGACGCGACGCGTAGCAGCTTTTCGTCACGTCGATCTCGCCTGTGCCACCCAAAGAGCACCCAACGACGGAGAGTGCCGGTCCCGCCGTTGCAGAGGGGTGTGGGCGAATCGCGGTTAAATCGCGCATGAAATGGTCCTGGAAACGGCTCCCGCCATCCGGGAGATCGTATCTATTCCGCCTGTCGCGTTCGCCAGTCATAACGCACGCGAGATTTGTCTCCGTGAACTTATGTAGGCGCGCGCGGTCCGTCGTATCATGCGTCAGGAATAAAGCGTTTTCTTGCGCTTGCATGCCGATAATGGTGCGCCGGATGTCGCGGGAAGACCGGATATCCTTTCGACCAAGAGTAACTTTCGCAGATTTACTTTGTGTCTTGTATTCTATCTTCTACCGGGGATCGTCGTTCATAACAAGTTTCCAACCGTTTTCGACATTGTACGCTCTGCTGGTTTAGCCGTAAATTCACGAGAGTTTCCGGCAATTATTACAATACAGCTTATGTATTTGATATTTAATATTTACGTATATTAATGTTAATAATTGCTAATAAAACATGGTGGTACATACATATTTCAACGACGTTAAATATTAGCGCGGGAAATAAAGGAAGAAGGTATTAATTTTTAACGAAAACAGATATTGTTTCTTGCAAACAATGCGATTAAAATTTTTTGACGTTGAGAAAATAGCAAATTTAAAAAATATTCAGTCATTGTTATCGTGTTTTCACAATAAGTGAAATGTTTGCGATATCTAAAATAATGACTACTCTTGTCGAAGTTAAAAATGAGTTGGGAAGTCTATTAAAATGGATATATTTACGACAGAAAGCTTTCATTGTATATCAGATCTATCTTGTCCGCGTTTTTCTTTCTTCAACGTTTAACTTCTCCTAAAAGAGAAATTTCTCGCTACTCCGACGCTCTTGGAGTTTAATTAAAAGTTAATATTCCCGCCCAGGGCACTCCAATTATTGTGCTCAGATAAGATGTAGGTTAATTACGTAAAAATGTTCACGCCGCGGAAATGTAGCGGAAAGCAATACGCCAGCTATTTTCTGATCGCAGATAAAAATGCATTTAATTTCTTACGGAAGGAAAATCAGCGGAAAAGTAAAAAGGAACGAGGGAGAAAAATTAACAGTTGTGCTGTATTATTTACATACATATTTCATGTAAATTTACGATTTGATCTTTAATGTAATTAATTTCCGTCAATCAAGCACCTTTTTCCGAGACGTCGAGGTCAACGCTCGTCGCGTGCTTCTGTTCATCCGAGAAACTCGTGATTTATTAGGTTTAACGCATAAATCAAGGTCATTTCGTGTAACACGCGTGTGTCCGTGCGTTACCAAGTTCGAGAATGAGCTTCAGCGGACCGATAGGGTCGCGCGGAGGGTTAATATTTCATCTCCTATCTCGAATTCGTACCATATCGAGACGAACGCACATAGTAGCGACCAGAAAAGTTTCGTATTTATTTTATTCGACCGTCATATATCAGCCACAAGTGTATGTGTTGTAAATAAAAATATATATGCATAGAAGCACGTGTAAAAGCACAGATTTATGAATACGAATTTCCGAAAGACATTTAGCGTCTGTCGGTGTTACGTTATGCATGTCGTGTTCCACGAATAAGAAAAACCATCGATATTAAGCATCTTTCACGTTTCACATTACTAGCTCTTATCGCGAAATATTTTAGAAAAGCTATAAATGACTGGGAGATTGATATTTGAGATGACATTCATAAAATACTTTTTCTAATGGCATCATATTCTAGAACATTAAGTATTATAAATGCAATACATTTTAAGCCCCATTATGCAGTCTCGAATCGAAATTTACTTCACATTTTTTTCAATGAAAAAACTTTTTTGTTTGAAAAATAATGTAAAATTCTATGTCGCGTTCTATGTCGCGTTGTTAGAAATAATCGTCTCGAAATATTGACGGGGATTCGTTCCATTGTTATGAAAAATATACATGAATGGCATATCTGAAATATGACGTTTTCAATGGAAAATAAAAAGTGACGAAAAAATAAAATGAAGCCATCTCGTTAAAATTAACTGAGTTGATCAAGTGTGACTGTGTCGATCAAGCGCAACGAAATATCGTTTGACATTTTTGCCTTATCAGCTCTCGGAGACGATCATAAATTCGCATAAATTTCAGCCAGATAAACCCGAGGACGCGCTTTATCATCCAGAACGCGCGCAAATGCGTATCGAGGAACGTCGAGATCACCGGACCGCGAGATGCTGATCGGCCGATGCGAGATGATGATCGATTAAAGTGAAGCGAGAATAAACTGCGGAAGTGTGGCGCGTGCAACGAGATTAGATTCGTTCGTCCGTATTAAAGTTCGCGTCCAGGCATCTCCGCTTCGATCCGAAGTCATTAATCAGACGATAAACTCATAGCAGACCCCTGATCAAGTTACATCGTCTCTCTCTGTCACTCGAGAGAAATAACACCCGGATGTTTAATAAAAATGGCAGATGACCGTTCGACACATGTGATAATCGCCGATCGGGTGAAGCCGCTAACGATTTGCCGTTCCAACAGCGCAATTAAATGCGAATAGGGTTATCGAGCCAATAAATAAAAAAGATAGTCTCGGAAGTCGGAGATGAGTCTCGACGCGTATCCGCATCTGCGGGTATACGTCAGCGTTAATGCAATACTGACATTTAATTTCATGTACAATCGGTGTGGGTAGCTCGTTTCCTCGTATATGAGTAGCTCTCTGATTGGGAGAATTGCACGGAAAAAGTATAATTAATGTTATCTGTAATAAAACGTGATATCTCTAAAAAAAAAATTAACGCATTCGACAATAAATTTTCGATAAAATGAGGATGTTATAGAATCGTAATTTTTCTGCAATGGTCTCATTAAAAAAGATGATTATGA
Source organism: Tetramorium alpestre (assembly GCA_021460005.1). Lineage (NCBI taxonomy): Eukaryota > Metazoa > Arthropoda > Insecta > Hymenoptera > Formicidae > Tetramorium > Tetramorium alpestre. The sequence goes on along the minus strand of JAJVSH010000060.1, from coordinate 992,326 downwards.
AGCCATTATATATATTATATCATTTTAATTTCTTCTCAAATTAACTCTGTATTTTTTGCACTCCATTATCGCGACTTAACAACGCGGGATTTTTGTAGCATTTAAGCCGAACTTGGGGCAATTAAAAAACTTGGCAATAAAAAAATGAGATAGTTAACACGATTCAATGCCAACGGAAATATTAATGTGGGCGCTAGATGGTACGTGTGCAGCTTCGCGAACTCACGATTGCGAGTTGCTGTCGATTGCATTACGGAAGAAACGCCATTCACTGAATAAGAAATTCTGAGCACGCTCGATCTGACTGACGGAGTGCGACTTAATTGCTCAACGAGTCGTATTATGCAAATGACGCGTCACTTAGCCGTGGGTAATTGCGCAAATGCAATTCACCGGCCGTTCCGCGAACGCGAGCTCACCCTGTCGCACGTATGTAGCTCCGAATGCGTCACCGTAGAGACGAGAAGGCCCATTTACGAGGGCTATATTTTTCGTCAAGTGAAAAATACGACTGCAGTAAACACGTCATATTTTTCTCTTCCGTGCCGTGTATCATTTCCCGGAAAATTCTTTCAAAATATCCGATGTCCGAGAAAAGGCTAAGAGAAAAGAGCCTTTCACGGAACGTCTCCAACGCGAGCGTCGCTTACTCAACGTTCGACTGCATCTCCGACATTATCACGAAGTGAAACTTCATCGGTCGAAACACAATTTCGCGGAAAGAGCAATTCGTTTACAATATTCCGCCGAAGAAGGGAATATTCGTTCGTGCATCGTATGGCGAATTTCCTCGGACCGTGTTTCGGAGTAAAAAAAACGCGTGCGCACATAAGTATATGGCGCCACTGAATGAAGTAATATCTATGATAAATTTAAATGACGGATATTTTAGAGTGCTTGGAGTGTAGGTATTATACTTATATACGCTTTGAGAATACATGTACCTTGCATTATTAATATTAGCGACCAAAATCGTGCACGGAGACTCAGTTAACAACCGCTACATGACCCATGGCGATTTTTAAGCCGGTATTATCGTTCGCCTTCTGAAATATGAACTCCATAATCTCGACAGAGAGATTTACGAGAACCGAGACAAAGGTAGGTTTTGTTCCACGATAAGACAAAACGTTGGAAGTAAACGGGCGAACGGAATGAAATGCTTGAAATTGTTGAGTATTGATATGTAGAGTGTACTGATGTGCTTGTTTATCATAACATTTTTCGATAAAATTTCATTCCCGGCTAAACGAAAAATATTAGATAAGTTGAGTGCGGTAGGAAAACAAAATTCAGGTGCGAGGATACAGAGTGAAAAACACGTTACACGTTTCTTAAAAGACAGGGAGAGATAACAAAAGGGACCGAATCGCCGGAAAGTTGAGTAAACTCTCATTGAGAAGCGAAATGTTTGAGCTCGTGCTCGATCGTAGGGAGGATCCATAGGAGCGTCTCTCGCTCTCCTCGTTCACCGATGATTCAGTCGGGCGAATCGAGATAAATACAGTTATATTCGGACAAAGAAGGGGCCGAGTCACTTTTGCTTCGTAGTCGTGCGGGTAACCAGAGTTCAATTCCCGGGGGCGGTGGTTTCTCGTATCGCCTCGAACGTCTCTCCGCTCCCTTTCCTTCCTTCTTTCTTTCTTTCGTTCCCTCCCCGCGAGCCGCATTTTCGACGATGTCGGAGGAGAGATAGAACGAGACGATCGCATATACAGTGGGAGAGCTTCCGCGACGGAGATCCTCGGGTAGATAAATTCGTCGGGGGGCAGCGCACTGTGCGTTAATACCGTCGTCTCCAAGAGACAAATATTTGTCTTATCTTGAGTTTTCAACTCCCGCCGTGTTTCACGAGAGCGGAATGAATGAATGAAAGTTATAAGATCTGATAAACGAAGCTCTCTGCTCGTGTAATTTCTTTACGCAACAGGAGTGCATGATGATATATCGAGAATAACATGGTCAGTGTCTTTATAGCGTTAAGGTAATATCTTCCAGACGATCTGCAACTTCGAAATGCCTTATAAACTCGCAACTACCAACACTGTCGAGCAATTAGCTCGACTTTTGCAGCACGGCTAAAAGAATAGTCTGAAGAACAGATTTAAAACTTACGAAGAAGTCTCTGGATACTTAAAGCGCCGAATCCCTTAGAAGTCTCTTCTTATCTTTGTAAAAACACGTTTATATTTGCATAAATTTGCTCGCACTCAGACAGATTAATTGATCCCGAGACCGGTAGTCGATCACCTCGGTTTCTTAAGCAGCAAAAAGCACACAGTGCTCGCTCGCCTATTTGCACAAGAGGGAGAACTTCTGAGAGAATCGATGCTTCTCTTCAAGTTAGCGGAAATGTGATATACAGAGTCTTTCTAAAATACCTGGACATATGTCAGAAGTAAATTTGCTAAATCAATGAAAATGCATATATTCTTAGATATAGCTGTAAAAAATAAAAATTTTTAAGGCATAGCTATGGCAAAAACATTTCTCAATATAAACAAATGACCATTTTCGAACGTACATTTAAATCTCTTTTTTTTTTTACATTTCGATGTAGGAAACTCGCTCCGGAAATTTGTCCAAATATTTCACAGGAAGATCCCTGCTCGCGAGGGGAACAGAAGAATTTGATCTGCCAGGCAGAAGCTCACCTCCCTCCCCCTCCCGCACTCGTCCACAACCCCGGGGCCAACGGGGGCCGAATCAAAGTCCAATTTATATTTATGAATACTTTCGAGAGCGTACTCGTTCGCTTGCTCGCTCGCTCGCTCACTCGCCCGCCCGGAAGCCAGAGTTTACTCTGGCATCCGGCGCACACATCGCGCATTGTTGGTCGCGCCTTCGTCTTCTACTTCTTCTACGGCTGCGCGCGGTATGACGAAAACGGTGAGATCACTGGCGTTTACTTTTGTGAATCATCCTGGATCCTCCTCTCGTGACCTTACTTTGCCACGTCCGCCCGTTTGCGTGTTCGCCATGATAATCATGGATGGATAGGAGAACGGAGAGCCCAAGAGATAAAGAAAGAAAAAAAAACCCGGAGATCCTCGAAATTCGAACGGGCGCGTTAGATCGTTACGCTAAATTATTACATTTCGATACTGCCGACTCGAAAATCAGATATTTCACGTATCACAAGAATATGTGAAATTCGAATATTCGAATGTTTAAATGTAATCAAAGGGGAACTCTTTCCTCTGTCTTTGCAATATTTAATTAACGTGTTCGTGCGAGCGTATTTAAAATTAATATATGTATATACAAATTCATAAATAATGCATATTAATTTCTGCGTATAAAATATTTGGCGTAACACCAGAATCGATTATCGGCATTTCCCGCCGATAATAATTCTATCGCCGCTCCGGGTAGTTTTTCTCGATAGGCCAGATACCTCGAGAGTACCGTAGTGGCCCTTAGCAAGAAGTCCTCCTGTGCGAAAGTGGGTCGTAAATGCAAATGCGAGAGCGCCGTCGGCGCAGCGATTCTCGCGCAATATGCGTCGGAGGAAGTTCGCTTCACCGGGGGCGAACTGCATCGCGGAGATATCGGTTATTTTTGCACATTGTACTGATAGTCGCGCATCGCTTTGCCGCTAACGCACTAGCAAACCGCAGACACTCGCGCTCGACTCGATTTCCAGCGTGTTGCACCGCGCGAAAACGATCGCGCAAAACGTTCCTGGCATTTCCTCGACCGTACGTTTTTCACACTTGCGTACACTTTATATTTACGTAGAATTTACACTTCGCTAACGATTGCGAGATCGCATGACGTAATGTTGGATAGAATAAAGAACTCTCGCCGGACGCACTAATGTAAAATCGATACATTGTCTCCGCGTTCCTTCCCGCTTCGTACCTCTCGATGCGTGATTAATAGTTATCATATTTTGTAGCGTCGTCCGGGTAATTCTATGTTATTTCGACACTCCAAGAATGGCAGCCTTGGGGCCACGGGAATCGCGTTTAATTTAAATGTAGCACCGTGGGCGTTCGCCGCGCACGTTCGCAGTGCGTGCGAATGATTGGGCGTCTCGTCGGTGGTTTCTGGGCACATTGGGAAATTCCGGATATACGATTTCGTGGATTGAGTATAATAAGGCGGGATAATAAGATAGCTGGCGTGGTAGGCAGGCCGGCAATCTTTCAATTTCGCTCGGAAACGCAATTGGCAATGAGCCCGAGATCCCGTATCGCGTCCCGTCTAATGTCGCGTGATTACGGCGCGCGAAGGCGATCGATTATTATGCGTCCTTAGCGCGAATGGCACGAAACGAGAGCATATAAATGTCGTAGTTAGCGCGATGCTTATCTCGTATGATCCATGGGAATTCTCTCGCGTAGATCCCCGTATCTCTTTGTCGAGTCGATGAAAATCGAGATAAAGTTAAATAAATTACACTTTCAATATCGTTAAATGATGCCATTAAAGGCATACGGTAGTATCTTATCTTTTTGTTATGCAAAATATATTAATTCAATTAGGACCGGTTTTTCCAACTTCTAAACTAACTAATGGTTCATACGTCTGTCATCGTTTTATCTTCAAATTAAACAAGTTCAGACGTATGATTTTTAACTATTAGTTAGTTTACCAAGAAGTTGGAAAAACCGGTCCTCATGTAGATAATAAATCTATAAGACTGTCTATGTAATAATCTCTAAATAGATTTTGCAGAGAAGATTTGCGCTTTTCGCGATATGCGCTCCTTAAAATTCACGCTCATAGATATCGACGCGAGCATCGCGATCGTTTGAGCGGAGTTCCGCGGCCGAGTCGGTATGCGAGTAAAATTTATTGTTACGTTTCCCGTTGCGCCCATTATCATCACCCATAAAGAAGGTACCGGGAGGAAGCTAAACGCGGCGAGGTAAACGTCATTTACGCCGCGAGCGCGAATCCCGCGTACTCGCCGGCAATTCCGGGCGTTTCACAATTGTCTTCCTTATGTCCCGCGGAAAGAGTTTCGCCGTCTGAAGGATTGATGCACCGGTCGGCGCATTCCCGGTACAATTACGGAGCAAAAGAGTAGGACCCGAGAGAGAGAGAGAGAGAGAGAGAGAGAGAGAGAGAGAGAGAGAGAGAGAGAGAGAGAACAGTCCTCGGGAGAGGCGTGAATCATGAAGTATTCAATCGCTATTATTTTCGCGATCGTCGCCGCGCCGCGCCGTGCTCCAAGATTCCGCGGATGAGATACACCGGCAAAGTGCCGGCTCGAGGCTAGAAATCCTTCGATTCCTTCCTTTTTGCCCAACATCGATTTCTCCTTGTTAATTATTTATACAAGTCCCGTTTCTAGAAAGGATTTGTTTTTGCAGAAGTATCTAAAACTCATATAAGGTTGATTCTGTCATTTCGTTTGAAGCTGCTACCTCAAGTTGTGTACGACTCGTACATTACGATATTAAAAGTTTCACGATGGTAGACTAGATTTAATGGCGAACCTATGAATCCAATACGGTACCGGGGGATGGGTCTCAGTCTCGAGTGTGAGTCCGCTATCGCGCGCCGTTTCGAAACAACCCCTCGGGGATACGCGCGTATGCGACTGTATCGATTATCATACTGCCCTAGCGGACAGGACGATACGAGGAAGCAATGCTCGGCCCTACGACGAGCAAAAAGAGGCGGAAGGGAGAACGAGTAGCATAATTCGAAATCCCTCGGAATTCCATGCGGTCGGCGTGGAGGGTTAAATGAAAAGGCTGAAGGGGGGCCGCGGGGGGAGACGAAAAGGGGTAGAGGTGGACCAACTGCTAAGGGGGAAGGGGAGGAGGTCTCGAGAGAGAAGCATACCGCGGCGAGGCAACGGGAGAAGGGATGCACACAGAAGTGGAGAAAACAACCACCGCCGTCGCGCTCCTATACTTTCTCGCGGCGATTATTGAACGCGGTATCTCGAAGGTAAAGATAAAAATAAAAATGCGATGCCGCGGCTAAAACGATAATGGCGGACGTTAATAAAGCCTGGAGATTCCCGCGTGGCCGATGGAGCGAGGGAAAAGGGGTTGGGGGCGCGGGAGACAAACAGAGAGAGTGTATATGTGCATTTACCGTGGAGAAAGAGAGACAAGGAGAGGAGAACTCTGTGAAACTTCTTCACGGAACTTATCTCACTAATGAGGCCTGACCATCTGACCGGGTGACTCTTTTTTTCTTCTTTTTTTTTCTTTTTTCCCTCCGGATCGCTCGCGCATTCAACTGCATGTATGCATCGGGACATTCTGCGAGAGCTCTTTCTCCCCTCCCCCCTGTATGCACGTGTACACTTCTTAAACTCGAGAAGACACGGAAGAGACCGACACTGAATCCGAGGGATACATCAGTGTCACGTTTACCTACGCGGGGCTGAAGATAACCTAGATGAGAGATGCATATTCTTCTCTTTTATATTACGTAGGGCAATAAATCATTTCGAACTATTTCAAAACATCGATATTTTATTTTACTTAGAAATTAAGAGTAGACATAATTGAGATTAAGCAATTTCACGATAACTCGATTTTAATTCGACGCGCAATAATATCAATTGCGCTTAGCTCTTGTGGAATGATTTATGGAATCGCTGAAAAAGTCGCCTAGAATCTGCGATAACTGTATCTAAATTGTACCGGTTAGATAAGGCCCTCGTTGTTGCGTGGGCTTCGGAAGGAAAAAGGAGAAGGAGAGGGTAGTCAATAGGTATCCTTATCGAGGCCCGATCGGCCAGGAAGGAAAGGGAAGACCTGTTGCAGGGCATTCAGAGCCGGAAGCGACGGTTAACCTCTGAGCCAGCGTTACTCGTAACGATCTACGCGGTGGGTAAAGAGATGCTCGCGAAAAGGATAGACATTTATTAGCCCCTTGAGTGAAAGAGGGAATAAACGTACGATGGATGATCGGCGAGGTTCGTAGACGTTTGACGAAACGTTATGAGAGGAAAATTACACGAGTGAGATTTTTCATAGCGTCCGAGCGATCAAGTTGTTTGAAACTTGAAGAGGATATTTAGCAGCTTTGATTCCACATATGATCGTCAATTAGGGTATCTTTTAAAATGCTATTAGCCTTCCATCTGCATTTCTCTAATACGGGGTTACCTGATCACGCGGCGCGGATACTTTCGTCTTGAGCTTTCTTGCGCGGCTTCTACCGCATTTATCTGCCATATAAAAACTCAGATTGATTCCCGCATTTACTGTGCGCCGCTTATGTGTACTGCTCTATGATAGCTGAGATTAATGGCGAGCAAAGGTTCCGGTTATTTATCCCATACTACTTATCTTACTATTTCGTACTACGCGATAGCTTCGAATCGGAGATTATCGCGAGATTACGTGGTATTACGGAAATACACGCATCTAAAGCAGTTCTACGTTTATCTCCTGTTTCCGTATCGAGATAAAGCACCATTAAATCTCCCCGTTAGATAACTCACATAACAGAAATTATCCGTTGCAAGATATCAATGTCGAAGATGTATGAATAACGTGACATGAATAATTTGACAGAAAATTCTCGTGCCTTCTCCTCTTTAACGGAACCGCGCGGAACTGAAGTGCTTTTTCTAGACCGCGTCCTAAAGAAAGGGTTAACCGTTTTAGCGTCGCGAGCACTGTTGTCCGAGTTCTTAAGACTTGTGCTCGACCGAGCGAACGTCTTCAACGGAGCGAGTTTTGCCTCCGTCGAGTAGGAGGAATGCGTTGCCCAGCGTGGTCCATGCAGCATGTGTTCCTATCACCTGCCGGCTACGTTGCAGCTGCGCAAATGTACGACGCACAAAGAAGCGGGAGAAATCGAGGATGAATTTTCGATGGAATTCACGCGAGAGCTACAGAGAAAAGTACAAGTACATGAAAGGAGATTAGACGAGAGAAAAATACATGCATTTCAATATCTCTCACTCATTTTTCTCTTCGGAGATATGTAGAATTTATAACTTTAAAAATAAAAATAGGACGTCAAGCAAATGGACTAGAACTAGAATCAATTTATCGCTGATCAAATTGGAATAAAAAAAATTCTATTTATGAATTATAATTCTTTTATGTCGCTTTATATCTTCAATTTATCAAGATTTTGGGCGCTATTTGCATTTTTGCCTATGAATTTTTACTACTGTCAAACACTCCGGATCAATACGTTTATAAACGTATTTTTAAACGTTATTCGATCCGCTACAAGGGACTCCTCGAATAATGCTGAATCTCTCTCTCTCTCTCTCTCTCTTCGTGAACTGCCTCGAGTTTTTTCGAGCATGCGCGAGAATTCCGAGTTCCTCGCCGATGAATTCGAGGGGAAGGAATGCCAGAAAGAAGCATGCGATATTCGTTCGCCATTACAAATGTCAGCGAGCAAAATTGCACGAGATTGCATCCCAGCCGATGCACTTTGTTAATGCCGGGTACGAAAACGCGATCGCGCCTCGGCGCGATCACGAAAGAGCCATCGCGTCGCGCTTGGGAAACGACATTCGGTGAACGGAAGCTAATTTTCGTCTGCGTTTTATCCGTTAGAAAGATGGACGGCGCGAGATTTCCGGAGGCGGGCACGCTCGATTTTCGGCGAGAGAGAGAGAGAGAGAGAGAGAGAGAGAGAGAAGAGAGAGAGAGAGAGATGGCTTTCTGCCGACGGCGGCCGCGTCGCGGCGCCTTGAAAAATGCCGCCCCGGGAAGGCTACCTCCCGGTGAGGTGCATTCTTCGTCAACGTCAACTTTTTCCATTGTCCGGAGTCGGCGCGATATATGCGGCGTTTTTACAAAAGTGCAGTTTGGAACTGCATTCGTAAATTGAATTACCGCGGGAGCGTACTCTCAGACGTGAGAAAACTAATAAACGTCATTTTAAGCGTCAAATGCAAATTGCGAGCTGTCGCGTGACGAGAATTTCATTTCGAAACCATATGTGTATTTATTTTAAAAATTCATCGCGTAATTTATGGAGCAGCGTACTTAATTAACAGTTGTGTCGACCGGTGAGTAATGTAGAATTAATTGACTGTACAATTTCCTTCTCACTTTCGCAAGAAGGAACATTGTAACAATGGTTGCATGACATCGGATTGTTCTAATAATAACGTGCGCGTTTTAAGACCGTAAGTTACTGCGTTAAACCTTGAGACGCTATTCATACATTTTAATATGTTATCAGCGCATCAACTTTGCGTGCAGCAGTCGAAGTCGGCGGTGCCGAATGAAAACTTAATGATAAGGTAAAGGGGGAGTTCCGGTTTTAAGAAAAACGAGAAGGCACCCATGCGAAGGAACACATCCGGCAGAGATGCACGGTGTAGAATTAGTCCAAGGACTGGCAGAACGAAACTGCCCTATACACGATCATTAACAATTCTATCAATATCGCAACTGTAGCATTACACAGTTTCTAATGTTTTTTTTTTCAAGAGTGAAAAATTTAACATGTATTTCCCACAAAATTCCTTTTCAAAGCATTTAATTTCAAAGAATTTAATATTTGAATTTCGAATTATTAATCGAGCAGAGTAATTTCGTGGCGGAATCTCTCTATGCTACGCAGATAAAGCATTTCTCTCTTCCTCGATTGGGCAGATTTCACGCTGGTGGAACGGTCGAAAGGGCTCGCCTGCCGAGAGGAAAGACCGCCTTCCTCAGAAGGCAGAAGGAGAACGCGAGAACGCAAGGTGCATTCTTCGGCAGCGCCACTTTCATCCGCTGCCGGACAACGCACACGCGCACGCCGTGTGCAGCCGCATCAAAGGCGCCGACGGCACATGGACGTGCTCCTACCGTGTACCACGCGAGATGCGCCGTTCCGTGTCGCATCGAGAACACCGCCGTCCGGCTCACGGACACACGAGAACGCGTGTATCTCGCCGGTGGCATCTGCGCGCGCGCGCGTGTCCCGCGCCGTAGCCGCAGCCGCAGCCGCAACCGCGAACGTGTTACGGCATTGTTTGACTCGGGACTCGCGGCTTCTCGAGTTTAGAGTTGAGAATTATTAACAATTAATATCGATGTTCGACAAAATTTGCGCATTCGCAGATACGAGGGTTGACGAGGTAAGATCGCGAGATTTATTATCGAGTAATCGCCAACTACGCAATTTTGAGCAACAACGTTGGATAGAAATGATGGAATTTTTTAATTTCGGTACAGCAGGTGGCAGGAATGCACCTAGCTTTAAGTGCATAAAGACGATCGTTTGGATAGAGGCTCAAGGCGAGGCGAAGAAGGAGAGAAGGAAAAGGGAAGTACAGAAGGACGCGGCGCGCGGTGTAACAGCTGGCTCAACAATTTGAAGCGGCGCTCTGAAGGGACTGTCTTTTGTGGCTTTCGGGGTTTTCAAAGTGTATCTCAATGAGTCTTTCGTGCCAGCCGATCAGCACTAACGGTGCCCTTTAATGAAACTCACAGGTGTAACCGCTGATCGTCAATCCGCTGGCGTAACATCGCCAATCGAAAAGTTATTTTTCGTATTTTTCGGTCGTTCCACGACACAATCGTATATTCTATGTATTATTAAACTCGAATTTTCAATTAAAATTGTGATACGCAATAAAATGCCGACTGCTGGCGTGTCAATGTCGTAATTGAATAAACTGAGTACACCGACAAAAGAGGCTACTACGAAATTCGTAATGCCGTTTAAAATTCCGACAGCGCGATTAAGATTCAGATCGCTTAATCGGCGTGTAATCTCTTCTCGAACAACGAGACATTCTGTCGTCCATCCGCATTAAATATACATGTTATTTACCGCGCGGCTATTCGCTGACAGCTGATCTAAATTGCATATTTGCACAGATGCAAATAACGTTAATGCTCGATAAAGATAGAAAAAAGTAAACGAGCTAGATGATTAACTATTTTGTTATATGTCGTATCAAATGAAGCCACTTAAGCAGTTTATCGTAGTTTTTCATGACATATACATATTGATCGTAATATTTTAAAGCTTTTCAATATCAAATCTAATTCAGTACACAGAGTTATCAAAGTATGATACGAAATTATAAATTATAAACAAATCAATGTGTATGCTTTCCGACAAAAATTTGTGAAACTTTACTTTCCACAAATACTTAAGTCTGTTTTATATTTTTTTTAGAAATACTCGTTTATTGAAATCGTTGCACGCTAAAGTATAAGGAAAAAGAGGATCGACTGATCTCAGAACGTAAGAAAGGGTGTGTTTAATTCAACAAAAGACAAACCTAAGAATAAATGTATATTGTAACCGACCATCAGTCATTCTTCCATGCGAAAATATTTATGAATCGGAGTCGTCTTCATGTGTCGATCGCGATAGACAAAGGAGTCTAATTTTCGAACAATTGAAAATTTTCTCCAGCCCCCTTCCCCGTCACTCTCTCCAACCTTTCTTCCTTTCTCTCCGCGAGATGCAATTAACTTTTAACCCGTCGTAATTGCCCCGGTCGTTAGCATGTCGGATATCGGACATATGTGCGTGCACGCATCGCCACGGCTGAAATTATCTTACATCGGCATAGCGCGCGCCACTCGATTATTATAAAGCGAGGAGCGGTATGTGCGTCGACTTTCCAGTTCTTCGGAAAAAGGAAAGACGAGAACACGCATACGGGATGTTTGCCGATAATTACGGGTGAGATTCGTGTGTGACTTTGCCGTAGAATAGGCCTATACAATGAGTCTCGAAAATTTAAATTTATGGATTCGAGGAACAAAGTTCAAAGTTTCCTGGCTTCCCTTATGAGAAAAATTAAAGAACAATTCTGTTCCCGTCATTTGAATTTCGCAAAATTCATAATTTGCGGCGTGAAATATTTTACTTACACAGCTTGATCGTAAAACAAATATCTATTATAATATATAATATTATTGATAATATGTATGTATTTCTTATATGACAGCATTTCTTATATGACAGACTGTGTAATTTTCTCTAATATTTTAATTTAAAAAATTATACGAAGAGATATGATAAAGATATTTTAAGCACTGCCTATTTTATATTCACATAGCGTTAATATTTGCTATAAACGTACTTTGAACGTCTGTATGTGACTCGATCATGACGTTGATTTGACATTACATTTATCACTTTAGTTTATCGAAGAAACAAGAGACGTAGAATTTTTATAACTATCGAGATAAATAAGATATATTATGTATATGTTTACATGATCGTAACTTATATGTTGCCTCCACGCTCTTGGAAAGAGCGTTAATTATTTATTGAAATGCAAATACGCTTTACGATCTTGTGAAGTGTAGGTTTTTTTCACGATTTCATTTACATTTCACACTCCCCCAAAGTGATAAGTGATAAGTCTAATAAAAAAAAACAGACAGTGATTTATAAATCTTCAACGAGATCTCACATTATTTTCTCGAATAAATTTTAAATAAAAAACGAAAAAAAGAATAACACTCATCCAAAAATTTTCGAAATAGGGACAATGCAATTCAATTCCATGCAATGTGAAATTGTAAATTGTGCATTTCCATTTTTCGCGATACTGCGCGCCGTTCTTCATTTTAACAAACACGGAGACAAAAACAAACAACGTGTGAATAATGTCAATAAATGACCACGTCAAATAATTCACGTACAATCGTCGTAATAATTCAACGTTGGTCGTAGCGTCGGGAGAGTAATAAAAACTATCCGCGTGTCGTTTCGCTACTATTAAATCAGCCAGGACGAGATTGTCGGTTATTTTCAAAACGAGCTTTTGTTCCGAAAATACCAATATTTACACTTTAAATTACTTCATTATATTTTTAAGATTTGTATTTGTAAATAATTTCTTATACGGAAATCTATTTTGTCGCAAATACGCGTACTGTTGGGTGGAAATTTGTTTAAAAAATTATGCGATTGAGATATTCTCGATACCTTTCCATATTGACTGTTTCGACTTCCTTCCATTTTGACATTCTCGAGATCGTTTGTACACTCGAACGCATCGCGTAAGAGTTAGGGCATAATAGTGCACCACAGCCGATGATTAGTATGCATTACCTCGATACTTTATCGCGCGAATTATAATGCCATCCGGAATGCGATAATGATCGCGCATACGTTCTACCGATTGACGCGAGCTCATTAATATTGATTAGATCAAACTGGTACGGCGCGTCACGTCGCGTCGTGTCGCGTTGCGTTGCGTTATGTGATCTCCATCGTGATCGAAAGAGTTTCGCGATCGACGAACCATAATCTTTCCTTTCTCGCGGGAGAAAGAGATAAGAGAACTATCCATATGTCGTGTATACCCCGCCGTTTTACTCGTTCGTTTTCCGATTTCGATTCCCGAAACAACCGCGCGGCTGGTGATTTATTCGAAAGATTTATAGAATTTCCCAGCGATTTTTTTCTTCGGATGAGAATTTTATGCCTTTGTTGGGCCGTGAACTGCAAAATTACAGCCACCCGGTTCGCCCATAAATTGTTTACGCGACGTTTATGTGTGTGACATGTGTATTATATGTATTATATACTTTCACCCCCATGTAGCTGTAGGTGTAATTAAATTGATTAATAAACGTTCTCGTATTTTCTCTATAAAAGATTTTTCATGACATTGCACTATAGTAAAAAATTTAAACTACATGAACTGTATGAAGAATAAACCATGTATATGATTCAATTTAATTTTGCACAGACGAATACTATAAATTGATAGTATTATTAAATAAAAATTGCTGTCTTCCGCATTGTCAAAAAAAAAAAAAGTAATGGTAATTGTGACAGGTTGCAAAGTAAATCAATTTTTTCCATTCCTGGCCGAAAACGACGGCGATAACTTGCGCAATAAAATATTCCATCGATCGCGCGAGGTCGTCAAGGAAATTAGAGTCGCGAATCGAATTTATTTTCTTCCTACGAAGTCCAACCCGGAAACGAAAAAAAGGGAAGAAAACGCGCGAGCGTTATCCGTGCAGATTATGCGCTGTCAGCGTGAATTACGCGAAAGGAGATAGTCCGCGTAGATTACTCGTGGACGTAGACGTAGAACGTCGCTATTTGCACGTGGCGTCGGACTCTAGGACCGCATCGTACTCACTCGACGAGTTTCAGAGGGGAAAAGGGAAGTTGTAATCGCGTGTCAGCCGCAGGCGGTGGCGGTGGCGGCGGCAGCGATGGCGGTTTGGATTTGGATCTCGCCTCGGTACTCACCTGCAACAATGGAAGAAATAAATTATGTATCATTTTGCACTCACGGTGGATTTAATCGACTTTGCAGCGCGCGCAATTTCCGCGACTGAGCGCGATCCGCAGATTCGAGCCGTGATTACCGTACAACTCGCTCACGTTGAGCATCGCAAGATATTCTAATAATCTTAATTAACAGTCGCGACTTACTTAACACACGCGAAAAAAACAGAGTATTTAAAAAAACTAGGGTATATAATTGATAGATATAAACGCGCACGCGCGACATGCAAATGTATACGTATAATAAAATAGAATATATAACGAATATGCACGCGAGAGAGAAAATTAAACTTTCGGCGGCAAACAATTTACCGAACAGTTTTATTTTACAAAATTAAACTTTCGCGCGGAAAAACAACAATATGTCACGCAGTTATAATATTTGTTGGTACGAAAGTTACAGAAGCGCACACGGCGCCCCACGCGTAGTTCCTTTATTCTATTATGCTAATCAAATAGCGGAGCCAGTTATGTAATTTACGCAAACGTAATTTGCCCCAATTAATTGTTTATCACGGCGATGCATTATAAGCGATGCATCCACTTCTCCCTGGATATTAACACGTACGTCACGCGCGGCGTAATAGTCGCGCTGTTTGCTATTGGTAATTGCCAATTAATTCATAATCCTCCTCGTAATTTGCGAAGGTAAACATTACACGTAATTAAAATACACTTCGGATGTTGCATTCCTGATTTCTAATCGAAGGCCACTTCGTCGCATTGGAGGCAATTCTGCGCAATTGTTAACGCCATGTTAAGCCTCGCAAAATAAAACTGCAACGTGTTGAATTAAAAATATGCAAATATTGTCGAAAAAAGTACCAGATTGATTTATGAGCGCAGCTTCTCATAGTTCCACAGCTTAATTCTCTCTCTCTCCCTCTCTCTCTCTCTCTCTCTTTCTTTCTCTCGAATGGATAGCCGTACAGCCTTAATACAGAATTAATTTGCGGGCAATTAGCTGGCAATCAAGTCAGCCGTTGTCCTTCACGGGAACCACTATATAAATTTTCTCCGTTCATTATTCACATACCCGTCGTAGAGCGTTTTGAAATTATACATCCGACCGATCGTTCCTCAAATGCACACTAACGGCTTTAAAATTAACGGCTGCGGTTGACGAAGCGCGGTGGTTGAGAAACCCTGACGCGCACGCGGGCGCCAAACCTGTTCCAACTTCTGGATCACGAAACCGCCGTACAGTGTCTTACATATTTCGTTCTAACGTCTTCACTAATGAGCAATTGAAACCCGAGCCCGACCGGACCGCGCTTGTGTACGTGTGTCCGCGTGCATGCGTGCACACGTGGGTAACGATGTGAGTGAAACGCGGAGAGTTTCGCGATGATGCTTTGCATAAATTTGTACCACGATCGGATTGAGTTAATCTTACTGCGAGCGGCAGCAGAAGTGATTACTGAGGAAGAGATAAACTTTCCCGTATGGCAACAGTGGACGGTAGATGTGTGATAAATCACGATTAATTGATCGGCGAGCATGATACTGCTTCATTAAAAAATTCAAATGTACCCGGCTTATTTTGGTTGACTTAATCGAAGGGGATTTGTGAAAGCAACCGTAAGAGATCTGTGGACGATTACGAGCGAAGAAGTAAGATGATTTACGCCGGTGTTACGCAAATTAAAAAAAAATGTTAATAGATTTAGATTTAAATTTTAATAGGCGGCAATAAAATGAAAAACATTTGTATCTCGTGTGTTTTTAAAACACAGTAAAATCTTCGTATTATACAAATTTCGAAACTTCATCTCTCTCATTTTAGAAAATTAAGCAGTGATAGAAATCGACAACGAGAACGACTGAATATGCCAGGATTACATGGAGGGAAGATTTTCTTAATTTACGCACTTCAACTTTACAGTCGTTCCCGTATCCGTACACTGTAATCTCCGATCGCAAGGAAAACCTGATTTGCAACCGCATTCACTTTTTTTCATTGATACAATTACTCTCTCTCTCTCTCTCTCTCTGTCTCTGTTTTTCCTTCGGGGGGTCGAGCACTTTGCAAAGCAAATAAGCTAAATAATATATTCATGTATCGACCGATCGAGCATTATCGACATTGATACACCGAGTGGTTACATCGTTACGATTTTATTGCGGTGGCTTTCAGGTTTCGCAAAGGAGATATGCACGCATCTCGAATATAATTATCCACATCTTGTTATTAAGTCTGATGACAGACGTGGGATATATATTTCTTTACGCATACTTTTAAATAAGATAAAGTAAATACTTTAAGTTGCTCGTAAAAAGAGAGTGCAAGTTAATTAATATATCACACAAATAACACGCACAAATATCTTTTAAAATAACACTTTAAAATATAAATGCGAAAATGAAATTAAAGAGAGATTTCACCTGGAAAACTTAACATATAACTTGTTATTCTTCCGATTGCATTTTAACATCTGTAGAATAATGCGTGTATAATCTCATCATGCAAAATATGTGTTCTATCTATATCTAATTTTTAATAATAATATTTCTTGCTTTGCAAAATAATCTGTCGTGTTTCTCGATTACACAATCTGTGAAACTGCTCGAGTCGATGCTGGAGGGACAAAATTCAAGCCGACGACTCGAGGCAAGCAGAACGCAACGAGAGCGAAACCAAGTAAAGAAGTCGGGCATAATCGAGAGAAGAAAAAGGCACCAGAGAGAAAGAGAAAAGTAAAAGGAGAGGAAGCCGGCGTTGCTGCGAAACGTAAGAAAAAAAGATTGTCGACTGGCGCCGTTTGGCCAGCGGTTCACGCCAGATCCTCCTTTCTGCTTCCCCACCGCCCTTCGCGTCATCCCTTTCGTACTTTCTTCCTCTGCTTCTTTTTCTTCTTCGAGTGAGTGCCAGCAGTCGACGGTTTCGTTTAAAGTTCGCTTTTCTCGCTTTTCGCCGCGACGGATCTCATCGTGATATTTTCCTATCTTCGGCTTTGAGAATCTCGCAAGATTATTCGCAACGACTGGAATATGATTAAGAAAAAAAGGAAGAAAACTCTCGGCAATCTCGCAGTGGCGATATATTAATTGATCGAATGTAAAAAATCTTAATTATTAATTTTTATCAACGGTATAATATAATCACGTATTTCAAGAGCTGAATTGAAAAAAATCATATTTGATTAAATTCTATTAATTAGAGTTCCAATTGATAGAATTTCGTTAAATAAAATTTTCATTAATAGAATCCAATAGAATTGTAACTGATAAAATAAAGAATTAAAATGCGATTTTAATATTGGAGAAATAACAGGAATAAAGAAAGAGAGAGTCCATTGGCTTTCTACATTAGCATTTCATCCACATTACGCATAATTCTGTTTACACTTTCAATCAGCAGCCACTGGATTAGTTTGTTCTCGTTTGACGTTACGAGAAGAATCGCGCGTTCTACTTGCCCGAGACCGTAAACCGTTGAAACGCACGGCCGCGTTCGACAGCTCATTGATTAAGCTGTCGTTAGTAGAATAGCCCTTCGGGCTAACTTGTACTACTTCCGTAATTCCATGCTTTACATGTTCGACGTTTCTCCTCTTTGCACCGGATTATTTATGTGACTTTTCGCGCCACGTACGCTTTTGCAATCGTAAATGTACACTCGCAATTCCTCATTTTGCGTTCGTTTCGCGATAACGAACAATTTGAACGAAAATTGATACAAGGCCGAAATTTCCCGTTCGTCTAAATCGAAGTTTTCGAAAGTTCGTCATGAAACCATAAATTACATGTCAATCACGAGTGTCACCAAGCAGCGTATTCGTCATATTTTTTTTAAACGCTGCAACATTTAATTGTTAAATCACGTTTGTAATTTCACGTTCAATTTAACATTCCAACTAGACACAGAAAATTCAGAATTCCTTTTCGTAAATTTCGTTCTTTCATCTTTAAATGTCTATTCTATTACTAATTCTATTACTTTTTCAAACAATAATATATTTATTATGGTATCATCAAGAACTTAAAAGAAATTAATATCGAAAAACCGATGTTTTTTTCGTTTGAAAATGTTTATTTAACTTTAGAGAGAAGTAAATTCGTATGAAATAATTAAATAAATTTCTTTCTATCAACGTTAATTAACGTCCTCACAGAAAACCGTGTAACGCATTTCCAAACACTTACGCAACAACTGCTTATATCATCAATGCCGAGTCTGATCGGTTTGACCTGTATTTTTATAACAAACGTATAATTATTCCGTCGATACAATACGTCGAATGTCTTCTAATTGGACCGCGCTCGAGAGCATCGGGGTCTAGTTTCGTAATCGCAGATAATAGCGATGCACAATCCGCCAGCGGCGCACAATGATCCGCGATAACCTCCGGGGCGTCATCGCCGTCGCCGTCACCACCATTGACGACGCCGTAAATCACACGACAAAAAAAAATACCGCTGTCCCCTAATTGATTCAATTTCGGCGGCCAACAGTCTCGAGACTGTCGCGGCGGCCTTTGCCGCAAAACGAGCTCGCGCGGCAATTTCGCCGAGGTCGAAAGTCGCCGTGCGTGTTTCTCCGTCCGAGGCGCGCCGCTGCGAAATTTCGGCGGAAATTAAGGAGAGGAATGGAACGCGTTGAGGGAGAGAATAAAAGAGCTGCGAGGGGAAAAAAAGTGCTTTTGAAATGACGAAACCGATGGAATTCTAAATTTTCGCCGAAAGTACCTACAAATGGCAGAATTTTGTTTTTATATACATTTGTCCCATACTTTAATAAAAATAAAACATTCAATCTCACTTTAGAATATTAATGTCCTACAATTCCTGCACGGTATAATATTAAATGTTAAATAATTTTACATTTATAGATCGTGATTTACTGATATTCGAATACAGATGAATACACATACTTGAACGAATACACTGCTTGGGATATGTTTAGTACATTTGCATGTATGATTTAGAAACAGAATATTCAATGGAATGTGACCAAGTGTTGGCCGAAATATCCATATAGCAATTCAGTTAATAATTTATCACGTATCCACTTGCGTATTCATTTATATTCTATGGCCGTACCCACAGATCGAAAACGGAATGGTATATCGCATTCTTTTCAATAACACCGTTCGACATGCTGCTCTCTACATTATACATTAATTATCATATTATCATCATACTGCTACGCATTAATAGATCGATGTGTACGACCGATCCAGGCGTACGATCTATCGAGTCACGACTGTCATCTCGGCGAACGAACTTTATCCCATACATCGATCATCCGACGATTCTCAAACGAACCATTGCGACCAACGAGTGAACCTCTCTCGAAATCGTTCCTCGTCTCTCGCTCATGAAGGAACGCGCATATCGTATAACCAAAAAGAAAGACAAAAAAAGAGGAGAGAAATCTCGATGGGGGAATCGCCGAGAAGCGACGCGTTCCAAAATCAACATCGGCAACCGGTAAAGCGTCGCGGGGAGATCGAATTTCTCACGAGCTAATGGAGCTCGCGGAGCTCGAAGATAGAGCCGGTGCCAGAGCCCTCGACTTCCGCTCACCTGTGCCAGGCCAGGTTGAGCACCACCCCGACGGAGCCCGAACTCTCCCACGCGTCCGCTTTCCCCTCCTTCGTCGGCTTCTCTCTTCCTCACCCGCCTCTCGTGCCCACCTCTTTCAGGTTCCCTCCGACTACGCATCCCTTTCTCTCGAGTGTACTTCTCCTCTCTCTCTTTTCCGCCCTGCTCTCCGACTCGTTCCCTCTGTCGCTCTCTGTGGTATGCTTTGAGATTTGCCGCCCGAGGTGGTGCCCCCTTTCCCCGGTTCCCCGCCGCGACTCGCCGGTCGCGATGTAACGACGGCTCGAACAGCTGATTCGCTGAAGGGGGTCAGCCACCCCTTGCGATTCGGGAATCTTGGCTGCGACTCGCCGATAAGAGAGCGGTCTGGATAATTCGTGCGTATCTCGAGTTCGAAGAGGTGAGTAACGCGCGAGAGAGGGAATCTCACGAGGGAATTTCGCGATAAGCGACCGTTTGGCGGGTGCGATACGCACCCGAAGCGTATTGCGTCCGATATAATATCCACGGATATCCGCGGATTAACTTATACTTTCCAGACAAGACTTTCAATCCCGACAAAGGCAGAAAATTCTATCTCTCGAATTAAAGAATAAACGGATATAGAGCTACGGATAAAAGGATATAGAGCTAGAGTATTATCGAACATCGAAGGTATCTGCAATTTTTTTTTCTTTCGGTGCGTTTTCAGGTAACGTTCGCGAGCTCGATGGACATTTGTAAAATGTAGCCGCGACCTAAATGCTCTTTGCAGCGCCGGTGGACCGACCGCATATCTGATGTATTATGCTAAATGCGCGCGGGCTCATTTTACTTTCTCGCCCTACGCGCGCGTGTACGAAACGGGGGCCGAGCCGACGATCTTATCTTCTTTCAGAGTGCGGGGCGAGCGAGGGACTTCCTGATTTCTCGCTCTCTGTACACGCGCGTCACAGTGGAAACAAAGGAACCGTGTGTCGTGCCTCGACGCCGGCGAGCGGATCGCGGCACGCACGCTTCCAATTAAACGAATTCAACGAGCGTGCTTGACACTAACGCTCGGGAGGATGCATTTGTTTGAACGTCCGAATGGTGCATTAAGAAAATTAACGTGCTAAAGCGTCGCGATTGCCGTCGACGCGCTGCCGGATTTATTATCCTTCGTATATGTGGGATTTTTGGAGTAATATTTTGTAAAGAATTGCCGCATTCTTGTGATGAATGAGAATTAATTCGATTTGATCAACGAGAAATTACCAGTATTGTTAAAATTTCAAGTTTTCTCTCTCAAATGTTTCAGTTTCATTAAAATTCACTTCATTTATCTTGACAGGCGTTATAGTAAAATTTCTACGCAACGTTATCGTCAGATTATTCCGTGTAATACCGGCGAACAAATGGTAATTTTCGTCGACAAAGCGATTCTTTTTAAAGCCTCACTTCTCCCTCGCGTCGCGGATCATCCATCATAATCTACGCCATGAATCACGTCGCTTTAATAAAACATCCTTATACGTAGCGAAGAGCGTCAGCGACACGCCGCAGCGCAAAACAAACCTCGTATGATCGACCCGCGATTTCCAATCGAGTAGCCGTGCCAGCCGACCCATCAGCGTGAACATAAGCCCTTCCCATCCGTCTGTTTCAACCCCCCCGCAAACTACTCACCCGACTCGCGAGTGCATCGATGCACCGGACACGAATCGACAGGGCTATCAGCACGGCCGTCGAGCCGGCGATAATCGTCGCTTCGTCGGCGTTTTCCCCGCCTTATTTAACGGGGTCCCTCTCCCCTTCTCCCCTTGTT
The DNA here is from genome assembly GCA_021460005.1 of Tetramorium alpestre. Classification (NCBI taxonomy): domain Eukaryota; kingdom Metazoa; phylum Arthropoda; class Insecta; order Hymenoptera; family Formicidae; genus Tetramorium; species Tetramorium alpestre. The sequence continues at coordinate 970,827 of JAJVSH010000060.1, read as the reverse complement.
TTGTTTGTCGACGGCTCGTCGCCCGGTTCGACGAACGATAATTTCGTACGCGGGAAATGGAAAAGTGTACACAATGGGCTCGCAAATTCACGCGAGAAAATTAAAGTTTCGAAAATAAACGCTGAAATTTCGGACGGCCACCCTTGGAGGATTGGTTATGCGAATTACATTTAACACCAGTCTTTATTTTGCGCGAGATTGGAAGATTATGGCCAATCCCCGAAGCAAATGTTTTCTATAGTACGGACTTCGGAAACTGCGGGAACTCTCGGGATTATTATGCGGCCGCTGTTGTACTTAGAGATGAGCATTCGCCTACGTCGACGAATAGAGATTTTTCACGATGTGCATAAGGGGGCACGGAGGTGAAGTACGTAATGTCCGTAATATGAATTTTTCATTTGGACCGAAACCTTAAGGAAATAGAATCCCGCGTCAGTATGAAAAATTCATACTTCGGACGTCGAACTTCGCTTGCACAATGACGCGTAGAAATCCGGGCGTCTTTGTAACATGCCGGCGAATGCGGAGCAAAGTGGCACGTAGATATATAAGGCTCTTTATCTTACAGAGATTCAATCTTCGAGCATTTTACAGAGCTCCGCCAAAGCTGCGCAGAAATTCATATCAGCGCGTAACTTTTTCGATTCGAGACGCGGTTCCTAAAGCCACTCGCGTAAATTTGATTACGCAGTTGCGCAAATCGCCGATTTCGCACAACCGCCGGTTTCTCCGCAATTTTTCCGCGAGCGCGCAATCGCGATGGAAAAAGCGGCGACTCATGAATCTGCCCGCGACACGATGCATTATCGCGCCCGTGTTCAAACTAAACGTTGCAGCACTCGGATTTATACGTCGGAAATGCAAACGTCAGGCTGAGTGGAAGTTTAATTTGAGGCTGAACGCCTCATGGGACGCTAAAACTCGCCGGAGAACCGCAGATTTTGTCCTGTGGACACACGAAATCCTACGGGTGCGGTGCTGCGAGCGGCTTTTCCGCGCACGTTCGTATACGTTCGTGCGCAAGAGATTAAGCGTGCGTACCCACAAAATAATAAATTATAGTGTATTACCAACTAAAGGTTAATTCGTTATTGACCTCTTTGCCCACGTAACTACTTTGCTCACGTAATACACAAATGTATTGCTGGCTTTTTAAATTTTTAGGTTATTTTATGTACATGAAGTTTTGCTATATCGAAATTAAACTAATTAAACGTGATAACATATGCAATAATGTATTTAATTATTAAGAACATTCGAAACATAATTGGAAATCGGTTAAAAAGTGTTTTAATAAAATCTCATTATTTCATCTTATACTTTATAATCTTCTTATAATATTTAACGTACCTTCAAAGGGGCTGAGTTTTTTCTCGCTCGCAGTATGAAATCACAACGTTAAATGCAACGTTGCTGGATATATGGTGGCGTAATGAAAGCGTGAGAGAGCGCGCGGAGTAATATGATTACGGAGGAGATTCAATTTTTACTTGCGATAAAGCCGTTCCGCGAAATGTAAAATGTACGTGACAGCGGAGCTAAAAGGATTTTGCGATTAAAAGTGGGAAGCATAACGCGTTTCGTAAAAGGGTCAGCTGAATAATCATTGCTTTAAAATCAAATTCGACGCGATTTTGTTATTCCGACGCGATTGCTGTTACGTGTGCGCAATTAGATAAGATTACTATTTCAAATATGTGCGACGTATTAATAAAATAGCTACCGCTATTGAATTGTAATAGTTGTAATTAATGATGATTCTGTTAATACGGATACGCCAGATAATTCTGATAATACTCTTCATTTAATTGCGTGTTAGGTAATATTCCAAATTATTCGTTCAGCTTCTATGCATTGCGGAAAAGCAATAGAAAACGTGACATTAACTAATAAATTACATCGTTACTACACGAGATTTATTCATCACGAGACTCTTCGCATCTGGCTAATGCTTTTACATTCGCACGTGTGCTAATACGATGTCGGGAGCTTTTCGATAATCCCGTGGCTTTAATTGGGAAGCGATACACCGTTCTCTCGGCACGTAATGCAAATTAAATCCAAGACTCGGTGTCACTCCGTACAAGCTTAATCAGGAGCGTTCCAACGAATCATTAAATCTGCGTTTTCTACTATTTAATTTTATTAAATAGGTTTTAAAAACATTTATTTCCTAATAATGATGGAGTAATATATTGAAATATAGGTAAGAGATAAATTATTGTAATTATCCATCTTTAAAACGAAAAAAATCTTTACATAAATTATACAAGTTTTTTTATAGAAATAATATTTTAGATATTATTCTGTTATTTCAGTAGAACAATAATTCGTAAAATTTCATCGAGCAATTTGACAAAAGTGAACGCACTTCACAGTGCCCAGTAAAAAGAAGCGATATTCATACTATAATAAAGATAAAGGCATGGTATCGATTAAGGATTAACTAAGCATCGTGTGCCACGAATTTTACACCTGTGTGTTTGTCGATCGAATTACCGATGTCTTTTCGCGATGTTTTTCCACAACCAGACGCGCTCGCGAATTAATCTCGTTAGCGAGCAGGGGGACATCGTTTAGCACGGCCGTATATTTCACCGCGTTATCGTATCGCACGTCTCGTTCATCCATTTGGGATTTTATGAAGAGAACTCCTCTCAGGTCTGGTCAGCGCGTGCACGGACACGCAAGAACGTGTTCACGGGTGCTAACGCTATTTCGAAGGCCGATCTGCTCCGATTGTTTAAATCGAGCCAGGTCGCCCAGGTCAGCCTGCTCTCGTCCCGATTTCTTTCCCCTCGCTCCCTCGGCACCCCGTCTTTCGTTCTGTCATTTTCTCCCTCTCCCTCTTTCTCTCTTTCTTTTCGACCACATCAGCCGCATCCTTCGCTCCTTCTGTGCCTCTCTCCACCGATCCTCAACGCCCTTTCTTTCCTCGCGCTCTCTCTCTCTCTCTCTCTTCTCCCGCAATGTCCACCAGCTCTTTTTGTCTTTCCACATTTCTTCTCCGTTTATTTTTTTCGTCTGCAAGCCTGGCATACCTGACCGCCGCGAGTGCAGCCGCCTCTGCAACGGAGGATGAACGCATGGACCGAGAACGGGCCACAAAGGTAGGACAGACGAGAGAGGGGTAGGCTCGGAAAGGTAGGCATCCGTGCATCGAAGGCTCGCACATCGGAAAGTTCGATGTAATACAGCTGCGTGAATTTATATATTCCCCGTTGATTGTGCGTTGATTAGCAAATTAAATCTCACTGGCCAAAATTAAAAACCGAATTTATTTTTGGACGCCGGATAAATTGTGCGAGAAGATGGAGGTAATGAGAACGAATATATGTGTAATATGATAAAGAACAGCGATTTTTTTACAATTTTTTGAGATGTTAATAAAAATGTTAATATATCGCAGACTCCTCGTATAATAATACGTATCTAGAGAAACAGGAAAATCTTGATAATTAAAATGAAATATGAGTCGTGTAAAAAGGTGGAAAAATATACGGACTTGCTCAAAATATATTCCTCTAGCATAATAACTTCATTTGTATGTAACATATGTATATTCACTTATTCAAACATCCCCAAGCATCGGATAAATGTGCGTTTACGAAACCATAAGGTTTTGCATGTAATATTACAATTAAAAGCGCAGAAGAGCTTTGCCTTTGAAAATTCATGAACGTTATATCACGCATTTAATTCTTCAAGAACATTTTTATTTTCAATAACATTTTCCGAATAAAATATTTTATTTTGAGACTAAAGCTCATTAAGTAACTAATAAAAATAGCATCTAAATAAATGTATAAATCCAATCTATCTTTTTATTCAACATTCTCATCAAGAAACAGAAATAATTCTTTAAATCGCAAGAACAAGAATTCTTACAAGAAACCAATCGAGAAAAAAATTAAGAATGAAAACTCTAATTTTATGACTATATTGCGCTGTAAGATTTTAAAACGATGATATCTAGTGAAACAAAGAAGGAATCTCGGACATTTAACGCCTCCACTATTTCCCAATATGTAATAACAGATAAGCGTACGCTACGAGGCAATACCGGACAGCGTTATCGCAAAGACTAATCGCGATTTATAGGCTCGGTTGTTCTATCAGAAAAAAGAAATTTCCATTGTGACCGAACCGACGAGAGGGGAGATAAGGTGACGCATGTATCAGACGGGATAAGAAAAGGCGGTGCGCAAAGTTTTAATAGAATTTACGTGTTTTCGGGGCTCACGCGGCTTCCTGGCGTGAAAAGGTCAAGGGTGGAGGGGCGGGGAGGACTATCGAACGGACTTTTTCGTGGCAAGAGATACCGGTAAAATACACGAGAAGAAGTTTTGACGTGTCGGGATACGCATGATCGACGGCCGAGAGATCGAAACGGCGAAACTTGTAACTCGAGGAAAGCCGGCGATCGTTCTCGGTTTGATTTACACGCCTGCGAGGGACCGATAAATCCCCGATAACTCTATACGGGGTGTTAAAATTCAATCGCGCTGCGAGGACAGAGACCTTTGGCGCGTCTCGATTCTCTCTTTTTTTTCCGACATGGAGAATGCGTCCGCAATAAATCAAAAGGCGACCGCAGAATCGAATTTCAGGCACAAAACGGCGCCGCTAAAATAAGTGTAACTCACTTATCCTCGGAAATTTCTTTTTACTCGCTCCGTAAACTCGACTAAAGTGACGTTTCATGATTTTGAATGTCGATCGATTTTTTTTTTATATGCCGTAGCTTGGCTATATTGAAACGTGACTATTTGATAATATTTTTCAATTTCACACGTGACGAACTGGTCTCCTATTTGCTGCAAAATTGCAGTTGCTTCCTTTTTCCTTTTGTGCATCCCCTCGGCACGCGTTTGAACGAATAAAAAGCGGAAATGCGGCATTGGATAGCAACGTGTCGACCAATATGCGTGTATCAAAGGTAAAAATAATAACCAGTGGATGCGACGAAAGCAGGCGCCGCTTCTCTCGCGAGACAATGGCGGCTGTAATAGCGGCGAGCCGCAAAAAGAATTGCCGTCTCTTCCCCTTTTCCGCATTTCCTCCTCTCGCTTTTTCAGACATCATATACGAAACGTCCATACAAAGTGGGATATTGCGTCCGATCGCAAATCGCGTAAAAGNCTAACGAATTTTTAAATAAATAAAATATTACTTAGAACAAGAATACCCCCTCTTTCTCCTCCGAGAACTTTTATTTCTGGCACTTCGACTCTTTTGCGTCGAGTCTTCAAACGGAGTCTACAATCGGACTTGAATCAACATATCCACCGTAATTTGTGATGAAGAGAAGCATCTGTTGGAGGGTTCGATTTCCGAGTTACAGGAGACTTTAAATAGCATGAGAATTATTTTAATGCAATGGCACAATGCGTGCCAACTTTGAATGAAAAATAAAGTTAAATGTTCTTAAAATAAAAAAAAAAAGGTTTTCAGGGTTAATCCTATTGTTTCAAATATAGCAAAATACCTCGTTATCAATCAGACGATCGAATCAATATTTTCTCGACTGGATATCTAATATCTTCTTTCGAATTTCAAAAGCTGTGTCTCAATAAACTACTTGAATTATTGATCCCCTGAACCGTCTAGCGTCATAATTAAAAGCCGGATAAAGTCATATCTCCTGCTTTATTTTTACATATCTGACGAGGGTTGCCCCGAAAGAGAAAGGCCGTTATCGCGGGTCGCTGACGTCGTGTGTTACGAGGCTTCGGGGAGCCATCCCAATTTCGTGGCGCAATCTGTTCATTTGCATTTTTGCGCCGGAATGTCCGACATTCCGCCGTACATTTCGCTCGTCGTGCTCGTTTTTGCTTGCATCGAGCCGGACGTTCTCCGGGCGCCGCATGCACATAACGTTCACCGAGCGACGACGCGAAATCGAAAGGAAGAAATGCAAAATCTACCCGCACCCATCTACAATCAGATTATCTTTCCTCGCAAGCGCGAGCGAATAGAAAAACGCATTTTAAAATTGGCAGCATGTTCGGAAACAATCTTATTCTTTATTTTTCTCTCCCATTTGTCTATCTATGATTATAGTATTGATATATGAGCGATGTAAAATGTGTCTTATATTTATAAATCTGCATTGATATACTCTTAGTTATAAAATAGAAATAAAATTACTAATATGTAGTAAAATAAAAAATTCATTCTGTTAAAAGCAACTACAATTATTTATATAAATATGACATAAATCTCAATTAAGCAGAACATTTCGCACAAAAATCAGAAAAATACGGTTTATTGTTATTAAATTTTTACGGAAATTTCAGCTTTTAAACGGTATTAACGTATTTTATTTAAAAAAGTATATTTCATAAAAAATTGTAATAATTATTTTAACATGATATTAATTTCGCAAGAAAATAATATCAAAATCATAAAGCACAATACGAATATTATCGTCTATATGAATTTAACATAATAATTTTGAATAAATTGTTTTTAATTTAAAAAGTATTAGTACGTTTTATTTATAATTATCACTTTATTATCGTAACTTTTTCTGTCTCGACGAAACCTCAGGGACCATTATCGGCAGATTCCAGCTTCGATGCCTATCAGCATGCCAATCGAGGAGGAATGCGGCCGCAGGTATTCACGATGTTAAATCCTATCGAAACACGGGAACACGCGGGTGACGCGACGTAAGGCCGCGCAAATAAATTTGTCGAATAAATTCGCACGTAGCGAGCGTCAGGAGCGATGGTCCATCCGCGTGTGTTTCTCCGAGCGACCATATTACATCGCCGCGCCAGCCTTTGCGGGAAAGCCGGAGGGGAAGAAACGAGAATATTAAACACGACGGCGGCACGGCATGCAGCCGCGGGCAGGGGCGGGATTATAATTCTGAATGCAATGTTTGCATATTTGACGTTTACGACTTAAGTAATCCCACTGCGGTCCTTTCTCCGTCACGTCCTTTTAGTTCGTTTCTTCCACGGTTCTCTCTCTCTCTCTTGCCCTTTCTTTTTTCTCTTCTAGTTTCCGCCGCGAATTGAATTGCTCTCTTTCTCTCTCTGTCGGTCTGTTTGAATCTTAGAGGCTAACCGAGTTATAATCACGATCTTATTTTCTTTTGTTAACGTTGATTATTAGATGTATTAATAATGTCGTTTCAAAAAATTCATTGTGTTTTTGTCAAAAAAAATTTATATGCAACTAATGTCGCTTTAAAACTGCATTATTTTAAAAGATTAAGAAAATAATGTGTCTCTTGTTAAAGCAAATAATGCAATTTTTATCTTAATCGTAAGTTAAGAGCGATATTATGTATTTAAATGTTATAATCTTCAAAACAAATATCCATTTATCATCGAAAGAGCAATCTTTTGACTATTTCAGTCTAAAGGCAGAGACTGTTACATGGATAAACGAACACACGCGTGCACGCATGCATAAAAGTCGTCAAAAAAAAGTCGAGGGTGCGCCGTAAAATCGGCATGCAAATGTCAGGAGCGCAGGACGAATTAAGATATCCTCTTTTGGGCTAGGTATACGATTCTGTCCGGTGGTCCAATCTTCACGATTGGCTTCTGAAAAAATTTATATTTAAGTAGCCGAAAGAATACGATAAAAGAGATTCGAAAAAGTTGTAGAAACCAGCTGATCAGAATTCTGTCTCGTTCACGATCCTGTCAATCGCGTGACGCGAATAATTTGCATATTGCAATCTGTGCAGAACTTTTTGTAATTTACACGAAAACATCTCAAGCTTCTCTCTTTCTTTCTTTCAGTATTAAAATCGAGATACCACAGAATTAAAAAGTCTATAAAATTTTTTGGCGAACGAGGTGATTGACATGACAAGTGCAAATGCGAGGTGTCTATCGGACATGCCAAAGAACCGTGCAATCAATCAGCAAGTTTCTATTGATCCTAGGATGAGAACGCACTCGCGAGAAGTAGTTTTCTCTAGCTTGAGAAAACGTGGAATGGGGAGACGATAGAATGGCCTCTGCTAATGACTCGCGCGAGCACTTGGCAGCCAAGTGCTCAGGCAGGACGACGCGCCAATAAGGCGGAAAAGCGGGTTAATGGTAAAACCGTAAAACCACATCGGTGCGGTGAACAATTCGTCTTCGTGTAAGCTCTCGCGCGGCGACACGACGTGTTCTTTTTACGTCGACTTGCCGCCTAGCGCGCAACTAAAGAATAGCCGTCGTTCTATCCATCTTTTTCGCTATCCGTCGCCGGTGGCGATATCCTGAAGCCGCCTCTTTAACAAAAGTGCCTCAGCCGCGAAATCAGTTAAGCACAGTTCGTGCACCGGACCCGTTTGAAGCGTGTAAACGCTCTCGCGCCCGGAAAAGGCGTGTACTCGTCGCCGCCGACGAGATGTTGCCGAAAGAAACCTTGGAATGAGATTGAAAATAAACGTATCGGACCGAGATCAGTAAGGATCTTGAATGATATTAAAGAGGTGAGTATATTGAAGCAAAGCTTTAAAAAGTTTTAGCAAGTATTATGAAACAAGCGAATATCAATTATTTCCCGATACTCCAATTACACGTCTATTTAATTTTTCTTAAATTATTTGTTTTCTCAACAGATCGTATTAGTGCCTGCGGCTATGGCAAATAGGAAGATTAATATTAATCTATTAGATTGTATCTATCTAGAAAAATCAATGTCGTTATCTAATTTAAGGATACAAAAAGCAAAATTCTTTTTATACATTTTTTTCTATATAGTAAATAACGCTGCGATCTTATATTAATGTAGTTTTTAAATAAATACATTTTCCCGAATGCTAAAAAATCTTTCTCTTTATGAAGCTGTTTTTATAAATTGACATATTTAAAATGTCGAGCTTTGGGCGGTAATCATCAACGCTTTTCGGTCGAACGCTCTTTCACACTTGACCTAGAAAAGCTGGATAGCGCAGACAGAATCACGTAAGAAGGGAATACGAAGCTAGCAACTCGGAGGTAGAGTGAAGACGAGGAGAAAACGATAAGGAAAGTGAGATGCCGAAAGAAGGAAAAAGATAAAAAAAAACGAAAAGGGAGACAGAGGGAACTGGAAGGTCGTAAAAGAGAGCCTCTACATTGAATCGTTTGGCACTCGAGGAACCCGCCGCCACTCGTAACCACCTCTTGACCTTACGTACCCTCCTTCCCTCCCTTTACTGCATTTTTAAGGCCTGAGCCACCTGTACCATGAATGCGATACTCCTGAAAAATACACGCTCTCGCTGTACCCGCACGATAGAGGAAGCAACTTCGAGAACGGGCCCAAGGGACGGCTCCCGGCAAAGAGCTCCCTCGAAAGGGACCGTATTTGCGATCGCTGTATACACGCTCGCCGCCACCGCTCGTACTCTGTTTTATTTATTTTTCGTGAGGACACCGTTACGAGTGTTCCGGGGCTGTCCGCGTGTAGTTTGATTCGGAGACGAATGTGGACGAAGAAGCGAGAGGAGACTTTTCCGGAGGAAAGAATTTCAAGTCTACTTCAAATCTACATAAATTTTTGACTTGAATTCTTTTCTGCAATAGTAAGTCTCGAAATATATCGATATTGAACTCGAAAATACATGAAAGTAAGGAATCAAATAGATATAATAAAATATTATTCTTAAATATTTATCAATTAATTTGATAAGCACTCTTGAAATAAAAAAAAAAACCTTTTTCAAATCAAGACTAAGCTTCGCGTCAAATCGAATTTTCGTTAAAAAACAAATCAAATCCGTTTTAGCTGTAGACTTTTGTCAGAGGTGGATTATCGGATATACGTTTTACGTAATAACGGGATGCTGTCGGAGCTTTCGACATGAAACATAAACGAGCAACCGCGTGAAAAATTCGCTGTTGCTAGGCCAGTTTTATCAATGAAACGGACGAGTCGCGCGCGCGCGGCCGGTGCATGGTCCCGGCGATGCAGTGGCGGCGGTTGCACCACAGCATCTTTGAAGCAGAAAAGAGAAACTCCCGACACTGACACCGAGCGAAAAAAACGAAATCGACGTCGCCACCGCCAGGGGCCCGTGCAATTTATGTGAGGATACGTCGTATGCGCGTGGATCCGGACCCCCGACTGCAGCAGCAACTGTAAGAGCTCATCTCGACTTTCTAGATTGCACTGACGAGATCTCGAGGCGATGCATTAGCCTTTCGGTCAACCTGTGACTGACATTTCTCGCGTGCGTACGTGTCATCGAGTTTTTAATCTTTTCATTACTATTCCGCGTCGCGCAAATCGGAAAGAACACGGTGCTTTGGCGAGCCGTTACCGTTTAAATCTTTAATTTTGGACACGCGGTACTAAATTGGAGTTTAAAATTGGATCAGAGTTGAATCGAATTTCGCTAAAGAAATTAGTTACCTGAATTACATAATTTCAGGGAATTACATCTCTAGTCTAAAGGAATTAAAGCTTAGCAAAGATGGTAGTCTATTTTCACTTCCTACCTTCAAATTTCTGGGAAGCAAGGACCGTCTACGGAAGAAAACGCGATGTAATGAAACGATGCAATGTTAGATAGGATTGATTAACCCGTCGAATATATTACAAATGAATTAATTATGTTGCCAAATGAGTAACAAATCCGTAAAATGTCAGCGCTTTAATATCGGGTATTTACCGAGTATTTAATTAGTTGCTCGCGTAATAGCCCGAATAAATCGCATTAATTTCCCTTTCGCATCATTCAACGAGATTTACATGAAATTGTAAACTGTGTTCAACAACCGTCATAGCGATTTGGTAACTCACTCTCAGCGCGTTCGCATTAGTAATTAGGAATTATCTTCGTAACCCGAATTTTCGCAAATTTCCTGAATTAATAAATTGTCAAACTATTACAAAATATTAACTGCCGACTAGATATTTAATGCGAATTTAACTTATGCTATCTACAGATAAATAATTGATAAGGATAATTTATATTTAACTCATTTTTATTCCATGAAATAAAAAACAAATAAAGAGCACTTCATTCATCAATTATAAATTAAATTCGCTGCTTTCATATAAAAAAAAAATCATTATTATTCGCAATTATCCCTTTCGTCGTTCATTATTCAATTTCTTTTCGATGGTCGCAGAACGTTGAATAACACCTTCTTAATATTCACTGATTGCCATCGCCGTAGCCTTCGCAATTAAATAACATCATCTCGAAGAATTAATCAGGCATGGAGAGAGGGAAGGAGGGAACGAGAGGTGCGACGAGAAGCAGCGCGAGAGAGTGTCGACTCATTCATAAATTCACAGCAGTTTACCTTTAGCGGAGACTCCGAAGACCGTTTCCATATTTTGCCGCTTTAACCGAGCGGAACGTAATAAAATCCATTTCGCGTCCAACGTAACGGAACGATGTTATCTTCTCACCGTGATCTGCCGACCGCGATAACAATAGCGACTCGCAGGGTGTAAAACGGCACACGCGGACAACATGACGGCGAGTTTTCTTTACCCTAACTATCCTGAATCTACCGCGAAATCTCATCGGAACGCGCCATTCTCGATTTGAACGGACGCGCAATCCGGCGGATTAAAAGCTGGTAATAGAGCCGCCGGTTGCTACAAATAAAACAATAATGCTAGACCATCATAAATCTCGTCACGTTCTTGCGCGCAACTTGTTGCATTTCTGGTAAAAAGAAAAAAAAAGAGCGACGCAATTTGCAAAGTTAATTGCAAGAGCATCATCGATCCAAAAGCGAAAATAATTCATGAATTCGAGAAGCGCGAGAGAGAGAAAAAGAGAGAAAGATGGAAAATATTGGAATTCATTTTTATTTTAAAATTTATAATCTTTTTATCGTGACCACTTATGGACAGATATTTATAGATATTCGCCGATTATTTAATAGTCTTATTGGACGCTAACGTGTACTCGGTTCAGTATTAAATTCAATAAGGTTCCGAACAAATTCACGGGTCTTTAGATTCCTTCAAGAAATAAAAACGAGCCCTGTGCGGTGCAAAACGCGCGACGCGGTGAATTCAGACGGAGGAATTACGACGAATGGTCGACTGTTTGATGATATTCAAAGCGGCAGTAGTGGTACGCACGACGGGGGTTTTTCTCTACCGGTCTTATTCACGTTGCCATTCGCGGCGTATCCGCGCCCCGGCGCGGTGAGAGAATCGCGCGAGGCAATGAGATATTTCGCATCGTCGTGCAATCCGCGACCGTGACTCACATTAACCACGAGAAATAAGAGGGCCGAGAGACCGCAGACGACCTCAATAAAGGTTTCTCTCTCTCTTTCTCTTTCTGTCTCACAATCGTTCGAGCCATTCGCACTCATTGTTAGTCGTATTTCGTAATTTGCGCACATACATGCGGCGTACAAAGGCAAATATCTCCCCACCGCGCCGCGCCGGTGGTGACCGCGTCGCGTGTAAGTCATTAACACACTCTAATTATTCCTCTCTTTGACATCCGCGTGCGTGTGTCACTCTCCCGTTCTTGACATCGACGTAATTAAAGGAGAATTGACGTCGCGAAAATGGGCGTGCTTAATGCCGCAGTGGTTGCACAGACGACGACAGTCGTACTGTTATTTCAAATGTAATTACGGTTGTGGAATTACTTCGTAAAAGAGCGAGCGAGCAAGAATATGAGTGTGTGCGTGTGAGAGAGCGAGAGAGAGCGAGAGCGAGCGAGAGAAAAAAAGAATTATTTTACTTAAATTATTTAATAGGTTAATGAAAATGCTTCTCTAATTATTGTTATTTTTAATATAGAAACGTACCAGAAAATTGATTTTTTTATGGAAAAAAACGGAAAAAAGGAATCAAAAGATCGAATATCAACTTATTACTAGAATATTAGCTTGTATATGTCATTAACCAAAGCACATATTTAAATATATCGTTGGTATTAAATGCAATCTCATTTTGCTGAATTTAATGGGCGGATCGATGAACATAATTAAATTACAATCAGTATAATTATCAGCTTTTACGTAGCAATTCAATTACGGAATTGTACATATCATGAACAGCGTAATAACTGACATTAACTACATTAAACGTTCAGTTACACGTACGAGAAACAGAGAGGTAGGGGGAGAATACGATATACATTTTTATATAATATATACTAAAATAATATGTTGTTTCTCCCATCGAAATATAATTTCGACATATATAATTTGGAATATCAATACTTAGGAAACCAAAACTTTTATTTGTTGGGACGCCATTCCTAGATTTCTAGATTCCTAGTAATTGCGCTATTTAAATTGGACGACAGTTCAATTAACCGGATCGACCGAGTCGAATACAATTCCTGCTTTACGGACGACATCAAGCGACGACGTCGCATTCCGCGTTTGAGACTTTCCTGGGTAGAGCAACGACGTTCGCCGCACAAAAGGCCACTCGGCGCGGAGAGGAAGCGCAAAACTCCCCGTGAAAAGTTCGCCGATAAGAGCGGGCGGCGTGCAGGCGGCTCGCGGTTGCTCGTCGGTGGGCACCCGACATTGTTACATAAATAAACGCGGCTCGTCTAGACATCGCGGGTTTATCGGTTTTCAGTTTGCTCCAAACCGCACTCTGCTCGTTTCTCTCTGCTCCTCGTCCCTAACGTTCCGAAAGCTTTCGTTTCTTCAACGTTCTCGCAACCACCCTCGAACCTGTTACGGCCGCATGTCGACAGACACAACAGATATTGGAGACTAAATGAACTTCTCTTTTTTTCTCCTTTATTTAGCGAGAAAGCTCATGAAATATGCTTCTCTTTATTACTATCATTCATTAAATAAAATTTGGCACCCGCGAGTAATTCGAAAAGTCATTGAAGTCATGAAGTCTTCATCTTCATCGAAAATATGCCGTGCGTTTCAAACGAGTTCGCCAACCGATCGTGATCTCACGAGGATATAGAAAATCTATGAAGGGATCGAGCAAGGATAACGCGTCGCCTAGAAAATATTCGACGGAAATGAATTCTTCATTCTATCTTTCAGGTGTCTTTGGAGAGTGGAGGAACGGGATAATATGATGCGAGGAAGGATTCCTCGCGAACGCATGCAAAGTGCAAAATCAGGTGGGCGTAGAGATTGCGGAAGGATAACGGATAGAGATGAATGCGAAAGATGCTGGAATGGATATGACGCAATCATATTCTTAATGATAGGATAATAAGCGGCGTCGGATAGCGCAGCTTTTAATTCGAACTAGACCAAATATTCGATTTGAGACAATTAATTATTATCTTCTTATTAAAAAAATATAATTTATTAAAAAAAATTTATAAAGACAAGTATAATTTATTCTTTAACGAAAATAGCTGAATTAGTGAACTAATATTTCGTCAAATAGTTAACATTTCGCGACTATCTGTTTCTTACGTTATAATTGAATAATAAAATCATATGGAACATATATGCCAATCTATAAATACATCTATTTGAAGTAACGAATAATTCAGATTGACGTAGACTGATATAACAATATTCATAGATCTTAGACTAGAGTGCGATATCAGCTAAATGACAATTTGTAAGCTATTTTAGGGAATTTCTCTATATCCGTTATCGAGCCACTTATTTAATAACTGATTTAAAACAATAAAATATTGTAAAATAACGTCGATATCTATTTAAATTTCTTGTAATATTTGAAATAAAATGCGAGTTTAAAAAAACATTAAACAAATTTCATATAAAGTAATTCGACAGGTAATATTATATAAAAATATCTGTTTGAGAGACATAAAATTTCATTATTTTTAATAACGTAATATTTTTATAAGATTATAAAAGAGTTTAATTAATGATTTCTTGAAATGAGATATTTTTAAGATGTATCAATGCTTTTGTCATTAAACATTTGAATACAGAGCAAATGTTGTCACATCAAGATGTCGGCAAACAGAACATTCTAAATTTGCGATAAATGATAAATCGAATATAAATTTGCGATAAATGATAAATCGATAGTACATTCTCGAAATAAATCCGAAAATGACATGAATATATGATATTGAGTTAACACAATTAGTATTTTCGATGTGGTGTACAATTTCAAATATAAACACATGACTGACAATCCGACGTACAGGAATGTACAGAATATCATAATAAATTAATTATATCAATAAATTATATCATGCCCTGAATTAAATTTATTTAAAGTATTATATGTTTCGTTATTATTTTCAAAAAGAATACATTAAAACTATTTAGCGACGTTAAACTATTTAAAATAAAAAAAAAAGAGAGAGAGAGAATTTACCAAATTTGTCTTTTTAATATCTAACTAAATTGGAAAATTTAAGAGTGCAATATATCTCTTTATCAATTATCTCGCGACTTCTGAACAATATTGCTTTATTGTAAAAAAATATAATTTGTTTTAAAAGGAACAATGAATTCTGTCAATTTTAATCCTCGGAGTGAGCGCTTCTTTGCAAATTCTACACGATGAAAAGAGGCATCCAAGCCTGCAATCCTCTTCATCGTGTAGCAGATAAGAGACGAGATTTAAGATAGTTTCCTATCTCCACGAATAGAACTACACTACATGCGTTTGGGAGTTTGCGAAGACTCCTATCATCAGAGATTAAGGCGGCACAAGAATTTGCATAATCACAGCAAATGCATGTCTCGACCAATTATATTTTCCAAAATTATAATTCTCAATTATCCTTTAATATCACATTATATAATTTATCTCTTTGTTTTCTAACATGCTCTAAAATTATTGTTCATGTATACCGAATTTTATACAAATTATATATTTAATAAATCATATCCAATACTTGATTCTAAATATTTGGTAAAGCAACGAGCTCATTTAAATTTACTCATACCCATATTTTATTTATTATTCATTATTAGTGTGACATGTATCTGAATAAACGATCGTTTTAAAAACAAATATTACATAAAGGACCGAATAAACTTTCGAAATACCCCCGTGGAAATAAATTTTCGCGAAGCATGCGAACCGACGTTTCGTATTTCGGAACATAACTAATACTGTAAACACTATTTCAACAATTAATGGTTAATCAGGCTTAATGAGAGCACTAGGGTGCAATAATATGCTAACAATTTGCGAAAGACCGCGGAGCAAACTTCGCGCTGAGGGTTGGCAAAATGCGGGAAGAAATAAATCGCGAGGCTCGTGCGGTGAGAGGCTGTACGAACCACGCCATTGCGCGTGTACCAGCCATTAATTCTCATCGCCACGAGAAAAATGTGCCATTCGTGTCACCTCGAGTCCACCCTTTCATTTAACAATCTCTCACATCTCCGTATTTTCTCCTGGTCTATTTCCCCGTTTCTCTCTTTCTGGCTCGCGTTTAATCTCGTTAACTTCATTAATATACGTATATCTCTAGCCGAGATTGAAAAATGTCTCGCCAAAGTTATTATAGTTAATAAAAGCGGACGGAATATAATCGGATTTTGGAAAATTAGGCATCTCACTTTTATCTCGAGCTTATTTACATTTCGTTGCATTTCAAGATATGCATTACATGCGAAATATTAATAGACTTTTATCACTCATACTTTAGAGAAATTCGGAAATATTATTTGCGAATTACAACTCTTGTTGAAAGAAATACGAGTTTCGTAAAATATTATCGCGTCTATTTCAACGATGTCATATCATAAAAAAAGCATAAAGGGGCAACAAAGAAACTCTGGAAATTGGAAATACATTTACGAAATACATCTAAAAACAACTATGTATCTTCAATCTCATAAATATCGTTACTCTTAAAATATGTTTCGTTGTACAGAATTTCCTTTTGTTCTAATTTTATACACCATTTTATTTAATTATTCAGATGTTAAATTACGTCAAATTATAAGTAGATACGGATAAATAACATATTAAGTTAAAATTAGTGCATTCTAAAAATAAACCCAAGTGACAATTGTTAGCATATAAAATATTAAATGTTTCAGTGTAGCAATCGTATTCACATTAAATAAATTAGTTGAAGAAGAGAGCTGTAATATATTTCTGTTTTATTTGTGTCTATTTTCACGTGTGACTTATACAAAATTAAATATAGAAATCGAAGAAATATTTGAGAATTACTTAGCATCAATTTATAAAAACATTTAATCCTGAAAAAGAATATAGAGATGTCACACGCGCGAACATTTTATTTTAGGAAAGAAAAGAATAAAACAAAATTAATGCACTTGAATATTAACAGTTTTTCTCTATTATTTTGTGGATTCAATTCATTTTTATTTCCAACAATTATATACAATAACAATAGATGAGCATCTTAATTCTTTCAATCTTCATTACCCGTATTCACGAAATATGAACATCATAAGAGAAAACTTAAAGCATTACATATTCCATTAATATCACACAGACACAATAATTCACTTGTTACAAATTTATATCCTTTTCTCTTTGTCTTTATTTTTCATTTCAATAAATTCATATATTTAATAAATTATAATTAATATTAAAATGTATCAATACTTAAACTCTGTTAAACTTTTATGATGTTCTTAATCATGTTATCTAATCCTATTTATGTATGTACTCCAGAATTAAATATTTCAACTCCGATTTATTTCAATTTGAAGCAATCAATTTGTATGTGTGTGAGAGAAATTAGATTTCTCTATTCTTAATTCTTATATTCTCAATTTACGTATGTCTCACATACATGTATCTAATACAATTTTCACGAATTAATTACTTCGGATTAAAATAAAACAATTTTATCACACTCATCGACACACGATGCGCAGCAGCGGAGCAAAATGAACCACGTTTCTGTAAAACGGAAATACAGCGAATTAAAATAACATTTAATTTAAGATAATTAGAGCATTCGTAAAATTGCACACATAATTATAGAAACATTTGCAAGCGACGAATAAAATGATGTGTGAACTATTCACCCTGTGGTTGCTCCGCCGTCGCCCGATGCCTCCGAGGCCTCGTCGTCCTATCAGCTTCTTCGGTTCATGGCGCTCGTTCATGGCGCTTACACAACGTTCACTCGCAAAAATACGATAATTACGATAGCGCGACACTTTGCACAGCACTCCTGATATCAATAACGTTGCGCGTTTTATTACATTGCGACGGAAAAGCAATGCAAAGTGATCGCTTCGCGGCAAATAGCTACTTCGATCGTTTTATTGTTAATCACGGTCGTTAAACTCGCGGTCCCGTAACCTCCAATTTTAATAACCGTAAAAGATAATCGAGTTTCGTATCTTAAAGCGTTTATCGCGATTTTGGAGCATTAGAACGAGAAGAGAATGCATACCATTCAAAAAATAATTATGAATGACTTCGTAATAATCGATTCACAATTACCGTTGTTCAAGTTGGAGCGCAACTTATTTTCCGCAACAGATCGCACGAAAAGTGTGATAATACACTCGATAACCACTTGCTAACAGCGAATTAGTCTGCAGTACGTCGTAATCGCGGAGAAATAATTGTAGGAAATAATTGCATTCGGTCGCGCGCTCTTATATTTCGCCATTTCTATATCGATATAAATTGACTTCAGTCTCGATTTATCTTACTTTTTATCTTTTTCTAATTTTTATATTCATAGAAACGGACGGAGTACCACACTCGACCGCGGCTCGAGACGCAATGCCTCGCGCGTGCCGCTGTCTGCCGCGTGGGACCTTATCCAAACACTCGGAGCTACGTAGAATAACAACAAATACCAAAGCCGCGCGCGTTAGACAGGTAGCTTTGTACGAAATATTTTAACGTCTTACGAAGTATTCACGCCGCATGTTCTCCACTCCCTTCGTTTCAAACCAATTTCGGCGAATAACTTATTACCGCATATTTCGCATCCCGCTTCGTAGATTCAACGATCAATTAATTTAATTCTTTAATTATATACATCCATATTTTTTTAGAACTTTTAATTTGATCATTTAAATCATTTTTTGTAAGAAATAATTGCGTTCCGTCGCTTTTATATCCATTTCTATATCAATATAAATTAACTTCAATCTCGATTTAACTTACTTTTATCTTTTTTTAATTTTTAAATTTGGTCATTTAAAATTAAGTGAAATAATATCGATGTTGGCTCGAAAGAAAACTCCATCCGTAGGATAAAATATTTTTTCCTAAGATAGCAAGAGCTAAGAAAATGATTAATTTCGTTCGCTTAAGAACGTTAATGTAATTTGTTATTTGAAATCAATTCATTGAATATGTTACAATTTTAATTGATACACGCGACAGCGAAAAACTTCGCGGACGGTTCGACAAAGTTTGACGCACGCAGAATTGAGTTCGACAGGCGCGGAGGGATCCCGTTTTCCAACGTTGATGTTTGATACATATTAGATTATCGGCGGGGCGAGAATGTTTCATCCGGATGCGCTAAGTGCTATTCGCTCTCTCGGTTCGTATTTTAAAAATGCATTTCGATGACTACGGGCCATGGTTACGAATCGCCAGATGCGTTCGCACAGACAATAACATTATTCGTATTAGATATATGTAACTGAACATCGACGAGAGCTATCGCATTTTCCATCCGTTTTTCATCTCGTTCCCGCGGTCTTTTCCCCATATAATCGTTCTCGTCCGAAAAATTCTACATTGCATACTACGCACGCGATACGAGTAAAGACACATATACGCGGTTATGAGAAAAATCGCGTTCTGTCAACCCTGTCTACGTGATCGATCGACGTTGACACCTGACAAATAGACGTCTGGGTGTCGTCGTCGGATTCCTGAAGGTGGCAATAAAATGACGGGGGTCGCGACGGGGAAACCACGCAGAAAACCACGGGGAATCGCTTGACCAAGGGGCGAAAGGGACAGCAAGGGCCACGGTCTGGTGGCGATCAGTCAAAACAAAGGGACACATTGGGTTCTCGGTTAGATGGTGGCGCGGTCGACCGTCAGCCCGTGACTAAAGCCGTGGATACGTGTGCATTCGCGTGCACACACGCGTGTACGCCCGTACCCTTCAGGAATGCTCGATGCAAGCCGGCAATGGCATCCCGTCCGAATGCAATAATTCTAAGTGTAATATGAGGCGAATGCACGCGTAAATTTACGATAACTCAATTTCGGTGCCCCGCCGCAACTTTAATCTGGAATTCACTGAGCTGCCGCCTCTCCCGCGATTACCGATTCTCAATTCTCGAAACTATTATTATATTACGCGTTAATTCTGATTAAATTGAAAATCCACAAATTTTAATTTCAATTCAATGCAATTTATAAAGTTCACCTTTGAAATCACAATTTACGTTACGCGCATGAATAGAAAACGATAAAGGATTAAAGTCAATCAAGAGTTTGTTACGTCGTTGCAGGGATTACGAAGCTGATAATCGTGAAGAGCCCTTGGAGAAGCAAGAGAGATAATTGTATCGTTATTAAAACCAGCTGAAAATGCCTGCGGGAAAAGATTAGCATACTTAACGGGACGGCGCGGCGGTTCATGAATTTTGCCAGGCGCATTAGAGACGCGAATGTAATTCCCCTTTGTCCCGAATTCCTTTTGTTCGCGTTATATCCCCGTCTTTGTTTCGGTTTGGTCAAGCAAAGAGCAGCAACGTGTGCAGAAGGCAGAGCCGTTAACCACCACGTTGAATCGTGTTTATTCTGCGCGTTTACATTACCGATAAGAAGCGCCACTTTGGCGTTTGTTAAAATCAACGTTCACGCACGCGTTGTAATCATAACTGCCGCGTATTGACTGCGCATACGAGATCTAATTACGCCCGCCGTGGCAAACCGACCGCGACGATGATCGTTGATCCCGTCGCGACTCACGAAGCTGTATTCTTGGTACAGTATAACGTTCGTAACAGGACTTTGATAGTTCTCTGCCACGTTCGAATAAATCCGACAAGTGAAGCTGCACGAGTCAGGTTTTAAACAGAGAGAAAGAGAGAGAGAGAGAGCAGTATTTTTAATATCGTTCGTTTGACGCGAGCGAAGGCCAATCAAAAAGCGGAAATTACGAAAGAGATAAAAGTCAAAAGCAAATCTGGAAGACTCTTGAGAGAAGTTGACTAAAACAAGCATTTTTACAATGCACTCATATTTGATATAAATTTAATTTTAATTTTCTCCCGCACAAAGGATATCTGTATATCTACATCTTTTTATATATTTATATATATCTTTTGGGAAAATTAGAAATAAATTTATTTATATGTACACATACACACACACACATATATTATATCTCTGAAATTTATATTCCTTCGAAACACTTCAATTAATCAATGTATATACGGGAGACAGCGGAACGTGTGTGGGCTTCAATGATCGATACAAACACAGTCACCCCCTGATGATATACCCTGGTGACTGTTAATTAGTATAGCCGTTCGGTATGCGCCGAATCAATATGCGCCAAATCGGAGGTGTGCATGTACGCTGCACGGATGCATTACGAGTACTTGCCCAGAGCAATTAGTTCTCATTAAAATCTTGTTACGTTGCGTTAGGGATCGAGAGTGCATCGAATATTTCCATGTCCTCGATCGTCTGAATCAAATTGGTCTCAATTAGAACCCTCTCGACATAAAACAAAATTTTTACGTTTCCTTTTTTTCATGTCAAAATTTTTATTTTTATTATTTCGCGAAAATAATCGCTGCAAATCTCTCACATTTGACGAATGGCAGTATTACGATCATTTATTTCAATTTTGTTCTTCGAAAGTGTATGTACATAAACAGAGTTTTTCTCTGGTGTTCGTTGAAATCGCGCGGAAACGCCGATCTCAATCGGAGGTTAACTAGCGCATTTTAACGCGCTGCTCGTAAATTTTTATAACGCAGGTCGCACACATTATCAATGCAAAATTTCTGCGAGCTAGAATTAATGTTAAACGTAATTACGAAGTCGCGTGGAACTAAAATAAGCGTGCTAATTTCTGCTGAGAATTCTGTGCCATGCGAGTCACACAGCCGCAGTTATAAAAAAATAAAAAAGCGGCGTGTAACCTGACGACGAGATGAAGATAGTCAACGTGACTATGCCGCTTTACTGTTACCGCGAACAGCATTTCCTCGTTTCACGACAATCGTAAACCGGGAGAATATTCCTCCGGCGGGAACAAGAGATCTGTCAGGAAAGCCCCTGAATTCGAAAACTATATCTCTTCCTCAGAGAAGAAAGAAAGAATTGATAAGTAATGCCTTTTGAATGCCTGATAAGAGTAAAACGAAACCTAATGTTCTTGATTTTATTTAGAAAATTACGAAATATTTACGCTATTGATCTTGTAAAATTTTTAATGCACAATACACTCTTCGAAATGCGAAAAAAATTACAATTATTAAATTATAATATAGACATTAATACAATATAAAACGATAATTGTAAAATTGTAAAGTAATTACAAAGTAATTGTAGGTAGTTACGTAAGAACAAGTGGAAAATTATAAAGCCCTTGTTAAAAAAGTGAACATTTTCAGAGCCTATTAATAAATTTAATGCACGGCGCCTTGCGCCAACTTTAACATTCCTTTTGAAGCGAGTTCATAGAGAATCGATATTTGCGGAGATTATGAGTGCCTGGTTCGGGAAGAAGAATCGAACGTTCGTTGGCGGGCGCGAGATATAGTCCGGCACCCCATTCCATCCCACGTAACTCGCAGTTACAATCGGAAGGCTGCCGTTAATCTCGAGAGTCGCGAGAGAGGAAGGAGGCTCGAGGAGAGTAATTAAAGCGCAGACGAGTCTAATACCGGGTTTGTGCGCGAAAGGACGACGCGGGCGGGCGGGAGAGAACGCGGGAAGAACGAGAAGAAAACGAAGAGTTGCAGAGAAGGGCCACGAGAGACTTGCTCGTCCCTGCGTTCCCGCGGATGTTTCGCCCAGCGGAGGCTGGCTGCGTCTTTTCTTCGCTACGACTGTTCTCTCGTCCTCTTTCTCTCTCGCACACCCTTTCGAGGAATCGAATTCGTATAGTCGTTAATCGGAGTCAAGCGCGAATCGTATCATGAAATCGCCTGGCCTCTCGACAAAGAGCGACACGACAAGCGACCATCATCACGAAAGTTGGACGCGAGTTTGTTCCGCCGACGTCGAGCAACTTTTGCGAGCTACCGAACTTCTCTATAAAACTTTTGCACGCTGGATATACCGGTTAATTATGATCTCGTAACGCACTGGTCGAGTCCTGATAGATCGTATTCTTGGCAAGACAGCTGTAATATATCTGCTAATTAAATCGTTGATGTCTGAATATGTCTCTACATATGTCCTACATCTTGAGTTAAATAAAAACTCTTTTCATCTTTAAATACATGATTATAATTTAAGTCATAGAATAGTCAAAAATAGAATTGTCTAGTGTCTGGAATTTTCATTTGTCTATTGTAGAATTATACTTGTAAGATATTTCTATCCACACATAATTCGAAGATTATTTTTTAAAAAATTGCAATACATAATACATTAAAAATTGTTTTATAATAATTATTTTAAGAGTGTATAATATTAATGTAATAATATTTTACAAATATTATTACATATTTTACAATAATGTGTAATAATATTTTACAAATATTAAATTTAGAATATATTGCGAGAACATTATGAGCCCTATATATATATAGAATAAAATTTCGCAATTAAATCTCAAAATTGAATAACGTCTTTATAAATAAAATGTAACTCATCCTCTTTCATTGCAAATATTTAATACAGCAATTAATCAAATTTTGCATATACACACATACACACACACAACAATAATTTACGTCTCGCAACACATACAAATAAAACGAAATACTTGTTTTATCCTGTAATTTACATGACGGAGATCGATGCGTGAAATTGTTTTATCTTCTCATCTCGTTCTGCAGTTTTCGACGAGGTCCGAAAAACGTTCTCATTAACGCCGTACGTCCCGACGTCGGTCGCTCGTGTTTGCTCAACGTCGGCGCCAATAACGTCGCGAGCGTGTACAGCGAGAACCGCAAGTCACAGAAGGCGATCGCCATTAAAAATGCACGTCGGGGTATGCGTGCGCGAGAAAATTGCCGAGTAATTCGAGGCGTTCGCTCGTCGATCTCGCCGGCCGTGTCGATATAAATCGGCGCACCATCGATGTTCCGCGTTCAATTACCCGCGCTCCTCTCGTTCTTTCCTCTCGTTTTGAATTCATTATCGACATGGCGGACCACCAAAATGCATCGCGTAAGCGATTCACGCGAGCGCGCGCACGCCGACGACATTGACGTTAATTACTCCGACGATGAGTGAAAAGAACGTTGATTAATCGAGTCTTAACACGGTTCAAATACTTGAAAGAATTGCTCGCGAACGATATTTCAAATAAAGCGAGGGATAATTGTTATTTGCGTAGGATGTGGCACCCGAGATATTTAATCATTTGTCCGTACAAAAAGAGAAATTATTATTTCAAGAAATGTTTGTGATCCGTAATTAATAACAGAAGAAACATCTCAAAGAACATCTCTTTATATACATTCTTTGTTCTCTGGTGAAGTTGAGAAAATTAAATATCTCATTATTTGCGAAAGTTTCGAGAGAGAAACGGCGAAATTTAGAAACCGGGACTGTATCGTATCGATTAAGGTCGTACGCGGAGAATTTCGGTACGTATTTATCACATCGGAGATCTGTTAAGTATGCCGGCGTACGCGGATATTCGCGAGATGCCAGCGAGAGATTTTTTTGCGTGCGAGCGAACGAGCGAGCGAGCGAAGCCGCGAGAGCGGAGCGAAGCTAATTGATTCCTCGCATTAATGGCCGGCGAAACGCACGTGAGAGCGCACGCATCTGTACCGCGGCTGCGGCATATGCGTACGCACGTACATACACACGCGTAAACGCGTAATGGTGTATGACGAATGCGGTCGTCGTTATTGGCAGGCACACAATACACAGGCAAACGCGTCGTATTCCGCAGGTATCGGTTATTGTTTGTTACTTCTGATATCGCGGTTTAGTTCGTAATAATAGGTAATTTGCGACAGACGTTTCACGTACGCTATTATTAGAATTATTTGACGTTTGCCTCTAAAAGTATTTATCTATCTTCTCGGAGAAGCTGTGACACGTATTGTTGAAACATCTGCGATATTCATTACGTAAACCCAGTTTTGTTAACGTTTTATTTTCGTACCATGATCTAATTAATCAATCGAGGTAAACGCCGATATTTTACTCTTGATTCATTTGCCGATAATGATATTGAAAAGATTTTCTTTCCTATTCTCCGGTTATTTATTGCGAGCTAATTATTCGCGTAAGTTGATCGGATTTCGTTCTATTCAATAACGCAGACGCCAAAAATCGCGTCACAGTCCTGCGCTCACGTAGCCGGTCGCGGACAGGTATCCCGAGGTTGCTGCAGGTAGGTACCACGCTGCAGGTCCACGCGTGCGTACGCACTCACGCACGCACGTAATGTACGTATTACACGAGTGCACACACCGGGGCGATTCGCGAACTATAGGCACCCTTGGGGCCGAAGGAATGCCCAACCAACCGGTGGTATAGTTTATGCATTGACCACATTCCTCTCCCATGCCTCGAACTCTCCTCTTCCTTCATCCCTTTCATTTAACGCACACCTACGTCCGGTCGACCGGCCGTGTACACACGCGGGGCCCGCCTGTTCCTATAGTTTCGATTTAGGCACGGCTTTGCCCCTCTCTCTCTCTCTCATGCACACATACACACATACGCACACACACTTTCTTCTTCCCTACGAGAACCCAAGCCCGAAGTGGTTAACAAACCTGAGCAACTTCGTTCGCTGCTAATCGTTCCGCGCGGTCACGCTGCGCGTGCAGATTATGCAATTAGCAGCTATTCAGGATAACGATTACGCGCCTAAGCGACGTCTGTTACACGCGCAAGATGCGAACCATTGGTTGTACCGCGACATGTTAGATTAATTCTTTCGCTCTCTCTCTCTCCCTGATCTTTGATCGGTTGACTCTTAGGCCACTTGTCATGAAAATGTCTGTTGATTCAGCATACGTATGATTACGTCTTAAAATTACTTAACTGTGAATACTACTTTATATTTCTAATTTCATCCTTATAACGCCAATCAATTCCCACGCGGAAGGAGAGCACTCAGTGAACTGGAAAGCGATAAGCATCTAAGCTAATGATGAATATCCGTAGAGATAAAATATACTAACGAGCAGTGAGATTAGTAGATCGGAATGTCAGGCTTAAATAAACTCGCCTGAGTTACGGAGCGATCAAACCTGTATATAAGCTTTATTTACGCACTACACGAATTCCTTCGACTAGCCTGTTGCTGCAATTGCTCTTGTAAAATTAAGGACACTCGAGCAGACGAACTCAACGCGCATTAAAGCGAAACTTTCAATTGTGAGAGGGAAATTCGAGAAGGAAAGACCAAAATTCTCTACTGCTACTCGCCAGAATATTTCTTCATTCAGAATTTTATTAAAGATTGACTAATTTAAGAGCAAAACTTAAAAAAAAAAATAGAGTCAATTAAAATCGAGCATGATTGATTTCTTTACATAAAAAAGATAAGACGCTACAAAACGAAGTTATTTAATTCCTTTTAATTAAGATCTCGAAAATTTTCCAATGTACAAATGTTTGCATTTAATATGAATCACATGACAGAACACAGATGTGAAACATCAGATAAAAATTTATGATGTAAAGATGATGAATCGATTTGCAAATGTGACGAAAAGTCCCTTGAAGGTGACGACGGAGTAAGTGCGGGAGTCGAAGGGAAAGACGGGAAACTAGAAAGACGAATCCGAACACAGAGACTCGGCCACTGCGGAGACGGTGGACCCATTGACTCGGAGTCATTGTCGGCAGCCGAGCATTGGTTCGACCACACACACACGCGCGTGGACACGTACACATACGCCCGCGCGATCGCATACACGATGTCAGGCCGAGCGTATAGTTAAATGTGGGAGCGCCTTAGGTCAGACATAATAGTGTGTTAGACTGCAGGTTAAACTGGCGGCGGGCAGGCAGGTTGGAACGAGCAAAGGAATGCCGCGGGATTAAAAGAGAGCAAAAGGGCCACCGCCGCCGATCTCTCTCTCTCTCTCTCTCTCTCCTCTCCTTCTTTTCTCTCTTTCTCATCGCTCCCTCTCGCGTGCGCGCACGATCCTGTCCTCTCCCGTCGTCGTCCTTCGTCCTCACGCGCGCAGAGCACGAGACCGATGTATTCGTGCTCATCCTCTCTCAGCTGTTCTCGTACACCTCTCTTCCTCTCCCGCTTCTTCCGTCTTTTTCCTACCTCGACAAAAGCCCGAGACTTTTCGTCACACACCGCGTATATCCTCCTCGTCCTTTAACCGGGCATTGCCGAGCATTCGGTCGCTACTCTTTCGCTCTCACGCTCGGAGGATGGCGAGGAGGATGATAGCGAGGACGAAAGAGAGAGGAAGAAGAGAGAGGCGCAAACATTTTCGGAATGCGGCCCGCGAGAATCCGTTTCGATCGCGTTCGTTATTTGTGTTTTATTACTTTTAATTAAACGTAGACTTAGATAGATTGCATACTGAATATTCCACTTTGCGCGTTAACGGCAGATTCTTTGTCGGCCTTGAAGAAAGTCTTCTTTTCTGAAATTCTGACCGTAATTCTAAAAGTATTTTCTCAACTTGAATAGCGCCTTAATGTAGAGCTAAAACGAATCTAGTGTGAAATTCGAGGAAAAGCTTTTCTCTCTTTCTTTTTTTTTATTGAAAATCCTCCGAACTCTCAATAACGATATGACTTTCTCGCAAATCGTTTCGTCACACGTTCCATCGTCACTCCTTTTCCCTTCCTTTTTGACATCCAGGCCGTTGCACTCTTACTCTCATGCTCGCCGGGCAAAGGGAGGACGGAACGGAGAGAAGAAACACGAAAAGTTTCTCGGGGTATTAGTCATCCGAGCCGTCGCCTCGAATTTCATTGTGATTCAAATATATTACAAAAAGAATGTTTCTGCAACTTCGCATATTTTCGAAACAGATTTCAACGGCACTTTTGTATGGAGAGCCACATCAATTTTTATTTCTGTCGTTCGGTGATATGCCGAGTTCCGGGCAACATGCTGAGTGGACAACAAAGAAATACCGTAAGGGAAACCACAGTGAAAACCACCGCTCAGGGAGGGACAAGATCATTCATCCCTACACCGCTTCTCTTTTCTTCCTTCGCCGCCTGGAAATTCTGGCGGCTCTTTTCGTCAGCCGATCGCACTTCCTCGCAACTTGTGTTACTAGGGCGCAGGGAGGGAACGAAGGAGAAGGGCGCGAGGGGAAGACAAAATGGGTACAAGGCAAGACCGGAAGATTTTTCGAAGTATTAGTCATTCGGGATACCGCATACATTTCTCTTTCTCTCTCTCTCTCTACCCGGGCGAGACATTCGACTTTCTTTCTCGTATTATTTACATCGGAATCCTGATTAATTCCCGGCCGACGAGGTGCAGAGTGTTTCTCTTCTCAGGAATCTACCCTTGCCTGCCTGTGCGGCCGTTACCCGGCTTTCCGTCTTGAGATCCTGACAAAATCTCCTGACTATGTTACCGGCGAGGATCTCCACGTCGAGCAGATCCGAAGACAGATCCTCGCTATACATATTCATGCACGTAATTGAGTATGTATTACGCATAGCACGTATTATAATACATTGTACATCACGTTTAACGCATTTCCTAGATTAATGCAAATTATTCCTATTATTTTCACTTTAATAAGTTGTATAAATTGTGAACCTGTCGGGAAACTGTTAACCTTCCTAAACATCTAAACGGATCTGCACTGAAAGTTTTAAACTTCGTTTAGTTTTCCACTTTTAATCCTTTCCGAGTATAATTTACATTTATTAATTTCGTCACTTTATCTTAACTAATTTATGATAGATGTTATTAATTTCTCATTTTACAGCGTTTTGAAAATTTGTTATACGCACACGGCCTCACACATTTTGTTCGTGTGTGCACGATGCAATTTACACGGATAAACTTTTCTATGCAAAGAATTGCTTCCTGAGGCACATCGATATGTCGTGGATTCACAATGCTGAAATGGAGCGACACAGAACTCCGGAGATGTGTCAAATGTGACGTTATGAGGCGGCGAGATATCCCTTACACGGAGTCCGACATAGCCCGACGATATGTTGCGCGACGTTCGCGTGATATGATTATGCGATCCATTATCAATGACGTCGAACAGTGAACCATTGAGCCTGGATAATTGGTTCAAGATGCATTCGCGTCTGATATTGAGCGAACAAATGATAACCGTTGGGAAGCACCGAGATGAATCATCATTACATTAAAATAGTAATGCAACGTATTCCTCCTATCTCTCAAAAAAAATACGCAGATGCAATTGTCATGCTGTTCTCATTCGTTCTCCACCATTTTCAATCGCGGGCTGATGGATAAATTTCCGATAGAAATCTCGGCTATCTCTTCTAAATCGAATTTGGGCTCATGGATCTTTCATCCCATCTATGTTTAGTATCATAAATCTCGCATCCCTGAATTCTTTATAGATCGATTTATAGATCTCTGGATTAATAATTCAACGTACGGTTCTCTATCACCGCGCGAATCTTTTATATTACTTATACAAAACCCTTTCTCGTATATCTATATATCGCTAACATGTACGCGGGATCATTTCGAATAGCACTGTTATTCTATATATTATCAATTGTTCACACCGTTCCGACATTTCTAGATTTTGCCGTAAATAATGATAACTCGATCACAATTCCATCTGCACGTGTTGTTAATCTACTAATTTGTAGAAATGGCGAGTTACTGCCGCAGGCCCGACATCAGCGCGGTGCGCATTTTTCTATAATGACTTCGACGCCGATCCGAACACGAATACAATTTACAATGTCATGCGCAAGTGCGCAGGGACGTGGACAAAGAGCGTATTTAACGCATCACGTTGTTATGCCAGGGAGAAGCGAAGGAAAGCCCCGTGATATAATTCGCGAGCGGCACGAGCGACTCGCGAGACGAGGCAAGAAGAAGAAGGCTACAGGTTCCTCCGGAGCGAACTAGTTCGCGAACTTGGACGCGGGACTTGTTACGCGATTGTTAAAGCGTGCAAAACGGCGTCTCCAACTTCGCCGACGCATCTACTCTATGTTATATTTAAGGCAAAGAGAGAGAGAGAGAGAGAGAGAGAGATATATCTCGATTCTCTCGGGTTCATACTGGCGTTGATTCCGTCACGGAATATATCTATATCTGAATGTTTTGACAGATTTAGACAACGAGTCGAGTATGTCGACGATGAAACGTTCAAGCGTGAAATCGTCAACGTTCAAAGATTCCTGTCTGAATTGTGGCTAATTAATCGAACTTAATCATTTTATGGATTTCAAAAAAATTGTCAAATTTAATTTGTAAACCTTTTTACATGATAAATAGAATATGAAACAAAATCTGTAGTCAAGTTCAAAAAATGTCTTTCCTCTCTCCACTTTAATGTTAAAAATACCAACAGCGCAAAAAAAAAAAAATAAATGACGTGCGCTTGTATGATTAAAATTTATGTTTCACTGCAACTGAACTCGGCTCGCGGCGGGAATCGAAGGTAATAAACACGCGGATTTTCCTGGTCACAGCTGAACGCACATTTGTATAAAATTAAAGCCTCCGATGAGCGGATGATAAACACTCGCCATCGCCACGAGCGTTTGGCATGAATTACGGGCGAGTGTGCGCATCGCGCGCTTCTATCTCGTCCCGCATCCGATGTACCGGGATACCGTCAGGACCGCTTCCGCTCTCGTAGTATAGTTCTCGAATACGACGGATCCACGGAGTTGTACCGTAAACTGCATTACGGTCGATGCACATGTTAAGGGACCAGGCGCCAAAGCTGTTTAATCTCGATGTGACTCTCTATTCAAACACCGTTTTCTCCACTCCGCTATTGAAATGGCAGCGCAAAGTTCGCTCGTTTGCGAGTACTCTCGGCGTTAACAGGTCGAGTCGCGAGAACGCGATTCAGCGAATGCTAAATCCGCACGAAACTGCGCAGCGCGGCGGCCGCGAAAATTTCTATTAGCGCCGAAATTAGTTTCGTAAGTGCCGCATTAAATTGTGCGCGCGAGCGACACTAATTAGCTTTCCAGGGCGTATCATGAAACTCATTATCGCGACACGTAACTATCCAGATGCTGCATTTCTTTCATTCCTACGCTGCGTTCGCTTTGTACAGAAAAAAAATATATAGTCACATGTCCCTTCATTATCAAAGGTCGTTAATCAAGTTGACCCAATGAAACCACTGGCGGTGCGAAACACTTAAGGTTTCTTATCGCGAACTAAAAGGCCGCGCGACTGGTTATAAATGTGGCATGGCCTTAATTACCCGGCCACGTGGCGGTGCTTCCTCTTTCTTGGGCGCAGGTGGAACAACGGCACTTTAATACCGCTGAATTTCGGTAGGTCGCATGTAATTAGAGCTTCCAGCATTGCGCGACGGCGGCGGCGGCAAGTTAAAAGCGAAATGATCACGGCGGGTAAATTCGCCCTCTCAAATATTTGAGTCTGGCCCGCGAGAAAAGGCCGCGAGCGCGCTCTCTCCTTCGTCTCTATCTATTCCGCCCTTTTTTCTACCGCGCTCTTCGTCATTGCGCTTCAGGATACGACCGCCATAAACGTACCGCGGAATGAAGTGCTCCTGGCGTTAACGAACGCGCGTAAATTACGCACCCACGCCTCTCGCACCTTGTGTCCCTTCTTAATCCCCCGCACGTCCACCTACTCACGCATCGCGATGTCTCTTTCTCCATCTGCCGGCTTTTCTCTCTCTCTCTTTCTCTTTCGTGTTAAATGTTCCAGAAGCACGCGCGAAATCGTAATAGTAAAATGATCGCGAGTGAAAGTCGCGATTAACATCTTAATAGTCGCTTGCCAGCGATATGACGGGCGATTAAACGGATGGAAGAAAGAGAAGGACCTTTCGGGGCTTGAGATTCGTGAAAAGAAATAAGATTTCAGAAAGATCAACCCTTTGAACGCCCGAATGATTTCTAAGGGAAGCCATCGCGTGTGATTCAATTCAAAAGTTTTTAAGCCGTTCTATCAATAGTCGTATATTTCTTACAAAGAAGCTCTCTGAGATAAATGAGAGATTCATCGAAAATCTTCTGTCAAGCTAATTTCAGTTAATTTTCGTTTAAGAGCCGACAGTGCTGAATCTGTTAGAAAATACGGGAATTGCCATAAAAAATGTTGAACAAAAGCCGCGGTTATAG
Organism: Tetramorium alpestre; assembly: GCA_021460005.1. Lineage (NCBI taxonomy): Eukaryota > Metazoa > Arthropoda > Insecta > Hymenoptera > Formicidae > Tetramorium > Tetramorium alpestre. The sequence continues at coordinate 938,607 of JAJVSH010000060.1, read as the reverse complement.
ACGTAGTTTTTACACGCAGATAAAATGTGTCTACGATAAGAAAATATCTAAGATATATATACGCCAAGAGCAAACACCTTCTGTCGGTACCGCCGCGTTTGATTAAAGAGGACCAGACATTTGTAGAAACAGCGAGATTTACGGCGGTAAAAGACGGCTGTAATAAAGCACGTAGAAAAGCGTCCTTCCCTTGTGAAACGTTAAGATCATCGTCATCGATCAACATAAAGCTTATTATGAACGAAGAAAAAAACTTTCTTCATCGTTTATGCCGTTTAGAAGAAAGACATAATAAATGTTATCGCAATTAAATCAATTTTAATTATCTGCAATAATAATAGTCTAACGCAATAATTAACATGATGTATATAGTGTAATTTATTATTTCATTAATTATTTTAATAACTTTATAATTTAATATGTATTAATTTAATTTTACAAAACAAATGCAAGGGATTTAAAATTTTTTTTCGACTTTTTGCATTGGCATTAAGAATTTACTGGCTTATCCACTGTGAATATTTAAAAGTGTTACGATAACTTGTTACATACACAAATTGGAATATTCAGCAACGTTTTACGTCGCGTTTTCCCTTGGCAAAATTTTTGCTCTCTATGCATTGTTTTTATAACTTTAATTCAACGACGAGATTAGCACCAGGATTTGTATCCCGTATTTGAATAATTTACAGGATTAAGCGGTGGTTGAGGCACACGAGAAAAGAAGGAAAAGGATAGAGAGAAAGAGAGAGAGATTCTGACGCGATTTGTAGAAATTATGGTCATATATCAGATTTTTTTTCACGCGACGCGCTGTTAGCGATAGTTATCTCGCTAATGTACGTTGCAATGCACAAATAATCGGTAAAGAAATAATAAGAGACACGAGAACGATATCTAATCAGCATGAAAAGCGGATAAACGATGAGAATTTCGCTTGAACATCAGATTACAATCTTACAGCTATTTTCCACGAGATAGATAATTAGATATATATACACGGATTTTCGCAAATTGCGTTCCCGTAACAGAACAGGTTTCGATCCGTGCGATTTAATCACAAACTGCCTCATGAACACACGTTTTCACGCTGCGTTTGATAACATGGAAATCGACACCGGTATCGATGGATTTTCGCGTCGAGGCACGAGAACTTTGCTGTTTGTAAATGTGCCGCGTGTCGATCACGGGTTTTGGCATCGCAACATATAATCACTCGACACGCGTGAAGGAAAATTGCTGTAAGTGGTAAGAAGTAATGTAATAGAAACGTGTGAGAAAATGTGCAAAAAATATAAATAACATGTCACTAAATGTACTTATTAAATGTTTTTTAAATCTTTCTCATTATTCTATTTATGACTTTAAAAATAGATAACACTAGATGATTACGTTGATTACCTGTCATTTATTTTTTTTCCATTTTGATAGTCCATCAATTTCACATGTAAGAAAAATAAAAAAAGGCGACGCTTCTACCACTGCTGTCGCAGAAAGCTCGTGATGAATGAAAAATTAACCACCTACCATCAAGCGTGTTAATTAAGATGTCGTGCGCGATATACTCACGTACAACACATTCTGCGTGCAAACACTGTTCTCACTTGCGCATTTATTCCGCCACGTTATGCACCAGACCACGAAGACGGATTTATGTGTAAACGGCCAGACATGAGCTGGGTAATCCGCGGAAAGTCAACATTTCGCGGGAAATACGCCCAAAAATAAATCGAATCTACGTATCATGAACACGTAAAATCCAAAACAATTAATACACTTCAATATTTACTCCAATTAAAAATATATAAGCATCAAATTGCTAATATTGCTGATATCCAATTAAAATATATAGAAATAAAATGTTGTCAATTTGCATGGTATCATTTTTTAACTTCTATATTTACATTGCATTTTATATTGCACTCTTGAAATTGTGGTTTTTCCATTTCATGGATTAATATTTATTTCAGAATCGATAAAAGATACTGTTTTTTAGAGGATAAATAATCGTGCAAAAATTCGTTCGAAGAATCGTAAGAAACTTAATAAAATCGTAGTGAAAAAGATAAAACTTCGACACGTTGCACTCATCTCTGGAATATGCGACAACACGAGACACGTACATCGTGTTTTTCAAAAATCGTAACGCCCACGATCCGCCTAAATAAAATACAAACAACGCAAGAGTTTGTTACGCGATTCGGCGGGGAGGGAAGGGCAGGGCGTTAGATCAATTCTGTAATAAATGAATCAAAGTGGCACGATACAAGCGTGCAGGTGGATCACCATTGGCACCATTTTTTAACGAACATTACACGTACTGCCTGCAACAATTTTTTGCGTAGTACCCTGTCGCGCACCTCGTCCCGGGGTTTGCGTAGAGATGTGTGCGTATACGCGTAAGCGCGAATGCGTGCGGACTAATTGTGAACGATTCGAGCGCTTAACGAATGCGCGCTCAGCAGCCCGGGGAAAATGCGTCGTGTGCGTCGGCCGGAAGAAATTCCGAATCGGATCAGACGGTTGGATTTTCCGATTCTCTCTCTCTCTCTCTCTCTCTCATTCTCTCTTCCCCCCCCCTCCACCTCTCTTTCTCTTTCGTTTTTTATAACGTCGCGACGCGAACGCGGCCGCGCACGTTTACCGTCGACACAGTCGGTGACTTTTGGCGCGGAAAATAATGAAGCGATCTGGCGTAACGTGAAATTTTCTGTCACTTTTGCTATCTCTGGAATTGCATGTAAATTCGACATGGTATTGTCATATTATTGCCAATTATAGATAATTATACAATGGCAGTTTCATAAAAACAATGTGCAATTAAAAACAATTACGGTGAGATAATTTTTTTAATAAAAAATAGAATCATGATTAAACAATAGTAATGCAGACAGAAAATTCTTTTATAAATTTCTCATACAGATAATAATACATTTTTATAAATGAAATTTTTTTTAAGTTGGATCAATCGTAATGTTAAATCGGAAAAAAGAATTTACGCGACCCGTCTAGACGTCTGCAAATTTAAAGAAGAAACAAGTAACGAAGGAAAAAAGGAGCTCGAAAAACGGATAAGCCCACCACCGCGACGTGAATGAGCCTCAATCATAATAAAAGCACGGAATAAATCATTAGGCGGAGAAAACTCTGCCTCAGAGGAAGTTACAAACGAGAGCTTTAACTTGCCGTATTTAATACAGCCAGCAACTAAATGAGGTAATACATTTGTAAAAGATATCTCGCAAAATAAAATGAATTCAGCACGGAAAAGCTGATAAAGCGATATTACTCATTATTTTTCCAGCCGATTAACAAAGTAAAACGATATAGATTCTCTCTCAATGCAGGAAACCTCGCAGGAAACTATAACTCTCCAGTTTCTCTGTATTTTTATAATTTCGATGCATTGATGGAATTCTGGCTTCCTCTGTCCAAAAAATTAGAACCTAATGTTCCAGATGTTGCAAAAAGTGTTCTGATAATTATATATGTATGTAAATAATAATGGCGTAATTTATTACAGCAGACATTTTTATATTTTCGTGTCACAAATAAACGAATATTCTTAATTTAATTACGTACGAAAATAGAGCAGTTGATCAGTCTTAAAAAAGATAATTGCATCCGAGAGCGATGTAAATTTTTAACAACACAGCGTCACGCCTTACCGATCCAATTAGCGCGATTATTATAGCGCATGCACTGGACACAGCCGCTGTTTCACTTCCGTATATACCGCGGCACGAATTAATTTTACTGACACAAGCTCTCTCGCGCCTACCCCTCACCCCCGGAACAAATTTAAATAGCTATTCAGTGCGGCAGAATTACATTAATTGCGGGCGTCGGAGGAAGTCCATTCATTAGTTTCATTGTCATTTTAGGTCGCGGGCGTTCAATGAAAAAACAACGGCACTTCCGGACCTCCGAGAGAGAGAGAGAGAGATGAGCCCGGGGGTCTGAATTCCTCAATTTCATAAAAGCCTCCCTTCCTCTTTGTCGCGTCGCGCGATAATGCGGCTGCATTCTTCGGACGCTGCATGTAATTACACGCGGGAGCCTCGTAAGGCGAGAAGGCCCGCATTCTCCGCCTGCGTTTAGCGTCGCGCTTAACGCTAAGTGCGGCCATCTGAATCGGACATGCCGTCATAAAAGGATAGAATGCATTTGTAAACGTTAACGCGTGTTCGTAAGTTTTAGCTAATGATATGAAATACGTTTAATACATTATGCCGAAATTTATTAGATATTTCGTTCTCGAACAATTTTATAAAGCAAGACCTATAGATTTTCCGACGTGCACATTAATTCGTCGCATTTATTAAATATTCTATCTCGAATTTAAATAAGATTTGAATATAATTCTCTCGTGTAACTTCTTTCAGTTAATTGACGCTCTTCTTAAAATTATATTCTATTAGCCGTATGGAGAATTTATTCTACATTAATATTTCAATAACCAAGTCACGAGCATGGAGGATAATCGATTATGAAAGTAACTGAGGAGAAACACTGGAGACGTTCCCACATAGGTGGAGATTATAAAAAAAAAAAGATAAGAGATCGTCGACAGGAAGAGTCGGAGATGAAGAGAGGAAGGAGGCGAATGTGGCGAGAAGGACGAAGGGGAAACAAGCCAAAGGAACAAGAAGCGGAAGAGCACGAAGGAGCCTCGCGGGTGGAACAATGGCCGAAAATTGCTGGGCAAAATCAGCGAGGGATAAAGGGAATCGCGCGGGGAGGAGGGTTAAGATAGCGGATTTACATAAGACTCGGGGGTATCCCCGGCCATTGTTCCCTCCATCTCGCAACGAAGAGAACGTTCGGTGATGCCATGACGTACCGAAGGGAAGGCCGCGGTACGACATGTAATGGGTCAAAAATGCCCGCACGAAGAGCAAATAGCCGTGACAGTTAATGACAGAAATGTTCAAGGTTGAGAGAAAATACGCACTTTTAACGCGCTGCAATTTCTGAAGTCTCCCTGTAATTTACGGTCTTACCTGACGTACATTTTAGTGTAATTTACGACTTTACGAGTTACTTTTTCTTATCGTGCAAACTCAAGTTATTATTGAAGTAAGAGTGAAATATACGACTTGCGAAATATTTTCGTATACTTTTTGCCATTTATTTAATGAGATTTAGCTGTAAGATGGATGCAGAGATTTATCAGAATTAAACGAATTTGATATAGTTCTAACCAATAAATAAAATGGCTTTTAATATATGCTCAATTCTCTTACGAGACATCAATCTGCTCCGATTTCTATACGATTTGTGCGATTTATAGTTCGTACATATACGTTATATGTAAAGAGTTAACATTAAGAACCAATGAAAAATATTATAATTTTAAAATGGAAACGAAGACGTTTACAAGCTCTTTCGCTAATTTTGCTAATTACAGCTGTTTTCGCGATGATGGTGCGAAGGGAGATACCCTCGTCTTCTATCTTCACCCCGGCTCGGTGTCGGATTAATCCCTAATTACACATGGAATTCGACGCGCTTTAATTAGATCGTGACGCACGTTACACGAACCGGCAAATTCCCTCGATACGATGCGTCGTCACCGTCGCGAAATGAGACGCATTTTGTCACCCGCGAAACGCCGCCACTCTAATTATCGCTCGAGTGTATCGGCCTGTCTTCCACAGGGCTAATCAAAACGAATTACGCAGCGTTACGGCGGTCGCGTACGTTGCGATTACGCCCCGGTAAAGTATAACCTGTAGTCGGCTCGTTATCGCGCACGAGTTCTTTAATTTACACGCGGACGACGATGTCGATGTCAGAGTGAAAAATCTTAATTTTTATATGTATGTACGTATGGAAATAGTAGCCACGTTGTTGCGAGATTATCGAGTGAAAAATGTGCGCGACGGCATGCAAATGACCCGGATCGGCGATTATAATTGGAAATACCGTACATTCTGATCGTCAGATACATATGCGAATAACAATCTTGCACTTGACAGCACTCAAATTAACAAGCGGCTAATTAAAATAGCCGTCCGCGTCTCCCCGTTTATCTAAGAGTACGTATTAAAAATCTAAACTGTTTCGTGCAATGCGTCGAGATCGCAGATATGTATCTAGGTATGTAAGATACCTAAAAAATTTACTTGCGCAATTATAACTGATTTAAAAGAGAAGTTATGTGCGTTAACGTGTCGAGTTCCAGTAGCAGTACTTTCTCACCGATTGGATTTCTCAACCGTCAAGATTAGATTAGAAATATCAAAGTACAAATAAATATTTATAAATAAATACGAAATTGTACGCTAAGACCATAAAATAAAAAATATATATGTTATATGAAAAAAATATATGTAATATGCCAATATTTATTAAAATATAAAATATAAAAATTAAAAAATCTAATTTATATAATTAAACATACTTCGATACAGTCATTTAATAACTTTGTTTCCAATGAATTTTAAAAGATTCGATAAAATTTCCATACTTTCTGCACATATCGTGAATAGCATTTAGAAAGAGAAGTCAGTTGAGCAATAATGATAAGATTAATGCATACTGAGGAACTAAACGATTCTCCCCGTATCTATTTACATAAGTTTCAATTGCAGAAAGGAACGAAACGTCATTTAAAAGCTACACCCATGCAAGGGACGCATCGAGTTTCTCGCAAACATTTCGACGCGATGTTTTCTCGAAGGATATCCCGTGTCCGTCGAGAGAACCCCTGCCTGGTTCTCGGCTATCAGACATCGGCTCGCGTAGTTTAAACAACTCTTCGCCAGTCTCGATAAACATTGACGACGAATACGATCCGTACGTTCGGTGTCTGTTATCAGATTTACCTCTCGCCGCACGTAAAGGGAATCGAAGGGAACGACGCTAGTCTCGATACCTCGCTTAATGCCTCGCGAACGCACTATGAAATTTGCCCAGCTAAGGCAAATATTTCATTCATATTGCACACAAGTATAAACGTAACGTTTAATGTGAATTTGATCAGAGAGAATAGTTTAATTCTAATTTATGTAAACTATTCTCATTATTATGATTATTAACATTTAAAAGTTTTGAATTTTAAATCAAGTAAGCCAAATAATTTTATGCACATACAACATGTGAACATAGAACAAATTTCCCCATTATGACGCGGCACGATTATCTATATCTTGCATTCTCGATGTGAATAAATATTCCGGACGAGAGAAAAATGCTAATGACTTGCAAAACTTAAAGTGCTCAAAGAACGAGAATGATGCAGAATAACTCGAAAGATCGTGAGATTATCAGTTTACCGTTGTAGGAAAATTGTGTAACGCAGAGAATAGTATAAAATTTCTTTTATTATCCGAGATCGTTCTGAAATGGCCAGGAAGACCTTAAGATATGTTCTTTTTTGATAAACCTCGTTTTAGAGAATTTAGCGCGAAATGTAGCAGGTAAATGCGAGCTTAGAAAATAAGGTGCGTCAAGGAGACCAATGTAGCAACAGAGACCACCTATTTGCGCAACATATTCGCACTAGCATTTATCGCGAAGTGCAGCTGCGACTGTCGCTATCGCGGAAATTCTTATCGGTGTGCAATCCGTGAGACAAACGCAGAATATCTCGATAACTCGACAACTGTTATGTAATGGAAAAAATGCAGCAAATAACGTTCTATTTATATTTCGACTCATATTTTCAAAACGCATTCTCTGTGAATGTCATCACGTTTTAAGTGCATGCTTACCGCTACGGCGATTATCATCGTTGAAAGCTCTCAAAGTGCTACTTACCTGAAACAAAAAAAAACAAAGTAAGTTAGATAAGGTTAGATGCTTCTTATGATATAAATTTTAATAACTTTTTGATGCGCAAATATTGGAAAACGAATTTTCATTGAGACATTTCACATATTATTACTGCATGCTTATCACAATCGCGATTTGGCGAGAATTTGCAATGCAAGAAGACTGATTGAGTAATTCTGATCGAATTACCCTTCGATATAATATAAGCATAGTTTTGATCGATTCGATTTACACGGTAAGTACGTCCGCTCTTGCGGCAAACGACTTTAAAAATTATGTTACACGCTTATGCGCCCCGCGTCCTCCTATCCCTTATAAAATACTTAGCGAGAGCTAATGTAACTCCGCTGTAAGGCGCGTAGATGTGTAATGAAACACGAGGATGATGGATGGCGTCTTCGGTCTACATGAGCTGCGGTAGCGCATGCAGAGGGAGGCGAAGATGGCGCGGGTCTTTTATTGAAACTTCCGGCGTAATCTTCGGATTGTCTATCGATCATTCATGTTTTACGCCTGTTACTTTTGAATTGCCCATCTTATTGGAGAATACAGAATGCATCATCAAGCTTTTAAAGCGGTTATCTGCACTCGTTTTGCAAAAATAATGTGTATACATATGTAATGAGATTTTCGAAGGTAACTTCCAAAAAGTTTCCAAATCATTCATTTCATCTACAAATTCTTCATTAATAATGACATCAATCTTTTCAAGAAATTTAATAATATAAAGTCTATATTAAATCAGTTAAAAGATAGAAGATAGCATTAGTTTCTTGTATCTTTAAAGCTTCGCTTAAAATCGCGACGAGTTTTCCTTAACAATTTCTAACTTGAGATCTATTAATATTTAATACTTGAGAACTAAGTTAATATTTAATTTTTATTTATTTATTAATATTTAATTTATTAATATTTAATACTTGAGAAAATATCTCTTTCTAGCAGAAAAATCTACACATTGAAAAATTTTAAGACATTTCGAAGTCACTTAAAGAATTACCCCTACGAATAATGATCACCATCTTGCTTGATCAGGACATTTCCGGATAAAGAATATATGTTCGACTAGTGACGGAGGAGGAAACGGAGGAGGAAACGAAGAAGAGAATGAATTCGACCCTAAAGGTTCTCGAATCAAAGGCCATCATCATCGCCATCGTCATCGCCACGAAGAGCCATTCGCCACGGCCGCCATTCTTCAATCGGAGCTCGCAAAGAGGAGGAAGATCGCGAGGCGAGAGCCTGTACCTTCGAGAGAAGGTCCCTGAGACGGCTATAAATTACTGACTAATATCTCATAATTATCGACCAAGCCAGACTTCAGGAATGCCTGAACGTCTGAACGATTCAGCATGCAGGTATGCGAACAAGTTCTTTCACGCGGGACTTGTTACATGTGAAATTGTGACTATCACGAAAAATCGTGACTTCTTCTAATTATGATTCTCGTGACAATAAAAGACAGCGAAAGTTCTAATGATCGCTTTCTTTCTCTTTCCCTCTCTGCGTTTTAGCCAGATATTTTCGTTTCCTTTTTATATCAGCATTCTTTCAATTTTCTGCACACTTTCCAATTTAATTTAAGAAACCATATATAATTAAACAATCAATATCTCAATTTAAACGACTGTTTCTACAGCTTTGACACTTTCTAATTATGCTAATAAAATCTTTTCCGAACTGAAGATAAACTTAGTTCTCCTAACATATTTCCTGTTTAAACATCGACGATTTAGGACACGCGCGTTTGTTAATTAATGACAAAACGAACTACTTTGGAAACACACGAGCATTATCGGCGTTCCGTGTAAGTGCACGAGCAAGCGAACGCTTAATAACTCGTCGCCTAATTTGACGCTAGATTGCGAGAGAACTTTGTCTGCTACGGTACTGTTCGTTACTAACGTGTAACAAGATCTTGAGACATCAGTTTGATCGTCGAGCACATGCGAGATATACTTTGCTCGAAAGAAGAAGTTCCCTTAAAATGAACGCTCTTGAGTAAGCGTTCAACTACCAGACAGATATTAAGTGCAGTCCAATTAAACTTCGTTATCGTCACGGATTATGTACGTTAAGTATCGCCGATACTTCACCTGTTCGCGAAACAGCCTCAATGAGCGCTCAGAGAGAAGGAATTCACCCTGTGATTACGAGACATAAGGGAATAATAGCGGATACGATCGATCTTCCAACAGCATTGATCATTTTTGTCTGAGAAGCAACGTTTATGTCATCTCATTAGTAATGATGCTGTATTCATTATAATGTCATACTAACAATAACACATTATTCTAACTAGTCATCAACACATAATATAATGCATTAGGTTTAATACCTATCTATTATCGAGAGGAAAATCGACTGTGAGAAACACTTCAAATTACACAATATGAAGAAATAATTGCGATTTATGTCAAACCTATCGCGAACCGAGATTCCGTTTCAGTAAGAATTTTAAGCGAAGCCTTATTTCCTTTTTCAGACATACCAAAGAACAAATAATTGCATAATTTAAATAATTATTTAACGATTTAACGATTTAATTAAAAATAGCAGTAATTATATAATAATTAGAAATCTAACGAATTCTTCAAAATAATACATAAGCATCCGTCGATTCTCGGCAAAGTATCCTTGCGCTCGCAAACGACTCGTTTCAGATTGCGAGATTCAAGGAGCCCAGCTTTTTATTAATCCGCACATTGACGTGCCCGGAATACGCGCTGAGAGCGAAATCGAAGGTGAGCGCACCGATTTCACGCTCGCACGTTCGCGAACGGAGGACTCTCGCGCGTCCTGTTCCCACACTGGGTTCCGTGTCGATGATCGATCTCGGGATTTCGTTCGTTCGCCGTTCATTTCGCCGTGGAAAGAGAACAAAAAGGTCGGGCGGCAGAGCTTGCCGGGACCGGATCCCCATCGCGTTTTAAAACCCATTCGTTTTTTTTTTCTTTTTTTTTTCCTCTCGCGATCTCTCTCTTTCTCTCTTGACCGTTCCTTCATCCTGGATACGCATGTATCGCATCCCCGACGTACACGCTGATCCGTGGACGCCCACGACTCTCCGCACGAGCTCCCTAAAATTTTAAATCAAACGTCGCGCACGCGGAAAATCGTCCTGTAAAGATGCAATCTATCCGACGAGATGTAATCCTGCGTCGCGCTAATATGGATTTCTAAAGATGGATAGACATGTCAGAGATAATAGCAAAATGTAAGAGATAGCAAATTAGAATATATATTTATTAATTAGAATATATATTTATTTTCTCCGTCATAATTCCTCCGTAATTATTGTTACTCGCTGCAATCTACCGATTTCGTCGTTCAATGTAAATTAATCGCACTTTCGTTTCATCGTGAAATTAATGTAATTAAAACTGAGGTGCATTTAAACTGACTCTTGCAAGTTTTTTTCGAGTTTGCGCCTTGCTTCCACGGGACACTCGGCTTCCTTATTATCATAAACGCACGTCGGCTATCGCGACGGACACGCCACGCATGCACACGAAGGGCAGCACGCTACTCCTAAGAAATCGATGTAATTGTACGGCTCGAAGGAGGAGGCATTGTGCGCTGTGAGTTATGCACGTCCTGAGAGAAGGGCGATGGGCCCCGGGACGACGTTTGTTTCAAGTATGGCACGAAGATGGTAACGCGGCACGGATGGGCACGAAGATTGACGATAAAAGCGGCACGAGGTCAAAGCTCGGCGCACATACAGTCGATATTTGTCAGCCACGGATTGTCCGTGAAATGTAAATTTCGAAGCTGAGTTACGTATAGTCAGATGCAAATGATCGCGTAAGTAACTCGTGAAACTTTTCGTTTAAACTTTTTACCCCTTAACCCCTTCCCCTTTTATCTTCCACAATCAGTGTAGTAGCACAATCAGTGTGTATACGACGGTTCAGAAAAATAATTTCTGGGACACGAAATGATTGTTGCCCTAACGGTTTCTCTTTGAAGAAATCTAAATTTACTCCGAGAAAAATCGATTTACATTTTTCATACATCGTGTATATGTAGCAGTCATTAATCAATTTTCAGTTTCAACTGACAGAGTTTAATTTCTCAAAATATCTCCTTTAGATAATCCAAGAGTTCGTAGCACAGATTCAAATCAGAAGTTTAAAACTTTAATGTATATTTTTGTTTGATGTGTATCGGAGAAATATCTCTGTATTGATACCTACATAAATATATTCCGTGATGTTACACGATGGTATTATAAATAAAATTTTATTATAAGTTATAAGTCAGCTAAAATTATTTAAAATTAGCGTCCATCAATTAATATAATTAATGTAAATAAAGACATCGCAATACAATTTAATTTTATCGGCATCTACTGATCTAGCTAATTACTAATTTAAAGCGCATAAATTTAGATTTTTAGAGTTGTCAATTATGACATTTAAAAATGCAAATTCTTCTCTTTTACAAGTTTCTTTGGGAAATAGGGCATTTGAATAATTCTATGCATATTCAAGCTACGCTTCTATTAAGCCTCGGGCTGTGCGGATTATCGCACAACAAAGATAGATTGTAGAGAGATTAATGTAAATATAATGACCAGAGTTATGTAAATATCTTATAAAATATCGATCTTATGGCGAAAGACGAGGAAAATCGGCAACGACGGCGATGGTGGCAACGAACGGCATCCGAGAAAAGATTTCATAAATAAAGACCGCGGGTCCGAAACACTCTCTGTGTTTACCCAATGCACGTCCAAGTCATCCCGTACGATATTCCAAAGTGTTTCCAGGCTTCGGGATTTCGAGCAAGCGGGAAGCGAAGAGCTTTTTTGTAGCTCAGGAAAGAGTAGCTCGTCTACGCGCGGAGAGAATTCCGCGGCCGATTGTTCTGTGTATTCTGCGTCTTCAAGTACTCCAATGAATAAACGGAATATTGTATACTCTGTCGGAACCGAAAACATCGTGCTCGCTCCTCCTTCCCTCAGCGTACTCGCTTCGAGAAGCATGAATAGAATAGGAACTTTGAAAAATTGTTATGCAATATAAATTTATGCCAAATATTAGGTATATCGATTATTACCGATTAGTTTTTATAAATATATATACACGTGATATTGATTTATCTCTACAATACGATCCGGTGAAACTGGCGCCGAATGAATCAATATATCGACGAAAAGCAAACGTGTCTCATTTATGAATGATACTCCACCAGCCACTTTTATTATGATAGTGTTTTCGATATTTTCACGATGCGCCAGACACCTGTATATGTAATATAGCGATTTTCCGTGTTGGCACACGTCTGAGAATACGCCGGTGTCGTGCCGCACAATCGAGGAGGGTGAGCGCATCCGCGGAAAGTAAACCCTCCCCGACAGAATGTTTATCCACGCAGGCAGACATCAAACGGAATCGCGGTCCCGCCGTAGATAATGAACCGCTACGGACATTTACGTGCTTTCTCCATTCATGTGGTCGCTTTGTCAAAGCGACCGTCTTAGACGACCATTCTCGTCGCAGAAAAGGCACGCGAGAAGAAATAGAGTATCACGCAGAAAGAATTACACGAAAAAGATTGATATATAGTATATACCGGCAATAAAATGATTTCTTAATCACATAGGAAACTGTCATTTCAGTAGCAGATTATCTTTACTCCAAGAAATACGTGATTAATCGCGAGAAAAGCTAAAATTTTGAATAAGAATAGAATTCGCCTTTAAATATTTAACAAGCTTCCACCGATTTAAAATTAGAATATTCAGGAAGTTGAATAATATATGATAAACGTTATAATCTATTTAAATTCTTGTATTTGTCAATGTATTTGTCCTGTTTTCCTAAATACAATTATAGAAAGCATAAATTAATTGAAATTCAGCACGGAGCTCGGCAACTCATCTTTATGTATGTCGTACGAAAATATCTAGATCCTTTTATCGGTCGAAATTTTCACAAGCCCTCCGCCGCTTTGCGCTTCTAATGAGTACCCGCATTTATCGTCACATTTCCTATCTCTCTTCTTCTATCGTATGCGCAGATGTTATATTTTCGAGACGTTTGCGTCAAAGCTTTCGCGTAATGACCTTCTGTTTGGTTTGCAAATTAGTCGAACGCAGGGAGGCAGGGGTCCACCCCTAGCGAGGGAGAGAGAGAGAAAGAGAGAAAGGGGATGTGTTTGACGGGCGTCATGTGCATATGTCACCCCAGATCGCGGCACGTCATTCATCTATGGTCTCTTTCCTCCAACTGTCAACGCGGGCCACGCACCCCGTTGACGACGAGCTTTCTGTCAAGTTCGTTGCACTCTGTCATCGATTTCCTTCTGGCTCAATACGATTACTCTCGTTAATAAAATTCGTAGCAAAATGAGTGTAAACCGGGAGAGCGCACTCGACCCCCTTTTCTAGCGTTTTTTTGTTTCCAACCGAAATGTCAAAATCGATTCGAGAGTCGTAGCTTTTGTCTCGAAACGGGACGACATTTGTCATGTCAAACGGCGATATTTCTCATCCATCGTGTCAGCGCGGCGCGCCGACACGCCGACAATTCCGAAAAATCGAGATCAATATTTGCCACAAAACTCTGCGTTCACTATTTATGGCGAATTAGAAATAATCTATCGGGAAACGTTGCGATCTCATAAAATTTGTTTTTGACCTGAAAAGAAATTTTAAATCATCCGGCAAAGGGGGAAATTCAATTACCAGAAATAGCTACCGTTCACTCGGATAGGTTTCAAAATAAAACGTCTGCTTGTTTCGTAATAGAATCGAGAGATAAACAGATATGCGAGAAGAAATAAATGAACAAATGTTCATGTTACGGAAAAACAAGATAGATACGAGAAACAATGTTTATCAAAAATAAACATCGAATGGTGAAAGAAAACTCCAGTCCTTCATCGAGGTCTGGGCGGGAGATAAGGAAGCAACCTTTAAGAAAAACACACGGTACGTCATGTATTTAACAAGCAGCAACGCGCGCCAGAAGACCCAGGGCTTACGAAACTCTCGTCGAAAGACTCTCGTTATCAACGTCGACACGGCGCTAACCGCGAGAGTTTAACGAGCGCTCGAGCGCGAACGAACTGTCCGTCTAACTGTAATTAATCCATGTTAACAAACCTGCAATACGATATTTTAAAATATTTATCTCGTTACCTGTTTGTACGAAAATAGCGAAGCAGATATTAAAATGCACTTCAATTTGATGTATGCGATAAACTCACGACTTTGCTTATCTATCGCTTTCTAATTGCTTTCACGTACACGCTCCTGTCAATGCTCCTCGTGGCATGGCCTTTGTGCAGCGGGCATTCGCGTCTTGCATCGAACAGCTATTTTCGAATGAACTTAGCAACACGAAAAAAAAAAAAAACAGAGAGAAAGAGCTTACTCGCGCGCCACGTGCACTTCCTGTATACTGTATACGCTACTTCCTGCATCCATATACACGGCTGATATCGTGAAACGAAAATGGCACGCAGTAGGCGTGAACTGGCCATGGGAACAGAAACCATGAAAGTTCCTTGTGCCTGTAACGCCGACGTGTATGGGTTCGCACGGAGTATGCGATAGAAAGGGAATATTTCGATACTATATATATCGCCCTTTGATCTACCAACACGCATGAATCACAAATGGAACACACGTTTATGCTCGGTCTCAGAAATGCACGGTGACCCGAACGAATATCAATGATTAATGAACATTAAATAACCTCTCACCTTACGTCAACTCTGAATATTTAATTATAATATATTTCGTAATGTATTTTACGTAAACGTATGAGTGAAACATTATCGCTTACGGTTCAAATGATTAATTCAAATTTTATATACATAATCAGTTTGAGACGGCCCATTAATTTTGACTATAAAATTTATCATCGCGATATATGTATAATTTTCTGATAATATAATTAAAATCACGTATATTTAGTGTCAAATACGAATTACTTTACGCATCAAAGACGGACAAAGCTCGAGATAACATCTAAAAATTCCTGCACAGTCCTATTCGCCCTCTCGCAATTCATCCAGCGCATCGCGACACGCATGCAGAGGCATGCACGACTATGAATGCTTCCTCGGAGAATGCGCACGTCTCTGTCCCGTACGAAACCGGATATTCCTGCAGCTCGCACTCTGGCGTGCATTGTCCTTTGAGAGTTTCCCTCTATCGCGTGGCTCTTCTGCGACATCAATGACAGTCGCGCAAGCCTGTTGCGAGTCTAGAGCTCGTTGCATCCTATCGCGGGCGTAAGCGCGCGCGGGATGCTGCGTGAGTCACGCGTGCCTGAGGTTACGGCGCGAAAGCGACGATTATTCACGGTCAAGGGAGATCGCGATCTCACGATATAAAAAGATGAGCGCGATGGTGGAGGGATGATACCGCCGCACGCTCGGTCCGCATTCTCGTCGCGCATTTAGCAGTGAATGCAGCTGTCCGATCGCGTTCCCTCTAACCAGCACTGAATACGATCCACTATTATCGGGCAAATAAAACTCGTAATACGTGGATTATATTCAGCGTTGAATATATGTCAGACTCATCGAATAGATTATTAATTTTTGTTTTTAAGACCCAAGTGTTTAAACAATCGAGCAAAGTTTTTCAATTTCCAAAAATCTTTTTAGCGATATGCAATAATGAAATTGTACATTTTTGTTATTATTCAAATTAAATCTTAATTTCATTTTTATAGTTTCATTTTTAATACACAACCACACAGTAAAATACTCTTCGTAATAACTAACGTAAAATATTTACGTCAAAGAAATAATGCGAACGTGAGGATGGGAGTAGGCATTTATTTTTTTCGTCCATTCTCGCGCGCAGGCAACAATTCTATACATTTCTATGTAGCTATTGTTATGGGTGCGAGTGTCGTTGGTTGGCAGATGTTCTAACAACTATGGAAACGTTCGAACACCAATGTCTCCAGCTAAGAGGCTTCTTTCGACACTAATCCGGTAATTGTATGCTGCAGCTTACAAGCAATCGAACATCGAATGCCTGAACGTTTCCAATCTTCAAGAGAACCTACTTGGATGCTGCTTTCAAATATCTTAATTTGTGAATTTAGCCACGGATATATTTTATCTCGTATTATAATTATGATTTAAATGGTTTAAAAATTTATGAGATAATTATAATCTTCCTTTTTAATGTTAAATAAATGATTTAAAAATTAAAATAAACATTATATATATATACTATACATTATATATACTATACAATTTTTCTAAACTATTAAAAATATTTTTCTTTTAGTATAATTTTTAAAATCACATTTTAAAAATATTGAACATTTACAAACATTCATTTAATTATTGCAAAATTTTACGTGTAACGATACGCAAGAATGACTGACGTAATCTGTGTAAAAGATAGGCAACATTTGGAGCACGGATAATCCTTTGAGAGATTTTCATGCGGAATAATAAAGAAATTAATATCGCCATTGATAATATTCGAAAGTTACTACTACACAAGGAGTTCAAGAATGTATCCTTTCGTCTAAAGACGCTTGTTCTCGCACACCAATATATCTGCGACATCGTTTCCCGAGAGATGAATATCCTTATATTACAAAAGATGAATATACTTAATAATATAAAGCGTTACAAAGAACGCGTATCATCTAAAGCGCGAAAAAGGAAATAACGGATTCTATATCTTCACGCTCGCATTTCTTCGCGTTCGTGCACGTATAATACCGTCGAATAAAAAAAAAAAAGGAAGCGCGACCTATGTGCATAAAATTTGTGTATCGTAAAATTTGAATACTGTCGCTTGTGAAATTGGGATACTTAAATCTGTCTTCATTGAATTCATGAAGATCATACGTTCATGAAATTCATTTTTTATACGAGAAAACGTATTCCTCTAAAAATATCTATAGATAAAACAGATATTAAAATTAGAAAATTAATTAATTTGAATTAAATGCAAAATCGAATTCATTCAATTCATTCAATTAGATTTTCCAATCGAATTCATTCAATTAGATTTTCCAATCGAGATCATCTAAAACGATTTTCAATCTCTGTGAATTTTTCAGCTATATCAAATATAATTATAAAATTGTCAAATAATTGGCGAAAAGATATAAGATCACAAGTTTCATCTCCAAATTAAAAACTAATTTTAAATTCCCCAAAAGACTTTGAATATTGTATCATTCCTCGCGCGAAACTGCAATCGGCAATTTATATTAAACTAATTCCATTAAACGAACTTCATTGCGGTAAGCAATTTACGACAGCGATCTCGTTGAGAGCGCAATGCAGTTTTCTTTTCAGAAAACAGAGTGGTAACATTTAATATTTTCTATTTTATTATTAATGTAATGTAAAAAGATGTTGGTTTTATACCTAAATCCCATCGGAGTCATGGTAACGAAAAATAATGCGATCCAGATTAATGTGTTGGTTAAATCGGTTTAACCATGGCACTTTAATGCGAAAAATTCTACACAAAGCCTGTAATTTCCTTCAAAATCCTATAAAGATTTTTTACTATAACATACTATTTAAGAACATACAAGGATTACTAAGCAGATTAAGATAGTTCTAAAAGTCTATTCTTCCGCATACATCTATACGGTGCTTTTTCTATTTGTAAAGAAATTTGTGAAAGAATATAAAGAATTTTTTAAAATACCATTTCTTTCCTAAGGTAGAATATTCGTAAGAACAAAAATATAGAAAGATTTAAAAGAGCACGTGATTCAAGGAAAAATGCTAAGAACATTTTGCGTGTCTTTTTAGGCGTCTGTCTCTTTAGAATTTCGCAGATTACGAAAATATATGCCACATTTTAGTTATAAATACGTCGATGCCGAAACTAAGCTGCTACTAGAGCCGTTTTATTGACTGACACGTAGCAGCTAATTAGGAGATTGCTACAGCTCCATAAATGAAAGTAAATAGAAAGCATTCCGAAGGGTAACGCGCGTTCATTGAAGTTAAACAAACAGCGAAAACCGTAAGAATCTCCCAAGGTTTTCTTGTCTTAACAGAGACAAACGTATGGAGGGAGAAATGGGAAGAACTTACATCCCGAGGTGCGCCGTAAAAGTTAAACTTCACGTTCAACGAAGACGTAATTCTGATTACACCCGAAGGCCTGCCGTAAAGCCTCGAGTTATACTGCAGAAACGTAAAACGAGATATATGTACGCGCGATCGGTGCGTTCGAGTATGCCTAACGCAAATATATCACTGCGCAAAAGAAAAACTACGAACGCTTTTTTGTGTGTCCCGTTGATTTGCGATCGCGAATTAACCCAGAAAGGCGTGAAGAATATTTATACGGCGTTAACACGAACGTGAGAACACCGACGAGCCTCGCTTCGCTCTCTTCTCGATTCTATAAGGAAAATTAATCCTGAAAATCTTGAAGCTCGACAAGTTGCAAAACTTGATGACGGACTCGCCGAGGCAGAGCGAATGAATGGAAGAGAGACAATGAGGAAAAATTGGGACAAGATATTCTTCGGCCTGTGTAACNATCGATTACTCATACAACTCTAATAGTATAAAGTTTATCGATTCTCTTACAAGTAATGTTAGTTTTTTTTTTTTGGTATTTCTTTTCTCCAAAGATTCTTCTGCGAAGATTCTAGTGCGAATTCTCTTTGTGCAATGACCGCCGTAGAATTCCGGGCCACGTAATTTTCATTAAGAGGCGAGAGTCTGAGATCACAGGAAGACGTCGTGACTGAATGATCCAAGTCGCGCGCGTATTGCAACATGCGGACGACCGAACGGACCAACCCAACTCGCTTTCACGTGCGCGGTCGTACAATCGTGAAGTGCACGGAAAGAGAGAAAAAGAGGGAGAGACGACGGTTGGGTTGGAGGGAAAGAGAAAGGTTTTGCCGTGAGCGTTGATTAAAAGCTTCGCGAGGCGTGTGCATGCGCTCCCTGAGGGCGACTGACATTTGCCCGGTTTCCTTTGCAGTCGGGCAATCCTTCGCACAAGTCGGCATGGCCCGATTGTCGACGCGAACGACCGCACAACCCCGGTTGAGAGCAGAGAGAACAGGAAAACCGCGAATAGAGAGAGAGAGAAAGAGAAAGGAAAGAAAAAAAGGAGCCGTGCGAAGTCAGCCCGGCCGATTCCCATTCTCTGAGAAAGCGAAATGTTCGCGCAATTCCATTCGCTTCTTTTTTTCCCTCTTTCGATTAATGCACTTTGGTCCGAAGGACTGAAGAATCGCTTTGTGAACGACAATTGATCCGTGCGGTTTAACGCGGTTACCTAAATCAAGGTCAGGCGAGCGAAAATATCGGATTGAAGGTACCGAGATACTATTTTTTGAGAAACGGAAAAATGAGACCTGCGAAAGCAATGAGAAATGCAGCACAAAATAGACAAAATAGACATCTCAAAACCGCTAAAAAACAACGTCAGAAAAATCGAAAAAATATAATTTTTTTACAAATTGACGAAGATTGGAGGATAAGTTTATTATTGCTATTACGTCTTATTGCTATTTTGTCTTATTGCTTTACCTAGATTAAACTCGCCGTGTGAAATGTAGTTAAACTCCAAGTTATGCGTAATACAAAGTTTGAAACGTCAATATTAATGACGAGAGATATAAGAAGGTCGCGTTTATTGTTAAATATGCGGTGAGAATAAGCGGCCGTTAACTGTTGAAGGCGATTGTATATCAAATTTACTTTATGTTTCGTCTTTACATCGGCCGTTATGACGAAGAAAGGATTAATTAACGAAATCTCATTACTTGACGAGCGACGAGCGACGACGGGAACGAGATCCCTTTTTCAGCGAATATATACGACATGCGTTATATGTGCGTACATTGCCGCCGATGTGTCGCGTACTTTACAGCCTTATTTCCTGCTCGTAAAAGCAAATGCATGCCGAGTTTAACGACTTGTTTATTCGTTATTACAGGATTTTGGAGAGCAAGATGCTCCGACGTTCAGACATGCCGCAAGTAGTTGTCGCGACAAGATATATCATTAATCGAACTGAAGACAGGACCGCCCGGGAAATAGCAGACCGGTTTTCTTTTAATATCTTTAAAATAAAAAATATGTCGCAAAATAAATTGCAAGAAAAAAAAAGAGACGTGTTTTCTAATTTTCGAGAATTAAATTATGTTTTCGTAGATGTGTCTTCGGTTACTCGTCGACAGAAATAACATGGATTTTATCATCCCGGTCGATATCTCGTCCATATTTGCATTTCACATACGATTTATGTTTATTCGTTGCGTACATTATATAGACAATCATTTCTGCATATATTTTCTCCGCGGGTCAATCAATGCACCGCCTGTCGTTTGACTCGCATTCTTATCGAAATGTGTCGTTTGATATCACGACGGTTGACGGTTCCAGATATATAATTTCTCATGTGACCAGTCAAAGGTTTTTCCGAGAAAGAGAAACGCGTGGTATCGCGTTTTATATCTTAATTAAAAACAGAGAATTCATTCTATTTAATTACTATATAAATTCCACCATCATTGCACGCAAAGAACCCGATGCAGAGATAGGGAAATTTATGTGGTAGTTAAATAGAAATATTTCCAGATGCGAAATTATCAAAAAATTATAGCTGGTAAGATACTGCAACGGGAGCTACGATGTGAAAAAAAAAAATTAGAATATATACCAGATAAAAAATACGACTCTCTTACACTTTGCGATATTCGAACGAAATAGTACGCGGCACGTTTTTCTCATTCCATCTTTGACGACTTCGAACGGCGACTCGATCGAAAAAAATTTAAGGCGGAAATAGCCTGGAAACGATCTTCTCGCAAGCAGACATTTTTCCTGTTTGCTCGCGTATCCGAGCCGGAAGTGCTCGCGCGAGTAACGAGACTCTCGGGTCGCTATCAAATTGGTGGGGCAATTTTCCAGGGAAAGTACCCGTCCGTGATAAAACTCTCTGTTTACCGACGCCGCCGACTTGAGCCCTCCCGTGTAATCCCGAGCACGTTTTTTTCCGATACCGTCTATACGTGCATCGTGTGTAAAGCAAGTTCCGTCGGGCGTCATTTCGACGGCAGAAAGGTAGATTCGACGGTGCGGCGTGCAAAAGGGACCGGCGGGGGGGCTGTGTGCGAAAGGGATGAAGGTCAATAAACTTTCAAGCACGTTTTCTCGCCCTATCCCGCATCGTTTTGTGCGTCATAAAACACGTGTTTCGCGCACTCGTCGTAAAGGAAAGGCTTGGGCTCTGCGGATACGATTAATATCAAGAAACTTACGACTATTGGGATGAAAGCGATTGTTTTTTAACATTGAATTAATCTTTTAAACTTTTTTTTTTGCAATTACAGAAAATCAAATGTATGTATATCAATTTTGATTTTGTATAAAATTACTAACTGCAAACAGAATATGTAATTTCTTTCTTGCCTTGAATCGTGCTTTAGTTCTGATCCTCAGTTAAAGTTATAACTTTAGATATCGGAAACTTTTCGAATGTTTCTAGCTTTATTTACCCTTTTCCCATAATATTAACACGACACTAACTTTGAATTTTATGCTTCCCCGGCGAGATTCTTTCGCGAATTCTTCATGCCTCGGTGGGTCTATATAGGGCACAGACGACTCCATCGTGTCGAGTATTTACACGCGCCTAAGGTATCATCTCTCTTCGTTTATATACGCACGGCAGCCAGCATAATTTTAACTTTTACGACATTCCCCCTGTATTTCCCTCGCACTACCACCGTGTATAACGTGAAGGAGAAGATATTTCTTTGAGATTCGCATATCACTACGCAAGTTTCTCATATATTTTGATGATTCTCTCTGTATCATTTTGTGTATCCATTACAGCGAGAAATATAACACATCGTTATAACCAAATATCGCGACCTTATATATTGCGAAATCCTAATTTATTAATAATAATTTTAAATCCATTATATTATCTGAGTCGCAAGACGTGCATCACAAAATTGCACGAAGAAAAGAAGAAAAAAATTATAATAGTCCGTCAAATTTTACTCCATGTATATATTTTTGTTGAAAGGTCCGAATATCTTTATTATATCCTTGAGAGATCCAAATTGCATCCGAAATGCATCCGAAATCGTCGCTAAATAAGACAGTCAGCTGTCAGACTAGGAAGACTAATTTGCCGGATCACGACGAGCTAGCTAATCCCCGACCCGGATCAGGCATCGCTTTCGTATTATATGAATATACCTGCTCTGTGTAAGAGAACCTGGCATTCATCCTTTGCCTGTGCCTTTCTACCGGAGGCTTAGGGACTTAGGACCGTATAGTACGCCCAATTTCCACTAGAAGCACTCATGCGATCTCTATTGGGGAAACTCGTGCGATATCATGCATGCAAACTCGCTTTGGCCCAACTTAATTGAACTGTTTGCTTTGAATGAGCTGTGTACATCACGCCTTAAAAATCTTGTCACAATGGATCATAATTTTATCATTTTGCAAAAAATGTCTGCGTATTATTAAAAATACTATTATCAAACTATCCTGTATGTCTTATCGAAGAATTTGAAAGCACTGTACCACATAGTTCATGAATTATAAAATTGTTTCGAAAAAAAAAATAAATAAAAACACTAAAATGTTAAACATTTTGAAAATAAAAAATGCAGGGAATCCTGTCTCCCTTTCGACAACGTTATTTTTTCGCTTTCGTTCAAACGAATGACAGTCAGCCGGACGATTAACGCGCAATTCCCATGAGTTTGGTGCGTAACGGCCAAGTCGGCGAAATCTCATTTTCAGGCACTCTCGTTGCGACAATAAGCCCTCATCCTGCTTTTAGCGAGTTTCCATGGAGAGCAGGGCGAAACGCGGCACACAGAAAGAGGACGTTATCCTTATACACATTTATGGTAAACTTGTGCAGCGCGGTGATACGCGTTATGAAGAGAGACGAGTAGCCTCGATAGGCCGCCGCCGCCGACGACGACGACGACGACGACGACGAAGTCGTCGGTGAGTGCAGATGCCGCTGTCAGAAAGACCGCGATAGCGGCGTAACATTAACGTTGAGGGGTAGAGAGAGACTTGGCCCCTCCTGCCCCTCTTTCGGAGCCCAGGCAACTCTCTCCGGTGACGGGTAGTGTCAGGTAACGGAAGGCGAGCGCCCCTGTGACGAGGCACAAGCCGTCTCGAAACCCTCGTCGCGAAGTGGCGCAGATATAGTGTAACTTGAAGAGCGCTTCAACGCATGGACAAAGTGAGATCGCGACGTATGGCCGCGGGGGGAAGACTCTGCTTCTCTCGTGACGAGCTCGAAAGATTTATAATACTGTGAAATGTCCGTTCACTCCCCGGCCCTCTCGCGTCCCCTGTCTATTTAGGGAGGCGAATTGCACGTCGACGGTTGTACCCTCCGGAAGATTGCGGCTTGCAAGGATTTTCCACAATGTTTTTTTGAAATTTCTTTGGTGTTTGAACTTTTGAAAAATTAATTACATGTGCTAGAATATTTTTTCATAATGAAAAGAATTATGTGTTTATGACACTTTTGTTAATTTATTACGATTATTGCGTTCCGATAATTAATTCGTTTATATTTTTAATTTTAATACAATTCATTATGCAAAGATTTATTAGCTGGAAATATTTCTTTTATCAATGATTAAATGCAATATTTTATTGCAATAATTCTAATAATGTCATGTCACTTTGTAGAAGAATACGCTTTGTAAAATACAAAATCTTGTATAAAAATTTACAATTTTTCATCGTTGCAGTTACAAACGGATATTAAATATTAAATGTTTAATCGCAAAGGGTAGATACCAGAAGGTAAAAGTACTCAGAGCCATATTGAAGTAAATATGAAGCCGGAAGGGAGTATGGGGCTACATTGTGAGTGCAACAGCTTGCCGGCAGCCTTCTTCAGCTTCCTGTTTCTATAATTTATCTCTACTCTCTGTAGACATTTACCTATGTATTCTAACCGAGCGTTACAAAGTCCCTTTCTTCCACCATAATGATGGACGAAAAATTCACTGCGTTATATTTAATTAATATTACAAGGGAAATTAATATACGTACGTTTTGTGAATATAATATTAACATGTAATTATCCAATTAATTTATGTATCCTCTTTATTTATTAATGTACAAATACGCAACTATAAACCCTTTAAGAACATGACAATATCTCATCGTTTTTAAACGCGAAATCTTGCACTTTATGTCGATTTATTTCATCAGTTTTACCGAAATACGCGCAACATATTTTGTATAATTTTGTGCTTAACCGATGGTACATTAAGTAGTCAATAAGCCAAAAACAAAACCCGCCATTCACCGCTAATTATTAAACCGCCGTTGTTGGAAACATGAACAATTCTCGACATCCACCGGCAAAATCTACGCATTCGAAATGTAACGAACCAGTCGCGCGGATTTTACATGCTATCAGCATAGAGAAGATATCACCGTGTGACGAAAAATTGAATTCGCGACCGCAAGGTAATTGTTTCGGCATATCCTCGCGTGAAAAAAAAGCCCGGTCGCAAGAGATCAAAACTGAAATGCGCTCAAATTGGAACGTGCTCGAATTCACAAAGCGGTAACTTGTCGACGAAAAATTCAATTAGTCGTTGACGTTTATCAATCGCCATAGATTACAATTACCCATTTAAACTCTCGAATTCCGCGAATTTTTGTCTTCCATGGAATATATTTGCCCACGAAGGGCAGAGATAGATTCGATTTCGTCACAATTTCAGGAGTGGAATGACTTCTGTCGGACGGTGATATCTCTCGTGTATTGTCAAAAATGTTCCTCTCATCGCGCCGTGAGAAACGCAAAAACTAGAACGAACGAGGCACGAAACGTTTGTTATACCGGAGCTGCATCACGAGGGCGACTCAAAGAAAAATCGATAAATCGTCACCTTCGCGTGGCCTGGCACAATAAAAATAAAATCAAGATAAATCACTCCGAAAGAGTCTCCCCTTCTCCTTCAATCTCTCTCTCTCTCTCTCTCTTTCTCATTGCCAAAGCTGAGGGCGCCTTGCGGACGGCCGAATCGAGAACGAGTGTCTTCTCCACCTCGTTTCTTACCCCTGCTTTTTTCCCCTCCTCCTTTTCACGATAGCGCACACCGAGTAAAAATAGCGTTTCCCATCAATCACAGGGTCGACAAACCCTACCCGGACCCGCCATATTTATGTACGTCCGGATAAATAGATAAATAAAGACGAGTAGGCTCATATAATTCTCCCTGAATTTTATTTATGTACGTCCTGCAAACCACGCGAGCACGATGAAAAATGCGCGCGCGTTCGTAATTTTACTTGACTGTTGTTGTATGACTGCAACGTTGCATTTATTTCGGAGATAAAATGTCAAACATTCAGATTGTATTTTGAAACGCGCTAGTATTTGTCAGGTATCTGTCCCGGCGTAAAAATTCTCAAAAAAGCTGTGTGAGTTATATTGATCTGATAAAATAACTAGACACCGTAAGAGATTTTATAAGTTATGTGTTTATAAGTTATGATATGAAGAAATTCGAGATCATTTACTAAAAATTAATAACGTGATAAATCTTAAATAATTTCATGTTGTAATGAAAAACTATTATTAAAAAAAATTGAACAATTGAACAAAAAATGTTACCTGTTATATGTATATCATATGTCTCAGAATATGTAATATTATAGCTTGCGCAAAAAATATGTTTAATCAATGCTAAATTTTAATAAATTTTTATTTTAATTATTTGCAAAATTTATTTTAGCAAAATAATTTGGCTAAATAATCTTGCGTATCAGCTAAAGATCTGATTCTGTCATAATATCTTTTTTAAGTACTGAATTAAATTACGAGCCTCACATGGCGGATGCGATTATTCTATGCAACTTGTCGTTAGACTGTCGCCAGCCTAGAGATGAATCTTATTAAAAAGGATCCTTGCACTGCAATCAGGTTTGCTTGCATATATCGTAGGCCGAGTTTCTCTAGAAAATGCTGAGTATAAACAACCAATTACAACTACCTGCGAGGTTATCACATCGATGTGCAAGAAGCGTCCCAATCTACGTACTTCATTCATACGTACAGGAATTACACTAAACGACATCTCATTACCGAGAGCAGTATCAAATCTCGATCGACATTCCTAAATTACATATGCCAGAAAATAAATAAAGTAATATTGTAACTAGATTCTCAGACATTAACGCTATTATAAATATAAATTATCTTGCTACAGTACATAATGAAAGTAGAAATATCAGGCCCTTTTTTTCTACACAACTGGCAATATAGGTTTCGTTATTTGTGTGGAAGAGATAAAATTTTTTATTAATTTTCAATGAAAAATTGTATTAATTTCTAGCAATCAATGAAGGTTCTGTTAAAAAAACATCCTGGACCTTGTTTTCTTTTATGCGAAAGACTCAGTATCTAATGACAAGTATAGCTTTTTAAGATTCACAAAAAGGATTATCGTCCGTCATCTGGTTTACACTTAAATGTTATTTGCGAGCAATTTGGATAGATTACACAAAGTTTCCCAGATTTATATGATAATCGCGGTTTCGAATGCGATTTAATTAATCCGTATTCCGAGAGACTCTTGACTTTGCATTCACAGCGTCACCGCGAGCATCACGGCAACTGTAATGTAACTCTGTCAAGCAACTACGGTAATTAATCCAGCGGTAGGAATTACATGCTCCGAAAGGGACCGGCTAGCAAACGCGGGTGCAAGGCGGCGTGCCCGGTGTTGTACGTCGCGTCCGCGAAATCTCTCAGCGTTATATCGTCGTTACGCATTCGAGGCACGGGTGTATCACGTGTATATACGTGTGTAAAGCGGACAGTCGTATAGGACTGCTACACGGAGCGAAACTCATCGCATCGGGTGAAGCAGCAAGGTGAGCTGGTTTCCAGTGCTGGCCGGGGAGAGCCCCTCCTCGCCGGTGCTGGTTATTTAAAAGTTATAACTTATAACAGAGCGACCATTAAGCCCGCCGCTGCCCCGGCTGGCTGCATTCTGCCACGGCCTGGATATCTCTCCGTGAAAAGGCTGCATTCTGCATTCCTTACCGGCGCGCGCGCGCGCGCTCGCACGACGACACGATCGAAAGCCTGCCCAAGGAAACGTATCCGATTGCCCTTCCTGCCCGTGACAGTCGTTCGAGCTTAAATCTCTTTTCCATTCGGAGACCGATTCTTCACCACTCGTTCTGGTCCCCTTCTCGCAATCGCAAGGGAAAGACGCGATTTTTTAAGGAAAGCAACTGTAGCGAACGAGCGTAATTCCGTGCGAAAGGTTTATTTCTCTTATTTTCTCTTTCCTTGAATATATGGTCATTTAAAAATGAGAAAATAAATGAGGACATTTTGACTTTTTGTTATATTATTGAGACATTCAAATCCAGTTCCAATTGAAATCGGCTATAATTCAAAGACTTCTCTAAAACTATATTTCAAAAATTTTTCTAAAAAACAAATTTTTGAAAATATTTAGAATAGAAATATCGTACAGTTATAAAAGGTACAATGGATACTGTATATCTCAATGCTTTCGGTCTTTATGTTCTCAAAGGTTTCAAAAATTTTATTAGCTATCTACAGACACAAACATTTGGAAACGCTAGGAATACCTGAGTCGTCCATTAAATTTTGAACGCTTGGAGCAATTTATCACTCTCTTATACGCCGACGATGTTAAATGTGCACCATAGCGTGAACTTTACAGCACTATTAAGAGTCGTCAAGCTTTCGCCAAATTTTGATCATTTGTTTTCTACATGTTGAGTAGTGTTATTGACAGAAGAATAGATTTTAAAATACATCGCAGAAAGCTGCACAGTATGCTATGAAAGACTACACGATACATCTATCTTTCAACGCGAATTATTATCGATACGAAGTTTATCTTGGTCCCGTAAATGGATTTATTATATCGACAAAAACGTATTTAATCCCTCGATGGAAGCGAAACGTTTAAAATCAATTCACGTTCGAGCGATTAATCGAACACACACCGCTCTCTAAGTCCGTAATCTCTCTCGAAACATAATATTTATCTACTCTAGTATCGATAACGCTATTCATAAATCAATTCGCAGAATACTGGCTGGTTAACCGTATTAGTATCACGTTTTTCTTTTGAAAGCGATAGCATGTCTTTGCACGATCAGATAACCGGTTTTTATTCTGGATTCGACTGTGTGTACTAGACTTTATACACCACGGCACATTATCATATATTATAGTAATTAAAAACCTCAAGTAATAATTTAATCTCAGTTTTCGATAATTTGTTTCGTAATTAATCTGCTTTACAAGTAATTTGTTCACTTGAAAGGAGTTTAAGCGGTTCAGAGATGATTTTTTTTTATCTGCTTCGTTATAAAAAAAGGTACTTATCATTGATTGAAGATTAATTAACGACATTAATTGGCAGTGCACGGTATAATTTTAGAATGCTTTCCTCAATGCCATTCCCACAATTACTCACAGCAATATGCTCAACAATGTCCCAATATGTGGGTCATCCTCGCGGAATTGCGAAAAGGGAACATGAAGATTATTCATTTTGCACTTCCTGCATTTCAAAGAAAATAAGTGTGCATTCGAGAAGAACTCGCCAAGGGAAATAATAAAGAAACAAAGCATATCTGGAAAGAATATATCTAGGA
Source organism: Tetramorium alpestre (assembly GCA_021460005.1). Lineage (NCBI taxonomy): Eukaryota > Metazoa > Arthropoda > Insecta > Hymenoptera > Formicidae > Tetramorium > Tetramorium alpestre. The sequence goes on along the minus strand of JAJVSH010000060.1, from coordinate 909,177 downwards.
GCTACAACAATATTCGCCGATAGACATTACAAGGAATGACGTTGACGCGATTTTATGAAATTCAACAGCGCCGTCGGTCGATAAATATGTTAATCCAAAAAGCACGAGCTCACCCCGCCGAGAAAACGCAAAGAAACTCGAGGGATGATTAAAGCGGAGGAGATTCGAACGCGGCATCCCTAACGCCCCGAGACAGACGGAGAGCGTTGCAGGAAGTATAACGAGTAAGCCTGTTTCATTATACCGCCGTCCGTGCGGGAAAAAACTCGCAAAGGAAGAGGAGGAGCAGGTAGACTTAAGGGTGGTCGAGGGTAAAAGTATCGCAGGCCATATCTTCTGACCGGGTATACTTGATCGAGACCAACGCGAGGGGGGAAAAAAAAGGAAGGAAAGAGAAGAAAAACGCCACAATGGCCAGTGATGATATTATGTGTTGAGTCATCTTGCGCGCGTCTCTCTCGAATGGAAAAGCGATATCTAACATCGAGAAAGAAAAGAGGCAAGCGCGCCGTTCATACACTTGTTTTGCATACCGTGTAAACGATGTTCCTCTTCATTCTCTCTTTTCCACATTCTCGCTCGTTTAGTTGCTCCATTGTCAGTTAATTTTCTTTCAAGCGACGGAGTGAGAAGGGCGAGGAGAAAAATCGGAAAGAGCTACACGTTCGGACACGTTCGGAAATGAACGAGCAAATGAATGAATGAATAATGAATATTCCGAGGGCTCGCTCTTTTAAGAGACAACGTAGACAACGGAATAAATTGGCGTGTCGAATACGAGCGGAACGATCGAGCGATGACAGCGCATTCCTTTTTGGAAACTCTACAGCTATGTGCCGAATGCGTTAACTTTGTCGGAAAAGAATTTTGGGCGTGGAGGATAATGAAGAAAACAAGTGAAACTAGAAGGGTTTCATTACGTATGTAACTATGCAAAGCGTCTAATTACTTGCGCTTTTGTAACGATATTACTGTACGAATAATTAAAAAATATATTTATAGGAATGTCATCGAATTAATAATTCTCGAATACGATAAAATAATGTGAACCACGATTTTTAATCCCATCCATCGGATGATTAATTATTGTTTCGACGTAATAACATCATGAGAAAGACGTTATGAAATATAATTAATCAGGCCTTCATTTCCTTTACAATGTATTTCATGTTAGATTTTCTCATCGATTTATGTTAATTATTATTATTGCGTAACGTACACCTACTTCTGCAAAAAGAAAACTTAATTTTATCTATATCCTTGCGAATTGAAAAAAAAATTGATCTCTCACGGAAGCGGATCCTTGGGAAAGAATCTATCGATCGTAAAAGCTTCCCGACAGTCTCGCTCACTTCTGTAGACCACCGGACGCGCGACGTATTAACTACATGTCAAACAGAGTTTTTACGATCCCGTTAATGCGTTGCCTTGCATTTAGCATGGGGGTACGAATATCGTTGAACCGGGGCTACGAGAATGATGGACAAGGTTAAACACAGGGTAATGATTGGTCCGGATTAGTTTTAATGGTCGCGAGACGCAAGATGTGTCTGTTCGCATCACATGTTTGGAAACTGTCAACCGGAATTCTCTTAAATTAGCCAGAAATCCGATTATATTTCATATTGTGTTATCCAATTTATAAAATGATTTGCTAAGTTAACCAAAAAAATCATAAGGATAATAAATAAATAAAAACAAATACACACAAATATTTCTGTAAGAAACTTCAAATTATTTTTGAACGAAGTTTCTAACGATAATTTGTTTCGAACGCGAACGTGTCAATAAAAAAAAGAAATAAAACACGATGTTAACAGAATACTAATTGCCAAACAACCTTGCCACTATTAATTACCAACTACTCGTAGGTAGTTCGCGAATAATAAGCCGTGGGATAAAAGAACGAAGGGTTGGGGGAGAAAAAGAAGAGAGAAACGAGCGCATTAATTATCCTGCGTCGCATAGCTATACTTTAGCATAGCGAACCCTACAAATATTCACGCAAACAGTGCCATAACTATAATTTCTATAATAATCGAACATGTACAATATTTTTTATACTATGTGCAAAATTGTATATGTATAGAGCTTCTATATTCATCATGAAACATTAACGTAATTGTTGTATTTATAAGCGAGATAGATAAAAATCAGAATTTGATACAGAAACGTATCAAATTTAAAGCAGTCTATCAAATTGAAATTTATTAATTCAAGTTTTTCTGTTATTTAAATCTTAACGCTTGAAATCTAGAAGACTTCCTGTGCGTTGTCGAGATATGACGCGAATTGCGCGATTATTATAAACTTTTTATTTTATCGGGCAATAAGATTACGGTCCTGATGTATCAACGTGACACGAGGACACGTGTCTACCCGCACGTGTGCTACAGTTGTCGCGATAAAACATAAAACGGACGCCTTGGCGCTTTTTTCCTTCCCCAGATTGTCTCCGTGTCTCGCCCTCTCCGCTGCTTTTTCGTCCTCGCGAATCCGACGGGACCCACACGCCGCTTTTGCTTTCATCTCACCGAGAAACGCGCCCGTATCTGTGTAAAGCAGTCAGAATGATAACGAAGATAAATCACTCGGAACGGCGGTTCCTCACGGTAGCGAATTTGAGAAGGTGCGACAAATTAACCGCATTTACAAAGTTGCCGTATTAATAACTTAATTCAACCGCATTTGAGCGTCATGGGTGCCTTACACCTACGTTCGGACATATCTTTACGGTGGACATATCTCGTATCGATGTATTGATATTGATTGTGAGAAATAAATCGTGATTGCTTGTGTCAGGCTTTTCCGATTTTTTCAACGATTCGAAACCAAATGACGCGGCTGCATAATAATTGTAAAATTAACATATAGAATTAAATGTACGCGACCGTAAAAAAAATGTTTTTGCCTACCTACGTAGGTCTGATATCGCAGTATGCAGTAATGCTGGCGATGCGTAAACGCCGCTTATCTTGCGCTCGTGCGAGCAGATACGCCGGCATTCTCTCGGGACTGATAAACGTGTTTGATTGCGGCGCAGATAGCGGAGTCGCGGATTTCGCGGGTAGCGCGACGCGAATACGAGTGCCTTCGCAAATACGGAGATTTTCCACTGTGCACCGCCGGTGGACGAGTGGGTACATACATAAGAGCGGCTTGTCATTGGCCGCCGCCATTAACACTTCTCCGCGAGTTCTAAAGGTCCATAAATTAAAACGAATTCGCCGTACACAAAACGTGCTAATGAAGCCGCGGGAGGGATGTACGGAGTTAACACTATTGTTTCGTTTTTTTTTTTCTACTGCCCGTCTCGCAGTCGATCAACGCGTTAAACGCAGCGGAAAATGATCTTGCTATTCACACCGTACGTTGAATATTGTAGAAAAGATTTGATTTAATATCAACACATTTGATATCAACACAGAAATCTCATTAAGCGTCAAATATTCTTTTAACTAGAAATTTTTCTCGTCAATATTTCAATACATCTATTATCTACTAAGTTATTATTTGGATAAAAACAGGTCTTAATTATGTAAAGATTTAAAAAAAATGGTGCGATAAATGACAAGAGGCTGTTCTTTAGATAACTCCAAATGGATTTTACTTTGACAGAATCTTAATTCACGATTCAATAATCGAAAACGTTCAAAGTAACTAATAAGCAATTACGTGCCATTGTCGCGAGAGAACCTGAGCTCGTCGAGAGGAAAGCATACATCAACGAACACAAGGAAACGTAATCACGGTCGCGCGGCATCGTTGATTTTTAGCGCAAGAATGTCCTTTGGAATTTTATTCATTTCTCTCGGCCGTTCGGACTCCATTGGAGAAGTTCTCTCCACCCCTAAACGAACAAAGCGCATAATTCATCGGCCATAAATCCACCGGCGGTCACGTCGCGGTCCTCGCAAATCAGCTCGCCGAAGTTCGCGAAATAAATTGCGATTCCACGCGGATTGTTGGAATTTATGATTATGACGCTCCTATGCCGGTGCCGGTACCTCTCTTACCTTTCAATTCATTGTCACCTCAATGATTATTTTGCGTAATAAAAGGCAAACAAGAGTAATGTTATTTTAATTCTTCAGTGACGTGCGTGCAAATATTACAAAAAACAGTTCAATCTTTTCAACAAAAAAAAAATCTCTACAAATTCTTAAGAATGTTTACAAGAATATGTTTACGTGAATAATAAGAGACTAAAATTTTACAATATAATGTGATTCGCTTTTTAAAAAGATAAAAGAATATATTTGTAAATTACAATTCATTGAAAAATAGCATTTGAAAGATTTTGTACAGATTGAAAGATCACGCGATTACAGAAATAGCAAATGAAAACTTTAATCATTATGTAGTGTGACGTAAATAAGTTGAAAGCGTAAGCTTTGAGGCGGAAACCCCGAAAATGTGACGAGAGTGAAAAGTAAAGTTGACGAAAGAAAGAGCTTTGCTAATGGCGCGTCTTCCATCGGAGTTCTGCTTGATTTTGTCGTGGCTTTTATGTCCTAACGCTTCGTCCCCTACACAATACATTTCCTCCCCTTTAAAGTAATTCGTCCTTTTTCCCCGTAAAAGCGCTGCATTTTAAATCGCGTCAAGAACTCGTCAGGATTTCCGAGTATCGTCGAGACGAGAAAAAAACGTAAGAAAAACGGCGCAAATAAACCTAAACGATTGCTCCAGAATTATAACAACATTCCATGATTATAAACATTTAATTATACAATTAGATCATACAATCATATAGCATAATTTTTTTAAAAAATTCCAATCTTTAAGTAATTTCCATGTATTAAATTATTTCACGATCGAATTCCGCGATATTTATATTCTCTATTTTTCGTTTAATTTGGCGTTACAAAATGCTTTTACCATACAATCAACAATATAACAGATTGCTTGACGCAATTGACGTGTGTGATAACTTGTCGAGGAATGCAACATCAATTTTGTGCTCAAGCTCAGAAGAAACGAAGTTCTTTTCGTTACGATGAGACAATTACTGAAAAATAATCTCAGAAATGTTCCTCGCTTCATTACGGCTGTATAAACTACCTAACGCTAATCGTCTTTTTATAGACCACGTTTAAAATCCTCCATTGAAAAAAATTTTCCACGGCTCAACAGCTGGCGCTCGATAATTGCCGACTCCGAAAAAAAATGAGGCGTGCTGCATCAAAGGTAACGTTCAATAGCCTGCGTATGCCGTAATTACTGACCGACCAGCTAATAGTAGCCTATCATTATCTATCTTATGTCTATCCTTCCTACTCGATAACGCACGATATGCGGTCCCTAGTAAATTTCCTTCGATTGAATTGCGTTTGTTAGGCGTAATCATCGATCGCAAAACTCAATGTACGAGTGACAGGGTTTAAACAACTTTTCGAAATACTTAAATGTCGTGAAACTTGTACAATGCTTATAGATACGTATAATTCGGTATATCCTGTTTTATAAATCAATAATTGCGTATTGTATATAACCCTTAATCTTCTGTAATATCCATTTCTATTAATAAATTAACTTTAATCTCCATTTAACTTTCTTTTCATCTTTTTCTAATTCTAAAAATTGGAAAATAAGAATAAATGTATTAAAATTGGAATAGAATGGGATGTAACGATAAACCAGGACTTTAAATTTAATAAAATTCGCTTTTCAATTATTTCTATCATTTCCAGAGAAAATTCAACCTAACAATCTCTAAAGATTTATTATCGAAAAGTCGAATTAAGAGGTATGAAATATTTGAGATATTTTAGAATCATGCGATTATAAATATATAAACGCAATTTATTTTTTCTTATTTGGCTATTTAGAACCAGCATTGCAAAAAAATTTGCATAGATTATTATAATTAAAAGGGAAAATCCACAGAATCGGAATCCGATTCCTTTGTGGACTGTCGTCGAAAAATGCGTGCGGCGAATGAAGGAGAGAAAGAGAGATAAAGCAATTCGGCATTTGCCTTGTGATCGGCCAATCACTCCGCGAGGATTTCACAGTCGCTGAAAGGCCAAACCAGTTCGATATGGCAGGCGAATATTCGCAAGGCACAGGACCTGCTCGTTCCGCTGAATAAATTCAACTTTGATGTCCCAATCATCGCGCGCCAACCTCGTAATTAAAATCGAATTTTCTGGATGAATCGGGGAAGAGCGAATCGATTTCGCTTCGATCGGTGGGAGCGAGAGAGAGAGAAAAGGAATGTGTCTCGGCCGAAAACCCTTGGCACTCGTGCGAACCGGATTCTGGGAAGTCTTAAAAGCAGTCGCCGACTCTTTCTAGCTCTTTCTTTTTCTCTCCCCCTTGCGATGCGGGGCTGCGCTACGTATCGTCGCGGTTATTTTTGCGGGATAACGAATTGCAGGGGCACGTCGTGTATCACATTACGAGCGGCTCTTGATTTCCACGGTTAACGCGTCTCCGCGACACCCGTTCTCGTCACTTCGCTACGTGATAAAGAAGCTCTTCCGAAATTCGTAAAAAACATAACATTTTCCCCGCGTTCCGCTTTGGTGATTTTGGAGAGAGTCCTACAGAAATCTTCATTTTCCCCGACGTCGCCAAGACGACCGCTTTAATTTCATCTCACGTTAATTCAATTATTCGACGATCGAGCTGCGACTCGAAAATCTAAAGCTGCTTGACGCGTCTCGTTCAATCGCTCCAGATCGCAAAATGAGATCGGAGACGATCACCGATAACCAGATAATGTGATAACCTAATAATGATAAGGTCTACGCCGATAAATCAAGCTCAATATCCAGGTGTAAAAACGTCTAATTCGTCGAAAAAGTGTTACGCGCGCTTACATAAATACATAAAATACAGGCTGACAAACATAAAATCGGCCTCAAACGTAAAATACAGTTTCATTTAACACTGTGCTGTACATTTGAGTTACACTTGATATGAAAGATAAACATATTTTTAATTTAAAAAGACTTCAATTTTAACAATTTATACATTATTGTCAGCTCCGTTTTATTATTATAAAACAACTTTAAATTAACTTGAAATTATATTTTGTTCAGAGCCGATTTTATGCGCGCCATCCTATACGACCTCATCTCCGGGGGGTGAATTAAGATTGACGTGAAGTCGTTAACTGCGGATATCAAGAGCTCGCTGTCGCTTTACGAGCCTCCGTCGTTCGTAAGGAGCATCGGTCTAAACGAATCGGTCCCCCAAGCGCGTTCGTTCGTATTCCGTACGTTAAAGCGCTGAACGCGGCCGCGCAGCTTCCGATCAGGATCGAACACAATCCTTTTCCCCGCCGAACGAAAGTTTCGCTCTTTGCCGAGTTCTTTCCCGCCTTTCTCTCCCGATTTTTTCAACTACTTCAATGCTACATACGGCAATACGGAGGAAGCGCGCCGCAAAAGGTACGAGTACAATCGCGGAATGGGGAATGCAATTTCTTTTGTGTGAAACACTCGAAAATGCTAGTCGCGTGAGTTCGCCTCCTTCGGGACACCGTCGAATTCGTTAACCACGAGAGCTCATCCTCGCCTTACGAGCTCCGTCGTAAAGTGGCCGTAAAGTGCATCGATAAATGAATCGATTCCCCGAGCGCGTCGCCCGTTCGTTATTCCGCACGGTAAAGCGCCGAATGCGGCCGCGCGACGATCAGGGGATCGATTCGGTATCTTTTAAAAGAGTGAAAGTGTGAAAACTAGACGTTGTCCACGGAAATTACAAATATCCTAGTAAATCTGCTCATTTTTCACATTTTCACTCTTTTAAAAGATACCGAATCGAATCCTCACGCTTATCGAACGAAAGTTTCGCTCTTTACCGCGTTCTTTCTCTCTCGTCCTTTTCCCAGCATTCTCTCAACTGCTCAACCGGTGCTACTGACTTCAATATGGACGAAGCGCGAGCGCACTTGACGCGCAACGCGAGACGCGATACAATACGAACGGCGATTTCGCGCGCAGAACTTTCCAACTTTGCGTGAAACAATTGAAAAACGCTACTCACATGAGATCGCCTCCTTCGGGATGTCGCTGAGCGGGAAGCCCTGCGCCTCGAAGACCGGCCTGACACTGTCGCACTTGAGCCCGGCGGCGTTCACCGTCGTCGTCGCGACGAACGTCGCGACGATGAGAATCCACACAGTCGTCATTGTACTCGTCGACATCCTCGCGACTCGTCGTCCTGCGGGAAACGAGGGAAGCGAAGCGGATGCGGGACGAAACGCGCGCGATTGAAAGGCGGCGAAAGGAAGACGAAAGGAGACACGCTACGATCTCGACACTGCTGCTGCTACTCGCGATGACGGCGTGCGGTCGTTGCCGGCGGCGGCGGGACGGACGCGACGACACTTACGCGACGACTCGTGCATTCGCGAACGCATCCGCGCGCGCGCGGGTCTCCTCTCGCGNAAGTCGCAAGCCTCGTTGACAGAGGACCGGCGGGTTATTATTCCTCGTGGCACCGGATCGGGCGAACTGACGAACCGTAGATACGTATCGCGAGACACTCCGAAGCAAATACCGACCTCTCCGCCGGCGCGAGACGCACTGACTGTAGCCAGTAGCGTGGAGTGAAATGTGCGCGGAGCAGCGCTGGCAAATGGCGCGCTTGCGCTAGACGGTAACAGGTTTGAAACGGCCAATGCCGGCAACCCGCAGGTGGCGCGCCAGGGGCGCCAACGGCGCGGCGAGAACACACCGTTTGAACGTGTCGATAACGTCGTACGATTATATTATCAACTGTCTGTAACACTGCAAAGTGTGGTTGATGATAGGTTAATTTTTGCTCTTTGTTTGAAGAAAAAGAATAAATTATGTTTTAATTAAATTGTAAAAGAAAGAAGAATGACATAAGTCTCATTTGTCTTTACTTTAATTCCTTCGCGCATAAAACGTATCTTGTTAAGAGAAAATGTCATATATGTATGTTACTTATTAATATGTGTCATTTGAATTATTCATCATTTTCTGATATACATATATAACTAAGCTAAAATTAAATTTTAAATTATGTAAATTTTTAATCACTTTTAAAATTCATGATAGATATTATATTATTAAATTGTAAATTCACATATTTATATACATATAATAATAATCTATGATGAATGCCCGACAAATTTTATATTAAAGAAAATATTCATCGATATCCTAATGTCAGCATATAAAATTCACATTCCACGCGAATTATATATAATTAATAACAAAGGAAATATTTTTAATATTTTTAGAACATTTTATTTTTCTGTTTTAATATTGTTATAATTTCTTTCTCTTACGTAAAATTATTCTATATTATAATAAAAATGTATAATTATAAAGAGACATACATAAAAATATGTATATCAAAAAGTATTTTTATTCTATAATTGCCTCTTTAATTCTTCTTTTTCTCCTGCTTTCTCTCTTTCTCCCTTTTTTTAATATTAACTGATACTATTTAAATATATTTGCAAATAAAATACATATATAATAATTCAAGATTAAAATTAATTTGGATGCGCGCAGTTTAGAATAAGTATAGCTTAAATGAGTTTTATTACGAAATATAAAAGACAAGAAAAAAATTTGCTGTAAGAAATTATTATATTAAATTATATTATATTTTGATCACAAATTAGATTATACCAAATTACAAAAACAAACAATATATTCGCTATTTCTATAATATTATTTTGAAGAGATAGGAGAAAGAAATCGGAGATTAACGAGTTTCTACTTCGATATCGAATATCTGCGTCATAACAATTACGTGTCTTTTCTCATCTTTATATAAATGTATAATTTATAATTTTTATATAAATTTATAATTAATAATGGATTATATCATTGTACTATACCACTGTTAACACAAAGATAACATACAGAAAGAATTCCGCTAACGAGAGATCAATTATCAGATCTAAAATAAAAATAATGGCTGCATAATTGCGATATCAAAATTACAATGCTATTCGCACTTGCGAATATATAAACTTTGGAGGTAAAACTAACGAGATCTCACTCATTAAAGGCTCATTACGTTCTAGATAGAATAGCAGGTGCGCATTAGCCACAATGTCGGTAATGCATATGCAATGGCAAACCGTTGAAATTACATTCTCGTTAGATTGTATTTTGTCAGAAAGTTATTCATTTTAACGTAAAACTGCATATTGAACTTTCTATTGACCCATATGTTATTTTATTTCAATAAAAATCTATTGCCGATTGATATAATCCGGCATACGAGTATCAAGTATATGTATATATCATCGACATGCAAAATAAAATACGAATACTCATCGTCAAAAGCTGATGAAAATCTTATTTACACACACAAAGTTGTAAAAAAATATATATCAGTGCACACAAAAAATTCGTGTGCTTTTAAAAACATATTAAATTCGATAATTTCTATTAGTTCCAGGATTATTTACTCGATATTAAGGCACGAAAATAACGGCACTTTGATTATTATTTAATTCATTTTAAATTCTCTCATAATTGACTGACTCACTAATTATGGAAATCAACAAATATAACAGTGTGATTTTTCATTTTTCGAAATCACATAAAATAAAATTGAAATATTTAAATTGTTTTTTTCTTTTTTCATTGCACAGTTATTATAATGAAAGATTGCTATTTATCTATGTAAAATTTTGACAAATAAAAATCCAACAGATTGCTAAATTATTCGCCTACATATATGTGATGGTGCTGTGACACAAGGGGCAGGCGTTTATGTTAACAACGTCGCGTTCCGTTGCAACGTGATGTCGACAAACGGTGCAGATCCATGCGATGCTGAGATCCATCAGCGGTTTGCCCGAAACAATACAAGCCGGGAATCTGGTCGAGCAATTCGGGCACGAGAGACACCAGTCGGGTACCAGGGTCTCGCAATTGACGCACTCTGCCTTGTTGTTGCGGGAGTCCTTCGGAGTATGCTTCGTGAAGATGTCCACCGCCAGTTCCTCATATTCCTCTTTCTTAGCTTCCGAAATCGACTCGAGTCCTTCCAATTTTATGAAGGCCTTCGAGCAGGTAGCAAATCCGTGATTAACGGCGCTTGATAACGCCAATAGACAGTAAATCTCTTCTACTTCCAGTATGTCTTCGTAATCTCTCAGTCGCAGGGCGGTTTTCATCGCACCATCGAAATTGCCGTCGTATAACTGTCTATGCGCAAGTAGAAGAAAGTGATACGCCTCAGCGCCCCGCCAGGCGTTTTCTATAATCTTTCTATCTTCATTATTTTCACTAAGACCCATGACGACATTACTGCGACCGCCTTTTATCGCCGGAACGCTATTGATATGATCCTCGATCAACAAGGCCGCCAAGACGTATATCTTTTTTACGCGCAGGGGATGCGATTTGGTCCTGGCTTGCTCCTCGGCGAGATGAAGCAATAATTTAGCCGCTTCTAGATTATAGTTGGCCTTCTTGTACAACTCAATCGCTTGTAGACGTTTGCCGTTTGATAACAAATGATTGGCGTATTTGTTCAGCAACTCGCCGATTTGTGCCATCTTGTAAGTCTTTGCTAGATCGACAGCTTGGTCCCAATGATTCAAACGCACGCACGTATCCACGGCTAGCTTTACGTCTCCGTATTTAATATAAGCTGCCACCGCCTGCGAGCACATTCCCACCGAAGCCAGCATCCTCGCCACAGTCTTTAAAATGGGACTTTTATCCGGTAGCTGGTCCACGGTTGTTGCTAACTGAATGAAATCTTCCAGTTTGTAATAGCATTGAATGAGTCGTTCCAAATTCCTACCTTTCTCGTAGTATTCTTTCGCATTTTCCCAGTTCTGCCTCTCGGCGAAGTGATCGCCGATCTTGTTGTACGCGTGCTCCATTTGCTTGTCTGAGCCGCCAATGCCCATCTTCATCAACTGCACGACTCGAAAGTAATCGCCCAGCTTTTGGCGTAGCGCGACCGCCAAGTCTCTCCTATCCATGTCCAAATAAAGCTTTTCAGCCTCATCGTAATTGCCGAGAAAAGCGGCGACCTCGGCCTTCTTCAGCTGATCATTGTGCACGTTCTGCAGACGCTTGATAAACTGTATACCCAGGTAATCTGTACAACGCACCATAGCGTTCTCCGCTGTTTCCAGGTCCAGCTTCGTCAACGCCGACTCGGCCAATAAACGCCAGAGACGCGGATGCGGATTGTCCTGGATGAAATTGTTAGTCTCTTTCAGACCGACCTTGGCCAGCAGCTCCCTTGTATCTCTCAAAGATTTTACTTCCAAATCCACGATCAAGTCCTTTCGCGTTTCGTCGGACATCACCATGAGATCATCCAATAGAACGCAACGTATCTCCAAGTCTTGGAATGAACAGATATATCCAGAGCAAGCTATAGGCTCTTCGGGGTCGACTCCTCTCAGAACATACATTCTAGTTTTCTCCATGATCGCCAGAAGCGAGGGATTATCCCGTGCCCAACACATGGCCCACACGTCCTTCCTCTCAAACTTGGATATATCCTCGCCCGTGTCTCCGTCTCGTGAATCGGGCTTCTGTGAATCTAGATCCAGCATAGTGAGTATACCGTTAGCATCCAGAATGGAAACACGCGTGGAGTCGCAGTTGATGGCGATTTTATGTAATCTACACGCGGTATTATATCGATTCACGAGCGTTATCTGCGGCAGAGAATACCGCTGAATCATTCCCGAGTCCCGGCCGACCAGAAGAACCTTTTCGGTGGCGCAGACGCAGCAGATCGGATCCATCGTGGCCTTTGTGCTGATGGGAGTCTCAAACGCACCATCCTTATCCAAATCCTGGATCACCTCAGTCACGCCGGTCGGCGTCTCGTCCACGTGATAGATCTTGTATTTGCGCATTCTGCTCGGGTACAGCGTCGAGTTGCGAGGCGAGCGGTAATTCCATACTAGGAAATTATTCTTAGACGCAGCCACAACCATGTTAGCGGTCATAGTAAGATACAGCGGTTCTAAATCCAGAAACTTGGAGTCTATCGGCGTGGCGATGGTGTTGCAAACGAGGAGGGCAAATTGCTCGGAGACCTGAACGGGATCGTTCCTCACGGAGAGCACGCAGTGCTCCCCGTATGAAGCCATTGATATCAAGGATCTCACGTACTTGGTGCAACATGTGTTGCTGCTCGTGTTCCAGAACGTCACGCAGGTGCCGTCCTTGCCAATCTTCTCGTTTGTGAAAACGACTGTGTTGCTAAAGTACGTCCATTTATAATCCAGACGGATGTTCGCAAAAAATATATGAGAGTCGACGGACAAGGCGACCCGGAGGGAACCTTTCTCCCAGGTGCAACACGTTACCTCCCGTCCTGGTATCTTCAGGGTCCTCATGTGCTCGCCGAACGGCGTGTAAAACTGTATAACGTTCATATCCTTGGTCTCCCCGTTATTGAGCATCGGCATCATGCCTGTTATCGCCAGGAGTGAGCCGCAACTATTCCAGTTGCACCAGGAGGCAGTCACCCCGGTTTCTATCATAATCGGATTGTCGTCGCTGGTATCCCGCATCAATAGTATTCTACCGTTGCGATAGCAGATAGCTAGAGTAGGACAGTCCATGGCGACGTAACCGTTTCTTCCATCGTACCATTGTAGCGCCACTATGGTTTGATAAAGGGAGGTATTCACCGAAGGAATGTTTATCTTCGTCAGGAATACGCCCTGATTGTTGTAGAGATGAAGCTCTCCGTTCTTCAAACCGAACAGAAGCAATTTGCCGTCCGGGGACCACTGCACGGCAGAGAGGGACACGTTTTTCAATTCTTTACCCCAGATTCTGTTGCCGTCGACGGATCCGACGATCACAGCTCCATCCTCGTAGACTATGCATATTTTCTGGCCGTCGGAGCTCCATGCCATGCCTCTCACTACGGACTTGTTGCGATTGTTTATCATTTCCTCGTACCATGAGCCCTTGTACAGCATCCAGACGATAATAACTCCATTCTGATCGCTCGAGGTCAGCTTCTGATGCTCCTCGTTCCACGTCACTACTTGAACGTGTCCGTTGTGGCCCTCCAGAGGCTGATTCATGCTCAGATTACTCGCTGCGGCCAAACCTCGAGATTTTCCGCCGCTTTGCGATCCATTGACGCTGGAATCGACTCGTAACACCTTCAAAAGACCATCTTCTCCTCCCACTGCAATATATCCGTCCTTTTGATTCCATGCTATGCAGTTTAATCGAAAGTTGTTTGGTATGGAGATCTTCTTGCTCAGGTAAACAAACATTGTTGATTTGTGTCAGTCTCCTTGAGGATTCTTCGCAGAACTGAGGTAAAGCTCTGAAAAAACAAAGTATTTGATTTATTCAGACTGTAAATCTAACGGGATAAAAGTATGTCAGATAAACGAGTTTGCAACGAGAGGGCAAAAGCCAGGAATCAAGAGGCACATTTTTATTAAATTCAACAATTTTCTTTCACACTGTTCGCATAACTGTAAAGAAAACAAGTACCGTGTTTTATTGCCGGGAGTAACATTCGAAATAAGCTGTCAAAGCTGTCACGTTTCTGTAAACACCTGTCAAGTTTACCCTAGCAACGAGAACGATGTACATAGCAACGCCGAAACCGCGCGCCATCTCATAGGTTTGGTTTAAACTCGTACAATCTTATGACGATGCTCGAGGTTTAGCATCGATCGGATTGCATTTCCTGCATTCATGAATCCGCAGCCACTAACTTTGTTTTTTTAGGTTATATGTAAATATTTGTAAAAAAATTATTTTTTAAAGCATTAAAGATAAATTTGCAGTATAACGCTTTCTCTTCTTGTTCTCTGCTATAATTTAAGCTTTATAAAAGCTTTGTGCTTTTAATTAAAACAAAGAATAATTGGAAAAGATACATTGATGTTGGTGACAATCAAATAATTAAATTATAAAGTTGGGAGCAATAAACTTTTATATATAAATAAATTATCATCTTTCTATTTAATAAATAAACAAATTATAATTTTCCTTATTTTCTTACTGTAAAAAAATAAATAATCATGAGTGGCAAATTTCATTTTAGAATTCTACAAATTAAAATAGACAAATTCTAAAAATTTTTAAAAAATCAAAGATAAAAGTATTATATTGCAGGTTTAGTGTGTTATATATTTTAAAACAGTTTAAATTTTTCAAGCATATTTTATTCTTTAATTTTGCTAGAATTCTATAGAAAATTATCCAATCATCGTGAAGCAGAATCGAAGATATTGCGAGTTATCTGTTGGGAATCTTCGAGAACATTCGGCTACATAGTTCAATATACGCATTTCATGCACATAGAGGCGCTAGCGGACGGATTCGTATCAAAAGATTCAAGAAGCTTCAACTGCGGAGTAATGCAGCGGCAGAGTACGAATCTAACGTATATACAGCTTCACCACTTCCTGGCGCTGCACGATATCGCTCGACGTTAGCTCGACATCGATTCCCAGCCGAAAGGAAAGCTGACGGACTCACAATGAGGAAATCTCACGATCGCTAAGCTGTGTCTTTTATTCGTGAAACCCCGAAGCGTAATATGCATAACGACTCTGCCGCGAGACAAGGAATTTCGAAGCATGATTCTAAGACATGGGAAGTCCCGATAGGTTAGGACTTTCACCCGTAAGTGTCGAAGTACCGCAATTTCTTTGGAATCTCGTTTTTACGCAATTTAATATTTCGCTCGAGTATGAGATTAAGAGGACGATGATTTTATCTGATCAGTGAGAGATGACAGAACGGCAATAACATTTTATAGGTGCAGATTGGCTTGTACTCTAGTGGACGAGCGTCTCGTTAGACGAAATTACATGAGGCGAGTAAAATGATGCACTATAGCAAATGGTTTCAACATCAACCGTTATCGAATCATCAGTGCTGCGCGCAGTATATCGATGTGATGCCATCCTACCAAAATCACGATCACGAGCGTCATCAGATAACTGAGGAGGAAACCGACCAGACTGGCGAAGAGGCGCATGACGCGATGACGCCCGCTACTTCTGGCGAACGTAGCTCCAGTGCTGATCTATTCCGATTGGAATTTGCGGCATCTCAATGGTCAAAGCTGGTCACCAATGCAGAGGGTCTGTTTACAAAGCTCATGACCAGTAACATCTTGCCACACACTGATCAGGATCAAATTGAGCAATGGCTGTGCATGAAGCAAGAGTACGAGGAATGTATAACCAGTGACGAAACCACCAGTTTGCAGGGATACCCGGAGAATACTAGAAGATCGTTGGAACGCATCGAGGAAGTAACCGAGACTGACGAGAAAACGGACGAATCTGGTAATCAAACGAAACTTAATCGCAATTGTACCTCCAGTTCGGAGAGCGACCTGTCCGAAGTTGATGACGATGAAGATGAGGACGAAGAGGACGAGGAGGACGACGATCAAAGCGACGTGAGTTCGGAAAATCCAGATTTTCTAGAGAAACTGGACGAATGCATGAATAAATTTAAGATAGAAACAGATGGGATTGTCGATTCTACAAAGGACGATTTCAGAGAAGCGAACATTCAGGTCATATCTCCAATGACGAGATCCGTAAATAATAATTATGTACCGGTGTCTCGTCCTGTACCGACAAGAAATCCGAATTCCAGGAGAAACTCAATGCTGCCTGGTTCTGATATGTGCAATGAAGTATTAGCTTTTAACGACAGCCTAAAACCTTGCCAAAATCAAATCCTTGAAAATCGTATCCCAGAATATATCAATCCGTACGTATTGAATAATCGCGAATCTGAAATAAATATTAATGATAATATCACTAATGATAATTTCATTCCGATACAAAATGACAATTCGCTTGATTTGTTGCTCGACGCCCTCAAGAATACGGAAATATCCGAACCTATCAAAGAATTGAAAGCTCTAACGTTAAACAATGAGGCAAAACAATCGCAAGTGAAGAAAATTCAATCAAATTTGGACGGAGCGCATAAACGTATCGAAGAACTGCAGACAACAATTAAGATTAAACAGCGTTTTATAGCAGATATGATAAAGAATTCCGACACACGATGTAGCGCAAAGCAGAGGTTCCAACGTAAACGTAGTAAACTGGAAGAGGAATATTACAACACGAGGACACAATTAGCACAAGCCGAGAATGCATCTATGTACAAAGATCCTGAGGATCATGATGAAAAGACATACAAGAAAAACATTGAATCCATAAAAAACGCAGCGATACATTATGAGAAAAAATTGATGGACATAGATATGATAAGACAAATAGCGGGCGACTCTGCGAAGAAAGTTTTAGAGTTGGAAGCCTCGTTAAATACGTCGAAGAAGCAAATGGACAAATTGAAACGCCAATTAAAGAAAGAAGAGGAACGTAAAAAGCAATTGGAAGACGAATTGGCAAAAGATCAGCAGAAAATTCGTGAACTTGAGGAGAAATATAATTTAACTGCATCCAAATTGAAGGAAATGCAATCGGAGAGCGAAGATGAAAAATATAATATGAAATCGAAGACTGATTGCTCGGATAAGATGAAGAATCTGTTGGACGTTAATGCAAGGATATCTCACTTGGATCACGTTCTGAAAGAGAAATCTATGGATCTGGAAAGAACCGCGGACATGGATGAGAAGGAAGCATTACGGCACGAGATTAGGAATTTGAGACGCACTCGAGACTGTTTGGTGGACGAGAAATGCGATTTAGACGAGAAATTCCAAAAGGAGAGAACCTTGACGACGGTCGAGGAACGTAAACTACTTGAATGCGGTGAGACTATCGAAGCTATCGATGCGATGATCGAACACAAGAATGAGATGATTTGTGGACGGAAGGATTTTGATGAGAATCAATCCCAACGCGAGAAAGGTGAAAGAATGCTGACAGAACGCTTGAAGAAACTCTCTCACGGTGAAATAATAACGTTATTTATGAAATATTTCCGTAAGGTGATCGACTTGAAGGAAAGTTCAAAGAATTTGGAGATTCAGATAACCGAACTCGAGGCTCACATTACGAATCAGGATTGGCGGCTGATGGAAGCTGAGAAACGAATGATCTTGATGCAGAGACAGTACGAAGACAAGCTACATCACGTATTTAGACACTTTGCAGAGGAAACGAGCAGCTCCGGTTATGAACGATTGGATAAAGATTCCGAGCTTGTGAAATTCAAAAGAGAAAACAGAGCACTGAAGAAACGGTTGGCGGACGTCGAAGCTCTTCTCAAAGGTACAACACCACCACGTACAGCTAGTCCGTGCAGAATTCTGCAGCAAGGATTGAAACAAATCACGCCTAATACTCGATCGACGACCAAAGTAACGAGACAGCGAAATAAATTGATAATTCAAAAGACGACTGATTGCGACAAGAGGAAAAAATAATTTTATTAATGAATATCAGCTTTATTTTTTATTATATATTTATAGACAATTTAAATCTTTTATTGTACTCGTTTCATACATCTTTGTACAATATTTTGTCACAATTTTTACGCGATAGACTGTATAAAATCGAGTTTCTCTTTTTAACAGTATAGTTTTTCCTAGGTAGATCGTAATGTGATAATAGTTTTTCTGCGTGAAGCAATTACCTCTTCTGTATTTTTATAGAACATATATAAATAAATATGATATATAATTTATATACATATAAATATATNT